>CM019148.1:294922616-294955116 GCA_009733165.1 Naja naja
CAGACTCAGAATGGGCAGAAAAGAAAGACCTGGAAGAAAGAGGCAGATTTCTACTGCAGAGGTTGTGGGGAAGCCATCCCTGCACTGAATGCAAGTTTTTAGACACCATTTGCCTCCGTTGTGGATAAAAAGAGGACACGTAGCAAGAGTCTGCAAATCATCAGAACTCCCCAACAGAAGGGAGTTTGCTGCAAAGCAAAGACAATTCAAGCCTAACAACCTCAGTGAGAAAGGCTGAGGCAGCAGAAGCAAATGGGAAGAATGAAACTCATCAAACAGTAACTATTGGTCATTCTTCCCCATTAAAGAAGCAGAGAAAGGTGCATGTCAAGGTACTTATTGAAGGAAGACCTTGCCAAATGGAAGTGGACTCAGGCTCATACCTTTCTATGGTGTCACGGGACACTATTCACAGACTACTTCCTAACATCCAAAGAATCACTTCAAGAAGCAAGCATTGACTTTTAAAGACTACCAAGGGAACAAGATTCCAGTAGTTTGGAACAAGAGAATTCAATGTGAAATTCAAGGGCCACCACCAAGCACCTACTGACCATCATGGACAAGGACCACCAAGTCTGCTGGGCCTTGAATGGTTCAGCCTGCTGAACTCGCATCGAGGTGACTGGCATCAATCACGTGAGCAACACTGAATGGGAAGAGGCCTTGAAGTCTGAGTTTCAAGGTCTTCAGCGCAACAGATTAGGCAAGTAGGACCCCATATCCTTTAACATAGATCCCAAGGTACAACCAATCGTTTAAAACCCAGAAGGGTTCCATTTGCATTAAAGGAAAAAACTGATGCAATTAGATAGCCCAAGGGTTTTAGAGCCCACTGACCACTCCAGGTGGGAGATACCCATAGTCACACCAGTCAAGGCTGATGGGTCTGTAAGAATCTGTGGAGACTACAAGGGAACATTGAACCATGCACTACAACAGGCGCATATCCAGTTCCAGTAATGCATCATTTATTACATTCTCTTGGAAGGGGCACAGTTTTTGCCAAATTGGACCTGGCACAGGCATATCAACAGTTAACAGTTGATGATGCCACTGCAGAAGCCCAAACCATTGTGACCCATAGAGGTGCTTTCAAATGCAAAGGTTGCAATTTGATGGCGTAGCACCTGGCACCTTCAAAAGCCTTATGGAAAAATGTTACAAGGGTTGCCAGGTGTGGTGCCCTATTTTGATGATGTTTTAATTTCTGCTGAAAATGACACTCAGTTACAAGAGACTCAGAGAAATCTTGATCAGATTCAAAAGCGGGTTAAAAGTCAAAGAAGAAAATGCACTTAGAACAGATAAAGTGAATTCCTGGGTTACATGATCGATAAACATGGCATCCACCCCACAGAGGCCAAAGTTCAGGCAATCAAAAGCCCCCCAGGCCAAAATGCAAAACAGACTTACAAGCATTCTTCGGACTCATTAACTTCTATCATATGTTTCTACCTCAGAAGGCAACTATTGCAGAACCCCTAGGTTGTTGCTGACAAGAAATCTACATGGGTCTGGGGCAGGAAGGAACAAGCTGCATTTAACAATATCAAGAGACAAATCTCTGATTCTGTACTGATACAGTTCTCTGAGAACTTGCCTGTTGTTCTGACTTGTGATGCCTCCCCTTTTGGAGTAGGGGGGTTTTGAGCCACAGAGCTTCCCAGCGGGAGGGAAGCCCCTATTGCATTTACTCTGCACCTTGACTAAAGCAGAGAGAGAACTCTGACCAACTGGACAAGGAAGCCTTGGCAATGTAGCAGCTGTCAAGAAATTCCATGAGTATCTATATGGGAGAACATTTACTGTTGTCACAGATCACAAAACCTCTTTTAGGCATTGTGGCAGGGGACAAACCCAGCACAATCATGTTCACCAAAATGCTGAGATGGACTGAATTTCTTGCTGCTTATTCATACAAACTGATCCACAGACCTGGTAAAGACATTGGGCATGCAGATGCTTTGAGTCGCTGCCCACTTCCTTCACACATTGAGGACCCTGTTCCTGAGACCCACACCTTTTTCTAGAAACTGTTGCCAAGCTTCCAGTACATGCTGCTGAAATTGCCAGAGACTGCCAAAGACACTTTATTGGCTCCTGTTATAGGCTGGATTAAGAAAGGTTGGCCACTTCAAGATCTACCTCAACTTGCCCAACCTTTTAAAATCCAGGCAAATTGAATTATCTGTATTAAGAGGATGAATTTTGTAGGGTAACAGGGTGGTTATTCCTGCAAAACTACAAAGAGAGGTTTTGGAAATGTTACATGAGAGGTCATCCGGGAATTGTCAGAATGAAGAGATTGGCCAGGAGTTATGTATGGTGGCCAGGTATTGACAAAATGGTTGAAAACTGGGTTGCATCTTGTCCCAAATGTCAGGTGATGGGGCCTGCCCCACCTCTAGCCCCACAGGAATGGGAATGTCCTAGGGGCCCATGGTCCAGGATTCACATTGATGCTGGCCCTACCAGAGGGCACACCTTCCTTATTATAGTAGATGCATATTCCAAATGGCTAGAAGTTATCCCTATGGCATCCACCACAACTGAAGCTGTCATCAAACAGCTTAAAAAGCTTTGTAACTCATGGGTTACCTGATGTACTTGTTTCTGACAATGGTCCTCAATTTACATCCAACCTTTTTGAATCATATCTAGCACAGCAGGGTATCAGTCATGCCCTGACACCCCAGCACCTGTTCACTATGGGCGGGCTTAAAGTATGGTACTGCGATTTACCAAGGAAAAACTTCAGCAATTGGGTCCAGGGACATCACTGAAAGTTGAAAAACTACTCAGTGTCCAGCATATCACTCCCAACCCTCAACTAATTTAACCCCAGCTGAATTGTTGATGGGTAAAAACTCAGGTCTCCCCTTGAGCCTTCATTCCACTTACAATCCAGCGCACCACTAGATTCCACTAGCAAAATTAGCACATTCACTGTGGGTGATTCTGTTTATGCTAAGAACCTTGTGGGTGAACCATTATGGATCCCTGCTGAGATAACCCAAATCACAGGCCCCAGGTCTTACAGGGTACAAACAGAGGATGGTGTCCTCTGGGCAGGTACATTGATCAGTTAAGATCCAGATTACCTCAGGAGCATCGCCCTTGCTCCCTCTGGTTCCCATACCTACTGCCTCTTCTAGGGGAAGGGGAGGTTTATGAGTAATCAGCAAGCAAGATCAACCCCATGTGTAACGAGACTAACACGACAGGAACCATCCCAAAACCTGTCACAGTACCAACAACCATTTTCCCAAATGGAAGATTGCACATCACTACCTGACTTAGGTGCTGACATTGGGTTGGAAATGGATTGGGAGGAAGACCAGGTTGTAGTAACCAAACAGGTTCTACCATTACTAGAAGCCCAAGTAAGGAAATGTCAGCAGACACATTTTCTCTCAGGTGAGAACCTTAAAACATCTGAACCACGTGGTCTCAGCGTACGCGTAAGAGCCCCACCTATTTAAAAGAATACATTAGATAGATTGGGGTTTGAGTATGGGCTGAACCTAGTGGGGAGGGGTGTTATGTATGCAGGTTTGAAATCATTGGTTAAGTTTGAATTGTTCTTGTAAAGTGTTTGAAATGATTGGTTTAGAAAGTGTGGAAAACCCTGTACTCTGATTGGTTGTCAGCTGCGCTGCCGGCTGTAAGTAGCAGCCGCAGCAAAGCCAGTCGGTCCGTTCTGAGCTGTAGTCACTAATAAACAAAAGAGCTTGAAGCACTCGCGTCTGTCTCTTCATGCAAACATAACAGACACCACATTGTCAATTTATTCCTCCTGGGAGGGGAGTCAAAGATGATACATGTCTATCAGCAGTCAAAGATGATACAGGTAGTCCTCATTTACTGACCACAATTGGGACGGAAGATAGTTATTAAGTGAAGAGCTAATTATGACTGATAGCTAATTATGACTGTGCTTATGATCCTAGTTCAGCTTTTCTTTGCATCATGCCTCTTTATTGGTATTTGCCACCTCTCTGTACCTCAAGAGTGTTTTGATCACAACTGGGATCCAACTTCCAGTCCTCTCTCTGGCCACTTTTATTAGCTGGGTAGGCAGAAATTTAATTTGGTAGATATAAGATCACTGAGGGTCTGTCTACTTTCTTGAGATCCATAGGCACAAATCTCCCACATAACAGCTGAAGATGTCATCACTATCTTCTCAATAGTTTTTGTCCATCCAGCTTCCATCTCAGAGTGAATGAGAATGATTTTATCCACTAAATGGCACAACCTTTGAGAGATTCACATCCAAGTTTTCTTCAAACAAGAAGAAATATTTTTGTGAAACAGGAGTCTGAAAAGATTTACCCAAACTTTTATGTAAGAAGGGTGCCCCTGATAACCAAAATATCTCTTATGTTTTTCAGTGATCATATATGGTATATTGGATATGCACAGTATATTTATACTGTGACATTGAAACCTGTTATTTTTTGAATAAAGGAAATGTTTGCATCTGTTTGAAGTGTATTTAGTAGGGTTTTTTTGCACATTAACTAGCTTCCTAAATAACCTTTAACATATAAACAAGAATAATTACTCATTAACTTAATGATATGTTTCTTTCAAATCCATCATTTTTATTTCTTTGCTTTCTCTAAATAAAACCTTCTTTGAAGAACATTCTTGAATTAGCCTCATGAGTTTTGCAGCTCTCAACTTAGTCAAAGGTGCTTGATCTTCCTTTAAGTGCTTAGTTCTTTACAGAATCAAACCAGCACATTTTTGTTTGGAATAGATATTGAAATTGGAAAGTTTCTGTGACAAGGCAGGAAAAAGCACTGACTTTGAATCTTTCTGAGTATTCCTCTTAGTGCAAAACCAGGAAGCTTTTTTCTGACTGCCGTATTTCTATAGAGATACTTAAAGGTCAGTCCACAAACAAGAAGAATAAGAAGAAATGTGCATGTCTCACTAGTTAAGCTCCTGACCTATGGCAGGAACTTTCTGAGGTTAATCAGAGAGCATGGTTATCATATAAGCAAGATTAAATTATATGCAACAAGGAAATTCAGAATACAAAAGAATACAATTTCCTAAAAGAAGGGATTTGAGGACTACTTCTCTTCAAATCTTGCAACAAACTTATGCATAAAATATGCATGAAGCCAATATATGCATATTTCAAATACAATCCTGATAAAATGCACATAAATCATGAGAGGATTGAGCTCTTAATCCATTGTTTTAAAAGGAACATCCCTTTAAAGAGTTCATCCAAAATGGTATTAATGTTGTACTACAAAGTATCTTGCAATAGTTGCATGTGTCTGGATAGGTCACATATTCTTCTCATAAGCATCTTCCTTGGAAATAGTAAAAACAATTTCACGGATAAATTTTAACACATACATTTTATGATATTACCTATCTATCGAAAACAATTATTCATTTTCCACAGCAACATATTTATTGCCTGCATCAAAACAAGATAACATCCACATCCACATTCCCATTCTGCATACTGAAATAAACTTGGACTGGCAGTTTAATTTTTTCTCATTCTTGAAAAATGACAGGATCACTGATTGTAGCAGAAAGCATCCAACCTTTAAGGAGGACCAGAACAAGCTGTGCAGTATATATTCTCCATTCTTCAACAATGGTCTCTACAAAACTTTGTCTTGGGAGCTGTTGTTGTCACTTATCATCATCCAATGTACTTGTTTTATTCTGCTCAAAAATAGAAAATTGTCCTCGTTTCCAAGTAACAGAACAATATATAGTTAATACCTGTAGGAGCTATCAGATTGTCTGACAAAATACTGTTGTCCTTTAGTTAGCACATTCAGGTAATGAAAACTGTAGAAAGAGTATCTGAAAAGCTAGTCTACAGAATCCGTAGTCAAACAGTCAGGCAATGTATATGACTTACATATGCAGCATAGCATTTGGATTTGACACTTCATTGAAGAGTCAAACTTTGAGCATTGCAATGGAAATTTGCTATTGTTTCATAGGAAGTCCCATGCTTTGCATTAAAAAGGTCCTAGAGTTCAGCTTTTAGCAACTCTAGTTAAACTAATCTCAAGTAGCAGGGCTGGGAAACGTCACTAAATGAGATATTAAAAATTCCTGGTCAATACAGATCAATGGCTTGATTTCATACAAAACTAATTCAATTATTTGTAAATAAAATGTTGTGTAGTGGCTAAGACAGTAGACTGCTACTGTGGAGACCCATGTTCAAATCCATCCTCAGCTATAGAAGCTCATGGGGTGACTTTGGGCTCTCTTATATACATGCCTGCCTGGAGCTTTTCTGTATGAAAAAAATGGAGAAGGTATTGCAGAGTACACCACCTTGACTTCCTGAAGAAAAGATGGGATATAAATCTAACAAATACACCAGTAAGCATGATTATGTGCAAATCCACTGTCAGCTGATTACATTTTTTTCAGAGGGGTCAAAATAGTGACTATGATTATGTGACTGAAGCCTTGTCTCTTTTGTAATGCCCTTTTAAAGGGCAAGGCTTTAAAATGATAATGGCTGCCATTTTCTATAATTTGGTTAAGCCTGTGGACCAGATAAGGGCAAAACTTCCCATGCCCAATTTACCACATCCACAGCCATTTCTTGTGTTTTTAAGTTATCAATTATATCACAATTTGCTTGGCACTCAGAAGGATGTCAGACTTAGGGAAGAACCAAGACTATTCATCATCATCTATCCTCTTCTTTTTTGTATCTGATGGAAACTGATAATTCAGTTATTGCTAATATCCTATTATTTAGCATATTTATATAGCCACCCCATCTCACAAACACATGACTCTGAATGGCATAAAACACAACCATTAAAAACTCTATCACAATCTAAAACCAGTCCAAAGAAAATAAACATAACTATGTTTATATAGTTTATAACTCTCCTATGCAGTGTATTCCTCAGGTACCTAGCCATATGGAAAGATTTAGTTAGATATGTAAGCAAATACAGCCTGTGCATATTTATTCAAAGTAAGTCCTATGGGTAGCAGTGGATCTTGACGCCTAGAAAGTAATTTCCTTAGGATTGAAATTTCAATGAAATGAAGTTTCTGTATACATGACACACCTGACTCAGCTTTGCAACTTATATTAGATAACATGATAACCTACAATATGGCTAGTATCAAGTAACTGACATTAACCTCTGTGCTTGTTTTAAGTTTTGGACAGCTGCAGTTTTGGAGCTGCAGTAAAAACAGCTAAGGGAAAAGAAAAGTTAACAGGTGAAGTATCCTCATTTTGAAGGTGCTCCGTTCTCCCTTTTTTTCCTTGGGAGACTGAAAAGAGATCACCATGATTTGGGTAATTGAGCTTACAAGCAAAAAATTGCAATTAAGATGCTCTTTTTTAGATATTTATGGAAATTCTGTTCAGAATTGGATATCACCATTGGCCATACTATGGGTTACTCTGTTGAGTGAACTGTATCATAATCTGAAACTATCCAGGCTTTTCAAGATCTAAATGAATAACTAAAAGCTATTGTTTGAGCAAATGGATATAGCTAACATTGCCTGGTGAGCTACTGCATTCTGCACTGCACATGTCTGCTTCTAAGAGATGCTGAAGGCATGACAGTTTAATCAATGGCTTTCATCGAGGCATAAACATGAAATGCTTGATATGTTTTCACCCTCTGGAACAGACCAGCCATTCTTCTAGAGGGAGAATTTCTTCTAGCTTTTGTAGATATAAAAAATATATCATGACAGAATCCAGTTAAGTGATGGGACACAAAGTGCTTTTAGTTAATTAATTGCATAGCTTTTTTAAAGGTGGATCCTATAAGAACATTAAACCTAGAATTTAGAAAAGCACAAAAATTCTTGCCCCTATAGACCAGCTGTTCTCACCCAGCTAGAATGATGGGAATTGTAGTATACCACACTAAGAACTAGTTTGGGAAAGGCTGATCTAGTCCCAAAGCCAGTAAAAGCTAAAAATCTTATCCCATGTTACCCTCAGCTAATAGGCAAAAGAGCTAAATGCCAAACTGCAATATTGCTTCTTTTTATGGCAAAAAGCAATAACGATGAATTTATTTGCAACTGCAAAAATAAAAAGCTGGTTATTACTTGCGTTGCATTGTAGATTCCTGAGAATTTGGGAGGTAGTGAATCATGGTTTAGCTCTTTTCTGTTTCACAATAATTGGTTCTGTCTTAGTCTTTATTCTAGCATTTTTCTTCTTAACACAGGAAGTCAGCTCTTTGCTTGCGTGGAAATATAACAGTGATATGTCCAATAACTGGGTTAACTTCAATGAACAGCAGTTTATGTCTAAGCTATATCTTTCCAACGTATAACAGAACCCTTATGGATTTTCAAAAGATTTGGATGTCAGCTAAATCATCAGTAGAGAAACACCATTAACTACGGTAGTTAAATAGTCTTGTGAATAGAAAGGAACATGCCACATAAATTGTATCAGATTGGATTCTCTGGTATGCTAGCGAGAAGGAGAATGTTTTCTCTTTTTTGCTGTGCTGTATATGAGCTCTTTTCTAAGTTTCAGCAATTTCTTGTATGTGTGATTTGAAAATCAAGCTAGGCTGTCTAATGATATGCTTTGTAGGCAATTAATCTTTATTCCAAAATATTAAAACTACAATTGCTTCCTGATTACGTTGATTGCAGCTATGCTGCTGAATCAAAGCAAGGATTGGACCAGTAAGCAGAACACAGGGTGCAAAAAGAGAACCAGTTTACTAGGGGCAAGCTGTGAAGTGCAAGATTCCAGAAGCAGACGTTGTGCAGATTGCAACAAATTATATGTAGCCCTTAAAGATAGATGCACTGGGCTACCTCAGTTTCCTGTTGAGAATTTGTTTGATAAAGCAACAGCCAGAATGAAATGTTAAACAACTAGGTGAAATGGAGGAAAGACTATACCACAGTTATATATTGTCCTTTATAATGTATCTTGTTTGCAGAATACATTGTGAGAAATGTTGGTCAGAAGAAATAAAATTAGAATGATATGAATAGACTAGGAAAAACATCAACAATTTCAGATAGACTGATGAGATAACTAGAAACAAGGATGACTTAAGCAATCACTCACTGAGGATGAAAAATGTGTTCTACTGTTCAATGGTAAAACAATAAATCCTATGGTTATGTCATAGATAATGCCAACCAAATGCAAGTAGCTGGAGAAGAAGCCAAAGTAGTAACAGATTTTTTTAAAAAAATTCCTATGTTCAAAATTCAAAGGGATAGTAACTACAGCCATAAATTAAAAGACATCTATTGCTTGGGACCATGACCTGGTAAAAATATTACCAGATCACACCACCAACAAAGATATGTACATAGAAGACTGTATTGTAAAATAGGGCTTTGAAAGCTGGATCATCACATATGCTATACCAAGAAAACTCAGTGCCTTTGAATTGTGGTGCTGGAGAAAATTGTTGAAAGCCTTAGATCCAAGAAAAGCAGGTTTTTAAGTCCTTTAAGTCTTAAGCAGAGTAAAACTAGGTTAATCCTCATCCTAAATATAAACTAAATCTTAGATATTTTGGATACCTAATTGGAGTGGAAAAACAAGATCATTGGAAAAGATTCTGATGCTTGGAAAAATCAAAAGCAACTGATAAGGAGGGATATGCAAAACAGCTAGATACTACCATTATGTTACAAACATAAATTTAGACAAATTCAAGAAGCAGTTATTGATAGACACAAAGAGTCAAAATGCAACGGAGGACTGAACCAGGAAAAAAAACATAGAAAAAGATGGGAAACTGATACTGCAGGTGATCAGGAAGAAACAAAAGGCAAGATTTCTTTTTTTTCTACCCCAGAAGAAGGCCTAATTTAGTTAGAAAGACAAAGGTCATCAGATTCAGTTAAGTTTCTAGCACAATTCTCTCTTACTAGAAAGTGTTAATTTATGGAGAACTGAAATGAGATTATATAGAATAACAGAGTTGGAAGGAACCTTGGAGGTCTTCTAGTCCAACCCCTGCATAGGCAGAAAACCATACACCACTTCAAACAAATGGTTATCAATCTCTTCTTAAAAAGTTCCAGTGTTGGAGCATTCACAACTTCTGGAGGCAAGTTGTTCCATTGATTTATTGTTCAAACTCTCAGGAAATTTCTCCTTAGTTCTGAATTGCTTCTCTCCTTGTTTCCACCCATTGCTTCTTGTCCTGCCCTCAGGTGCTTTGGAGAATAACTTGACTCCCTCTTCTTTGTGGCAGCTCCTTTCAAAGAGTTCTAGACAGAGTGAACATGTATCCTACTCAATATTTGCAGGGTGTCAAGAGGACAAATCCATGCCAGGGGATTACTGTATTTGAATAAGACAGAGAATATATCCCTCTATATAAAAGTATCATAATTAAATCATAATTATTTTAATGTGATTTATTGCTATGAATTAGCATGCACAATTTTCCCCTTTTCTTTGGGGATGTGTGAATGGCGTTCCTACTTGGAAAAATGGTCAGCAGAATGACCATTTTCCCCCATGATCCTATGAACATAAGACCACCCAAAAACAGATGTTTGTAAGTTAAGATTCCCTTGGCTTCTCTTTGTTCAGCAACTATTAGTACAAAACTAGACAGAAATATATAACCTACATCAAAACAGTTTTAGCTCAAAGGAATGGTAGTTCAAATGATCAAACAACAATTCAAAATTTAAAAGAGGAGAAGAAAAAAACAGGAATAAATTCTCATCAGATTTTTATTCATATCCACACTAATTCAAGTAAGTACAATAACTTTAAATCCAAGCCCATTAACTTTACAGTAATTAATGTTTTCCCAGGTTTACTGTGCATATAGATTCAACATCAAAAGAATTTGTCTTAAAATAAAATAGTTTATCTAAATTAAAGGATTTATAACAGGGAAAGCTGAAACTGCTGGTATGCTGCAAGAGTTCAGAAGAGGAAGTACAATAGTTGAGAACATAGATAAAAGAACAATTTTCACAACTATGTTATGTGACAGTTGTGACTGTTCCTGGACCAAGAGGTCCTGCTCATGATCTCTCATGCATTGGTCACTTCTATGTTGATTACTGCAAATGACCTATAAAGCTCTTTGTGCATTGAATCAGCTACTTGATGTGTTAGATTTGCATGAAGAGTCAGGCGGAGTGCTTCAGTGAAAGAGTTTATTAGTGACTACAGCTCATAACAGACCCAGGCAGGCTGTGCTGCTGCTGCTACTCAGCAGCCGCGGTTGCAACCAATCAAGTGCAGGTTTTCCGCACTTTTAAGCGAATCATTTCTGACATTTTACAAACAGTTCAAACTTAACCGGACATTCAAACCTGCATACACACCCTCCCCACTAGGTTCAGTCCATACTCAAACCCCAACCTATCTAATGTATTCTTTTAAATAGGTGGGGCTCTTAAATCGTTGAGACCTTTGTGGTTCAAAGTTTTATGTTCTCACGCAGTGAGAGAGGAAATGTGTTCTGTTGACATTTCCCTAGTGACTTCCAGTGAAAGAAGACCCTGTTTGATTGTTACAATCTGGTCTCTCCTCCCAACCCATCTCCAAACCAATGTCAGCACCCAAGTCAGGTAGTGATGTGCAATCTTCCACTTGTAAGGATGGATTTTGGCATTGTGACAGGTTTTGGAATGGTTCCTGTAATAATGGCTCATTACACATGGGGTTGATACTTGTTTGCTGATTATCCTCATGTTCCTCCCCCTCCCCCCTAGAAAAAGCATCAGGTATGGGAACTGAGAGAACAATTGCGTGTTCCTGAGGTAACCTGGATCTAAGCTGATCAATGTGCCTGCTCCAGAGGACTCCATCCTCTGTTTGTACCTGTAAACGAGGGCCTGTGATTTGAGTTATTTCAGCAGGAATCCATGAAGGCTCACCCATAAGGTTCTTAGCATAAACAGAATCACCCTGAGCGACGAACTTTGCTAGGAATCTGGTGGTGTGTTTGGGTGCGTAAGTGGGATGAAGGCGGTCAGGGGAGACCTAAGTTTCCTACCCATCAACAACTCTGCTGGGGATAAGTTAGTTGATGGGTTAGGAATGTGCTGAACACTAAGAAGTTTTCAACTTTCTCAGTGATGTCCCCAGGACCCAATTGCTGAAGCTTTTCCTTGGTAAGCATTACCATTAGTTCAGCCCGGCCATTAGCCGAAGGGTGCCCAGGGGCTGTCAGGGCATGTCTGATACCCAGTTGTGCTAGATAGGATTCAAAAGGGTTGGATGTAAATTGAGGGCCATTCTCAGAGACAAGAACATCAGGTAACCCGTGGGTTACACAAAGCTTTTTAAGCTGCTTGATGACAGCATCAGTTGAGGTGGATGCCATAGGGATTACCTCTAGCCATTTGGAATATGCATCTACTATAATAAGGAAGGTGTGCCCTCTGGTAGTGGGGCCAGAAATCAATGTGAATCCTAGACCAGGGGCCCCTAGGACATTCCCATTCCTGTTTGGGGGTGAAAGGTGGGTCAGGCCTGACTACCTGACAGTTGGGACAAGATGCAACCCAGTTTTCAACCATTTTGTCAATACCTGGCCACCATACATAACTCCTGGCCAATCCCTTCATTCTGACAATACCTGGATGACCCTCATGTAGCATTTCCAAAACCTCCCTTTGCAGTTTTGCAGGAATAACTACCCTGTTACCCCACAAAATACATCCTCTTAATTCAGATAATTCAGTTTGCCTGGATTTAAAATGTTGGGCAAGGTGAGGTAGATCTTGAAGAGGCCAACCTTTCTTAATCCAGCCTATAATAGGAGCCAATAAAGTGTCTTTGGCAGTCTCTCTGGCAATTTCAGCAGCGTGTACTGGAAGCTTGGCAACAGTTTCTAGGAAAAAGGTGTGTGCCTCAGGTTCAAAGTCCTCCTTGTGACAAGGAAGTGGGCAACGACTCAAGGCATCAGCATGTCCAATGTCCTTGCCAGACTTGTGGATAAGGTTGTATGAATAAGCAGCAAGAAATTCAGTCCACCTCAGCATTCTTGGTGACAGGATAATGGGTGTAGGTTTGTCTCCTGCCACAATGCCTAACAAGGTTTGTGATCTGTGACAATGGTAAATGTTCTCCCATATAAATACTCATGAAATTTCTTGATACCTGCAACAATTGCCAATGCTTCCTTGTCCAATTGGCTGTAATTCCTCTCTGCTTTGGTCAAGGTGCGAGAGTAAAAATGCAATAGGGGCTTCCCTCCGCTGGGAAGCCTGTGGCTCAAACCCCCACACTCCAAAGGGGATGCATCACAAGTCAGTACAACAGGTAAATTCTCAGAGAACTGTATGAGTACAGCATCAGACGTGATTAGTCTTTTAATACTGTTAAATGCTGATCTTTCCTGCCCCAGACCCAAACAGACTTTTGTCAAGCAATCTGTGTAATGGTTCTGCAATGGTTGCCTTCTGAGGTAGGAACATGTGGTAAAAGTTAATAAGTCCAAGGAAGGCTTGAAAATCTGTTTTGCATTTTGGTCTAGGGGCTTCTTTGATTGCTTGAACCTTGGCATCTGTAGGGTGGATGCCATGCTTGTCAATCATATAGCCCAAGAACTCAACCTTGTCAGTTCTAAGAGTGCATTTTTCTTCCTTGACTTTTAACCCCTTTCTTGAATCTGGTAAGGACTTCTCTGAGTCTCTCTTGTAATTGAGTGTCATTTTCAGCAGAGATTAACTCTCTCATCATCAAAGTAAGGCACTACCCCTGGCAGTCCTTGGAGCATCCTTTCCATAAGGCTTTGGAAAATGCCTGGTGCCACGCTTACTCCAAACTGTAACCTTTTACATTTGAAGGCACCTCTATGAGTCACAATGGTTTGGGCCTCTGCAGTGGCATCATCAACTGTTAGTTGTTGATATGCCTGGGCCAGATCCAATTTGGCAAAGACCGTGCCCCTGCCAAGTGAATGTAATAAATGATGCACCACTGGAACTGGATATCGCTCTTTGAAGTGCATGGTTCAATGTCCCCTTATAGTCCCCACAGATTCTCACTGACCCATCAGTCTTGACTGGTGTGACTATGGTGTCTCCCATCTGGAGTGGTCAGTGGGCTCTAAAACTCCTTGAGCTATTAGTTTATCTAATTGTGCATCATTTTTTTCCTTTAAGGCAAATGGGACCCTTCTGGGCTTTAAGCGAATGGGGGCACCTTGGGATCTAGGTTGAAAGTGATAGGGGTCCCCATATACTTGCCCAACCTCTGGAAACTCAGACTTCAGGGCCTCCTCCCATTCAGTGTTGCTCACATGATTGATGCCAGTCACCTCGATGCCTAGTGGATTGAACCACTCAAGTCCCAGCAAGCTTGGGCGGTCCTTGTCCACGATGGTCAGGGGCAAACATTTGGTGTGGCCTTTGAACTTCACGATGAATTCTCTTGTTCCAACTACTGGAATCTTGTTCCCTTGGTTGACTTGGTTGCTTCTTCTGAATGTTGGGAAGTAGCCTGTGAATAGTGTCCCATGACACCATAGATAAATAGGAGCCTGAGTCCACTTCCATTTGGCAAGGCCTTCCTTCAATTAGTACCTTCACATGTACTTTTCTGCTTCTTAAGGGTGAAGAATGGTGACTGTTTGATGAGTTTCATTCTTCCCTTTTGCTTCTGTATTGCGCCCCATTTTCTCACTGAAGTTGTTAGGCTTGAAATCTTTGTCAGGAAACTTCTTTTGGCTTGGTGGAGTTCTGGATGATTTGCAGACTCTTGCTAGGTGACCTCTTTTTTCACCACGGAGACAGATGGTATCAAAAAACTTGCATTCAGTCGGGGTGCCCCCCAACCTCTGCAATAAAAGTCTTGCCTCTTTCTTCCAAAGTCTTTCCTTTTCTTCTCCATTCTGAGTCTATAAATTCCTTCCTCCACCTCGCTACAGTCTGAATCAGAATCTATTTGCTTGCAATGGGTTGTTGTGGATTTTTCCACATCAGGATGGCTTGCGACCTTGTTAATTTTCTTCATGGCTGCTGCTGAGGACTTGGTAGCTGCCGCTGAAGAAGCTTCTTCTATGGCCTCCTTAAGCGTGATCTTAGGTTTCATTAATAATTTGCTCTGCAAAACCTTGTCTTTAGGCCTAGAACAAATCGATCACGCATGGCCTCTTCTAAGTTGATAAACTCACATGCACCCCCAATGTCCCTTAAACTTGCCACGAAGTCATGCGTTTCGCTTTCCCTTGATCCCGACGGTAGAATTCGTGTCTCTTAATGAGGCACGATACTTGTGGCACGTAATGGGCTCTTAATAACTTTTCTAAATTGGGCCAGTCCATTACCTTCACGTCTGCAGCTCCCGCCAATGCCTTCACCATCTTGAAAACGGCCGGACTGCAGTGGGTGAGAAAGACCGCCCTCTTCCGCTTGTTGGAAATGTCGGCGAGATCGTTTCCCTCCAAATACATTTGGAAACGATCTGCATACGAGTCCCAGTCTTCTGCCGTCGGATCGAACGGGGCTGAGGGGGTGTTCAGCACAGCCATCTCTCTCGGCTTCTTCTCTGCGTTGTCTTCTCTTCAGGAAGGTTCCCACCTTCGTCGCCAGTGTTAGATTTGCATGAAGAGTCAGACACGGAGTGCTTCAGTGAAGAGTTTATTAGTGACTACAGCTCATAACAGACCCAATTTGGCTGGTCTGCACTGCTAATTATAGCCAGCAGCCGCAGTTGCCAGCCAATCAGAGTGCAGGGTTTTCCCGCACTTTTTAAACCAATCATTTCTGACATTTTACAAGAACAGTTCAAACTTTACCAATGACATTCAAACCTGCATACATAACATGATGGACTTCCTTTTTCTCCACTCACATCAAGTCTGGGACAAGCCTGCTCTGGGTCCCATTGGTTGGGGACTGTTATCTGATGGGATCCAGGAAAACACCCTTTTCTGTTGTGGCCCTCACACTTTGGAACATCCTCCTCCCAGAGATCACATTGTCCCCAACCCTGCTGGCATTCCATAAGATCCTGAGAACATGGTTTTGCCATAGGGCATAGTGAGAGCCAATGCAGTGGCTGTATTTATTATTATTAATTGATGTTACAATACCTTGGCTAGGGATTTTGTTCAGGGGTGGGATTCAAATTTCTTAACAACTGGTTCTGTGGGCATGCCCTAATTTGTGGGTGTGGCTTGGTGGTCATGTGACTGTCTGGGCATGGCTTGTATGTAAATATTATAAATATTTATGTAAATATTGAATTTTTTATTAAAAAAGAGCAACTTTTACCCAAAATCAGGCAAAGCAGGCAGGCAGATTGAGTTGCTCACAGAATCACAGATTCACTTAGAGATCTATGATTCTGCAATCTGCTACCTGAGTCTGCACTGAAAAATAGAAGCTTCAGTCCTAAGGAAGGTTCAGCTCTGCTTTTAGATTAGCTAGAAAGCAAGGAATCCAACAATTTCCTGCTTTCTAGATAATCTAAATCTCCTGGCACAGCAGAACAGCTGATGGTAGGGGAAGAAAAGGAAAAATAGCAACTTACCAAACCCAGGCAAGTTTGATGGCGCATGCCAAGTAAGGAGTGAGTGGGTGGGGTGGGGAGGGGCAGGGCCAGCCAGTGGTACAATTTGCCGGTTCTCCAAACTGGGCAGAACCATAACAACTGGTGGAGCCTTGGTGGTGCAGGCTGTTAAATGCCTAGCACTTAAGATCCAGCTGCTTGCAATTAGTGCAGGCTCAAATCCCACCAGGCTCAAGGTTGACTCAGCCTTCCATCCTCTCGGGGTAGGTAAATTGAGGACCCAAGATTGTTGGGGGCAATAAGCTGACTTCGTAAAAATGCTGCTTAGTAATAAGCAGGCATATACAATGGAATGAAGGCTATTGCTGAGCGCATTGAGTTGTATCCCAAAAATTGTAAGCTGCCCTGAGTCTTCGGAGAAGGGCAGCATATAAATGTAATAAAAAAAACTGGTTCTATAGAATCCCACCAGATAGAATCCCACCGCTGATTTTGCTGTATGTTTTTTATATTGTTTTTATTGTTAATCATATAATTTATTTATTTATTTATTTATTCGACTTGTATGCCGCCCTACTCCCTAAGGACTCAGGGCGGTGAACATTAAAACAGAGAAAAATTTACAATAAAACAGAATTAAACAACTAAACAAGCCGAATGGAGTTAAATAAAACCCAACCCCGGGTCATTCCAGGCGGCCCGTTGAAACAACCAAGTCTTCAGGTCCCGGAAGGAGCGGAGGTCAGGGGCCAAGCGGAGATCCACGGGAGCTGATTCCAAAGGGCAGGTGCTCCCACAGAAGGCCCTAGCCCTGGGGACCGCCAGCCGACAATGTCTGACTGGCGGCACCCCAAGGAGGCCCCTCCTATGAGAGCGAACAGGGCGATCGGAGAGTGATGCTGGCAGGAGGCATTCCCGCAAGTACCCTGGACCCAAGCCATTAAGGGCTTTATAAGTTGTAACTAATACCTTGAAGGCGACCTGGGAGGCAACCGACAACCAATGCCCCATCACAGCCAGCGCGCTGCATTCTGCACCAGCTGAAGCCTCCGGACTGTCCGCAAGGGAAGCCCATGTAGAGAGCATTGCAGTAGTCGATTCTAGAGGTGACGAGTGCATGAGTAACCGTTCGAAGGGCATCTCGGTCCAAATAAGGGCGAAGCTGGCGAACCAGCCGAACCTGGGCAAAAGCCCCCCCTAGCCACAGCTCCCACATGATCCTCCAAACCGAGCTGTGAGTCCAGGAGGACACCCAGGTTTCTCGCCCTATCCACGGGGGGCAACACCTCTCCCCCCATGACCAACAATGGTACATCCAATAAAGACCGAGACGCCGGTAAGAACAGCCACTCCGTCTTGGTGGGGTTGAGCTGGAGCCTGTTACTACCCATCCAGACCCGTACCGCCTCCAGGCACCGGGACATAATGCTTTGGTGTTTTGTATTGTGTTTAATTGTTTCTGAGCCACCAGACTCATATATCTGACATGGGTAGCTATATATGTTGAAACAATAAATAAATATAACCTGTCTTGAGGGCTTCTATTTACAAATGTTATCTGGGCAATTTGAATCTACAGCATAATCACTGTGCGGGAGAAAATTTAATCCTGTCTACGAAGATCCCTAAATAAAAGGGATCTTCATAGACAGGACCAGTCATATACACATATTTGGGGGCAATGAAGTTTTAAACAATAGCAAAAGTACAATGCAGTATGAATTCAAAACAATTTTGTAATCAAAGAGCATTTGGATGAATTAAATTTCTCCATGCACACACACAATCTGATTGATCCAAAGTGAGCCACTGCAGAAAAAATAAGAGACGGCAGACAGCTGCACACCACATATTAACATATTATGCAGTTTGCATCTCAGGCAGAAGTCTTACACATTGCTTGCTCCCAAGTCTTTTTGAATTTAAATACTAAGGACTGAACTCAGGGGCTCCTGCCTGCAAAGCATATACTTGATTCATGGACCATAAGCCCATAGACATGGAAGTTGACGGTATAGATATTATTCATGAGATGGAAGAGAAAGAAACCCAAGAGACTTGTGAACCAATTTCCAGTATATCCAGATAAGAGATGCTTTATTAATGGAAGGGTAAGAAAAGTCTTGGATTCCTAGATTTTTGATCTACCATTTACTCATTGTTGACTGTGATTAGTTGGATGGATCCCATGTCTTTTTCATAAAACTTTAAAAGTATTCCAGTCACCTTTGCTTCTCACAAATAGATTTCAGGACCGTTCCGAAGAACATGATCTACTTTTCTGTATGTGGCACACAATGACCACTTTGAAATGCTGCTGTTCAGCAACATTTCAACAGCAGAATTTCATAGAATTAGTACACCCTAGGAGAATATAGGCCTGACAGCAGCAGTAAAATCCAAGCATGGGAAAATCAGTCCTGATGCTATGGCATCTGTGGCATTATTCACCCTTAACTACTGTGGAAAGCTCACCTGAGAAGAAAATAACAACAACAATATCCTTATAAAGTTCTGTATGAGAGCCAGTTTGGTGTTGTGATTAAAGCCACTAGACTGGAAACTAGATTACGAATCTTAGTCTAGTCTTAAACAAGAAGCCAGTTGGGTGATTTTGGACTCTCAGCCCTAAGAAGAAAATACTAATGACGAACCACTGATACGTTGCCAGTAATTAAAATTGATTTGAAAGCATAAAAAAAGTTTTATCTTAAAGTACGTGAGGATTTCCAGGTCAGTGAAAATCATGGCTACATTACTTTGGGTGCAAGAATCCATGTGACCACTAGAGTTTTCTGTACATCTTTTTTGCCACCTAGGAGTCAAGTAGATTTTTGTAGTTCAAATATGAAAGCCCTAGTGAAAATTGTTTTAAATATACACCTTTTTGAAATACCTTTACTTGCTACTAACCTTCATGTTGACTAACAGTCTCATTACACCATTCGAGGTAACATTATGTAAACCGCAGAAAAAGAAATTCACGAGAAAAGAACAGGAAATATAACTTCTGCATGGACTCTATTCACTGTCTCTCCAAACCCTTCTATCCCTGCAAAGCATTTTTTAACTATATATATAGTGTTTTTTGTTATTTAAACTTCTAATCTGCCTAAATATTTTTTGCTGCACTTTGCATTAGAAAGCAGATCTTGAACAGGAGGAAACAGAGTAGGCAGCCATTTGAGATCTGTCTATGACAGTTCACCACAGCCAACTCATCATGAAACTCACCACAGCCCAGTCACCAATGGCCAACTTGCTGCAGCCAACTCCCCATGGGACAACTCACCGTGGGACAATTCACCATGGGACAACTCACCGCAGGACAATTCACTGCGGGTCAAGAGTTATACTAATATCAAAAAAATGGTAGACCAGAATAATTAAACAACTGATGCAAAAGGAGGGACACAATGAAATGTGAATGACAAAATTGAAATAATTTTTATTTATTTTAAATAATTAAATTGAATTGTTAAATTGTCCTGTGCTAAGTTGTCCTGTGGCGAGTTGGCTGTGGTGAATTGTCCCACAGTGCGTTGGCCATGGTGAGCTGGCTGTGGTGAGGTGGCTGCAGTTGTTGACTATGACAATTGTCCCATTCCGATTTGAGATGCTGATGAACACAATGTAATTTCTGCTGTGGTGCTAGATTTGATCGCCTTACCTTTTTTCTTGATGTCCCTACCTTGATCTCCTCACCTCCTCCCACCAGCTTTATCCAGTGGAAAAGGTCTGTGCACAGGACAAGAGATAATTGCCATACATATTCTGGCTGAGAATCATGGGCAGAAACCCACCAAGTGATATGAAAAAAAAAAACCTTCTCTCAAGCTCAGCCAATGGACCACCCTAAACATATGTAGAGGAACAAATAGCAAAACATGTTCTAGTGAAGCAATATGGAAAGGAATTAATCTAGTAAATTAAAGGTTCAGAAGCCACCTAACCAAAGGGATCATTAGAGCCAAGCAACATTCACTACAGGAGAAGGCAAATAAATTACTATGGCTGGACTCACAACTAATTAATGCATGAGCTAATTGAATAGCATAACATTGTAGTACTTCAGCCAGTGTTTCAAAATGCCACTTATGCAGAAAACAAAGTGAGTTATGTCTAGAAATATTCATGTTGATTTTAAAAGTCTCCTGGAGGAAAATCTCAAGAAAGCCAAAATAACAAAGAAATTTACAGATTTTAACAAAATTTATTATTCCACAAAGTTTTGGTTTTGATTTTAAGTTTTTTATTATTCTGCAAGAGGAAAGGCTTGCAAATGTTTAATATTATCAAAAGAGATAAAATAAATCTGCAGAATAATAATCACCTGAATATTACTCACTACCAACTTACTAAATAACACATCATTTGTATCTGATTTTGCAATCTCAAGTAGATGACATACTGGAGCTACACTTATTGGAATGTTGGGGTGCTGGTTTGGCATGATAATCACAAATTTAGAAGCATCACAAAAATGTTTGCTAATAATTTTATGTTTAATTAATAAAAGAAAATCCTGTATTCAACATAGAAGTCTTTGTTAGCATCCCGTTCTGTAAATTGAAAATAAGAGAACTACATCTTTTCTTTTTCTAAAAAGTTTTTCCTTCTCTAAATGGCTGCTCAACTACAACATCTGTCCCAGCTGTTGTCCTCACTGCAACCCCATCAAAACAGATTAATTCTTCATGTCAGTGAAGTAGAGGTACTGCATGGGATTGCATGTTCCCATGAATTATGATTTCCCACAATGTTTTGGTTGTGGCTTTTTTCCATGAATGTCTATGGGAAAAAATTGTTCTGTAGTATACTTACAGGTCCCATCTGGATGCTAATTCTATAACACTAATTTCACCAACTGTAGCCCAACAACATCATATAGTGGTTAAGGAAATTGGCTAAGCCGTCATCCTTACCAGGTAGATGAGACAGGAAATATGATCACCTAATTCCACTTTCTTGTAAAGCTATATTAACAGAATCTTGCAAGTCTGAGAATACAGTTCTCTTACCATCTTCTTTACAGTCTTACAAACTCAGGAAAATCCCTTCTAAGCCTCTCTCCCTGTCCACTATAGAGCTGCAGGCTATGCTGTCTCTTATTTGACCATTTCCTGGGCAGCATCTCTTTGCTAGTCTCCCAAGGCCTTTTCCACATACCATAAATACAATTGTACAATTGTACAATCAGGTTGCACCAATATCCTGGCATAAACAATGTTGCTCTTTAATATGGCCATCTCAAAATTTGTTGTTGTCTGAGGCAAAAGGCAAGATGCCCTTCCATTTCTAGAAACGACAGTAGCAATTAGATCCTGCACTGTACCTGAGATCAGCAATCTTAAAAGGACACATGATACACTCAACTACATCCTCCTGCATCTGCGTCGTGTTCCTCAATCTCAGAATTTACTGCTTGAAGCATCAGCTTTATCTAACTATAGGGCTCACCCTAGCCTGAATATTGATACAGCAATTTTGCCTCAGATGATAGGGAGCAACTAGCCAATGAAATATTGTTATTTTTCTATTCCTTCTGCCCCATATAAACATCCTAACCATTAAGACCTCCTATTTAAATACCATATAATGGGACACTCTGTGAGATTCAAGATTGCTATTTGCAGATTGAACAGCTTTGAAACAATTAAACCAGATATATGCATGCCAAGGGGAAAAAACTGTTCCTTGGTTTTTTTCCACCAAAGGTTTATGTTGTGGAGCAACTAATTAGAAGAGCTCCTCCATAAAGGTAAGATAAACTACCTTGCCTGGCCCTAGCTGACACCATTATCATCTTGCTTTTTTGATTACTTGATATTATAATCCAATAGTTTTTTCTTATGGCTAATAATCTTTTCAGGTAGCTTATAAGCTTTACAATAGTGTGCATAAATTGCAGCAGGTGTCTACAGTTTGGAGGCAACATGAGACAAATGAAATGGGAAGCCCTCTGTTAATGCTATTTAGTGTGTTTGTGGCTGAGCTGAGACTGGGAATTTAGATTTTCCAAAGTTATACTCAATATTCATAACTAATACATTATACCAACCCTGCCTCAAGTTGCAACTGTCAAGTCCTCATTGCAAGCAACTGACAGCCCCACCTTGCTGAGTCTCCCAAGGGGAGTTTGTGCAAGTCAAGCAATGATTGAAAACTCATTATCCAGCTAAATACTGGCAGTCTGGCCAGTGTGATCTGCGATGAGTTCAATCCTGTTTCAGAGGATGAAGTGGACAGGACTATGCGGCATCTGAGTTCCACCACATGTTTGTTGGACCCGTGCCCTTCCTGGTTGGCTTATGCCTCCAGGGAGGCCACCTGCGGTTGGCTCCGGGCAGTTGTCAATGCTTTGTTAAGAGAGGGTGTTTTTCCCTCCGCCTTGAAGGAGGCGGTGGTGAGACCCCTCCTGAAGAAGCCTGCCCTGGACCCGACCGTGTTAGACAACTTTTGTCCAGTTTCCAACCTTCGCTTTTTGGCAAAGGTTGTTGAGAGTGTGGTGGCTCGGCAGTTTCCACTCTTCCTGGATGAAGCGGACTACCTGGATCTGTACCAATCGGGCTTCTGACCCGGTTTCAGCATGGAGACGGCATTGGTCGCACTGATGGATGATCTCTGGAGGGCACGGGACAGGGGTTTTTCCTCTGTCCTGATCCTATTAGACCTCTCAGCGGCTTTCGATACCATCGACCATGGTATCCTTTTGCGCCTGGGGGTTGGGAGGGGGCACTGTCCTTCAGTGGTTCACCTCCTACCTCTCGGTCGCAATCGGTGTTGGCAGGGGGCAGAGGTGACCCGAGGGTGCTCTCTTGTGGGGTCCCTCAGGGGTCGGTCCTCTCCCTCTTTATTTAACATCTACATGAAGCCGCTGGGTGAGATCATCCGTGGTTTCAGGGTGAGATTCCATCAGTACGCGGATGGCAC
The DNA here is from genome assembly GCA_009733165.1 of Naja naja. Classification (NCBI taxonomy): domain Eukaryota; kingdom Metazoa; phylum Chordata; class Lepidosauria; order Squamata; family Elapidae; genus Naja; species Naja naja. The sequence continues at coordinate 294,946,021 of CM019148.1, forward strand.
CCAGCTGTACATTTCCACCCCGAACCAGATCAGTGATGCCCTCTCCCTGATGACCCGGTGTTTGGATGCGGTACAGATTTGGATGAGCGGGAACATGCTTTGACTCAACCCGGCTAAGACTGAGTGGTTGTGCATACCGGCATCTCGGCCCAGTCAGGAATATCCATCTTTGGCCATAGGGGGAGAGGTGTTGCCCCCTGTGGATAGGGTGCGGAATCTGGAGGTCCTCCTGGATGTATGGCTCCGGTTGGAGGAGCAGGTGGGGGCTGTTGCCAGGGGGGCCTTTGCCCAGTTCCGCCTTGTTCATCAGCTCCGCCCATTTCTGGACCAAGATGCCCTGCACACAGTCACTCACGCCCTTGTCACCTCTAGACTCGACTACTGCAACACTCTCTATTTAGGGCTGCCCTTGCATACCATCCGGAGACTGCAGCTGGTGCAAAATGCAGCGGCACGGGTGGTGATGGGAGTCTCCCGATTCTCCCATATTAGCCCCCTCCTGCACGGCCTGCATTGGTTGCCGGTTGCACTCCGGGTGAGATTCAGGTTTTAGTTTTAACATACAAAGTCCTTCACGACATGGGTCCTCAATATTTAAGGGAGTGACTCCTGCCGATATCGAGTGCCAACCACCCTGTGTGAGCACATAGGCAAGGACTCCTCGGGGTCCCGTCGGCAGGCCAATGCCGGCTGGCGGCCCCCCGGCGACGAGCCTATTCTGTCACGGCCCCTGACCTCTGGAACCAACTCCCCCTGGGGCTCCGCCTGGCCCCTGACCTCCGCACCTTCCGCCATGATCTGAAGACCTGGTTGTTCGACCAATCCGGGCTGTAACCCTTCCCTGGGGGGGATGGGTTTTTAAATTATTTTAATTTTGTAAATTTTAGTTTTGTAACTTTTTGGGCTTGTGAATTGGTTTAATCTTTTTTTAATCATTTATTGTTGTTGTTTTTAGTTGTGAGCTGCCCCGAGTCTTCGGAGATGGGGCAACATACAAGTCCAATAAATAAATAAATAAATAAATAAATAAATAAATAAATAAATAAATAAATACACAGAGCAATGCTGGATAACTGAAAGGGCTGAGAATACCTCCCATTTCTTAGACTTTGATCTCAGACATCTATTTTTTCAGCAGCCTGTAAAACATCAACTTGTTCTTATACATATTAGCTAGCTTTTCATAAACCAGCATTTCTGTGAACATCTTACTTGTGTTTGAAAAGTGAGAGTGCATGTTTGAATTTTACAATCTCTCCCTCTGTCACACACTCATGCGCATGCACACACACATACACCTGCACCCATGTAGTGCAGGTAATGTACATAACTTGGAAAGTGATCTGCAACTCAGTTTTTAACTTTGCATTTCAAAGAAACAAATTACTAGCAGGCTCCAGCTTTCCCTTTCTTGTCACTAAAATCTCACAAATGAAGATATTCAGATACAGTATCTTAACTAAATAGATGAATAGACTCTAGCAGGCAGCTTGATTTTATTTGAAAGAAGTGTAATGATTTTGTAAGAAAGTATATGAATGATTAATCTCTTTATTTAGATAAAGAAAAACTGCAAAAATAAAATAAAATTCATCCAGTGGAGTCAGTATATGATTAAACTAAGAAAACCTATTTAACTGTATTGTATTAATATCATTATCTTAGAGTCTGTCTCCAGTGTAATAACTACATCCCATATAATCAACCGTGTGTGTGTGTGTGTGTGTGTGTGTGTGTGTAAGGCATCATGCTAGAAACCAGGAGACTGTAAGTTCTAGTCCTGCCTCAGCCATGAAAGCCAACTGGACGACTTTGGCAAGTCACTCTTTCTCAGTCTAACAGTTAACCCAACTCACAGGATTATTGTTGTAGTAAAAATAAGAAAAGGAAGAAATATTACGTACATTTGCCACCTTGAGTTAGTTAAAAATAATGAAGGTGGAGATTGGATGGATGGATAGATAGATAGATAGATAGATAGATAGATAGATAGATAGATAGATAGATTTAGTTAATGCTGAGCTACAAGTCTCAATAGAGCCACACCACCTGGAGCTGTATCCAGCCTTCCAGAGAGGGCCTCTGGGGAAGACATTTTAAAATATGATATTCTCTTATAGTCAATTTATGAAAGGTTTAGAGTGCATAGTCAGATGTTTATTAGATATAGTAACCTGCTTGGTCAACAGGAAATCTCTTGTGATGTTATGCCATTTACCAGTATTCTCTTGGTGTTGAAGAAATAGGTACTTTCTGCAGAGAACAGGTGGGGACTGTTCCCAGAATTTTTACTTCTGACCCTGTCACCCTGACTATATATTGGCAGGAGAAGGGATTGCATTTGTGACTGACTGGGCAAAATGTGTGGTGGGATTAGAACTATTCTTTCTACAACACACAACTTAATTTGCTCAGCTAACCAACAGCAGCCAATGACATGTGATCATGTGGGCCAGAATCAATTTGGTAGGAGCACAATGGTATGCCTGGTGGGCCCTGAGAATAGATATGTTTAAGTTCAGACACTTGAGTAATTATCTCTTGAAGAAGCAGTTGAACATGTGCTTTACCCCATCTTTGTTTTTCTTTGCCTTTTCTTATGAAAATAGTGGATCTGATTCTATTAGTGGCATGAGGTGTGCCGCCTCTTTTATTCTATTTGATTCTACCTAGAATTAAGGCACAACATTTGTCAAAAGATCTGTACCTTGTAATTTGTTGTCTAGCACATGGAGCCCTTTATAGAATATGGGCTGCTTTGCCAAACTGAAACTAATATTGCTTTCTTTATCAGTAGGACTGTTGTTATTTGGAGCTTTCGACTAAACCAAGAATTTAAATTTACCACTTGTTTAGAGAGGGGGCTATGTAATATTCAAGTAATTTAGACTAGATTAGTAAATGTAGATTATGAAACATAGGACTATAGCTTTATGTGCAGCACTGGGAATATGAGGTTCTCAATAACTGTCCCTAGTTACAAATCCCAGATATATTTAGGAACAACATGACAATTAAACTAGTGTATAACCAGCATGATACATACTGTAGATTTGGTATGTTTGTGCCATATCCAGTTAACTAGGATTATTTTACAACTAACCAAACAGAAGTGAGCAATATAACATTTTTGGTTGTAGCATATGCTGAAAACCAACACGTTAATTTTTTATCAGATTTGCATTTGATAAATCAAATATATATGCATGTCTGTTTGTGCATTCTGAGTTAATATTCACTTGTGTCATGAACATGCCATGAGTTTCAAAACATTTCAGTTTTTAGCTTATGAATCAATTAATGAAAGCTTATGCAATTGAATTTTAAATGTAGCAACCTGAAAAATACAAGTTATTTGACACATCTCCAAATCCAGGTTATTTTGGGTAAATTAAGGTTCCATTTATCTTTAATTAGCTCAACTGCACATAAATATCTTCTAAATCAACATCACATGGACAATTATTTTTGCATATGGCATTTGTATAATAAGAATGTATATATATTTGTGTGTGTGTGATTTTAGCACAAATATGTGTGGAATGGGAAGTGACACCAAATGTTTTTACTTTATGCCTTTTTATTCATGGTCTTTTTCAGGTCTAACTTAATCAGGACTTCTACTTCCACCAACCCACTTTATAAAGATCACCTTTCCCCAACTTGATGCCCTGTAGCTATTTTTGAAGTTTGTTTAAAAAATGTATGGCCACTATTCTCATCCCACATAACAACTATAATAATAGGCTTTGTATCATGCAATTCCAACAAGAAAAGTGGTATTCAAAGCAGCTAACAATAAATAACTCCAACTCCAATAACTTGGCTATTCATTGGACATACCAGCTGTGAGTGATATAATCCAATACATCTTGGGGTGCATAAAATTGAATAAAACTGATGCACCATTACTAGCATCAACAGACTTCTGTGGATAGATGATTGGAGAGACTTATTATAAAGCGACATTTCTTTGGCAGAAAAAAGTAGAAACAAGGTGGCTACTAAGATGCCAAGATATTAAGAGGCATTTACTGTCATGTCACTGAATTCTACACCTTTATAATGGGAAGCCATACAAAAGTATTTAGTAGAACACAAACTAAACCATTGTTCAAATAGGTTCATAGGAATGGAAAGACTGTGATTTTAGAACCTCATGTTATCTATGCCATCCAAGGCTACTTTGAGTCATTTTACATCCTTCTGTAGGAAGGGAGTAATGGCTTTTGGATAATGCCATAGTAATTAAAATACATATACAAATAAATGGATATAGTTCAAGGATGGGTCATGCGAGAAAAGAAATTTGCATCTAGATACCTTGGAAGTAAAGACTGGCAAAAATAAAATAATGCATCTGTCAAGAGAGGAAATAATTCACATTTTATTATTTCCAGACTACAATCTTGTATCTATTTACTTGTGAGTAAGCTTCATGGAATGCAACACTACTGAGTTTTATTGAAAGAAATATACACCAAAATTTATTAAAAATATTACAATTTATATCCTATTCTGGTGAGTTTGTGGAGCCAGCTTTTTAGTTTTGAAATGCAAGATGCTAGAGGATACTATTAGCTTCCCTCCTCCAAATATCCAAATACCCTTGCACTGAAAGTGCTTTTTAATAACTTATCAATTACTTTGCCTCTGATTTTTAAATTAGTGCATTGTGATATAGATCATGAGTTCCCTACAGCCAACCTTCCCCACCATATGTATTGTAAATACTTCAATAGGTACAACTATGCATACAAATATGCTTGTGGGTGCAAGCACACCCACATGCTCCCCCTTCTTGCCATCAAAACTACGATGCAGTAAAACACAATATGTCATGTTGAAGCTCATTATTTGCCCTTAGTCTGAAATAGCTTTGCAAATATCCATGATCTGAAACCTTTGCCTCTCTCATATCTCCCCTCGTGTAGTTAAATCCACAAGGCTAATGTTATGATGCTTTTCTATTGCCGAAAATTATATCTGAAATACCATGGAGCAGATAGTGTGAAAGACTGCTCTTAAAATGATAAAAACAAGTAAACCTAATATCTATATGGGCCTGTAGTCACATTTGCTAATATAAGCAAAATAAAATAAAGTCACATTGTTAATACTTAAAAGTGATTAAGTAATGAGCAAGATCAATGACTGTAAGTATCCAGACTTCCATGTGATCTATACAGTAGTGAATTCCATATATGTATTACACATTAAATGCTAATATACTAATCAGATACTCTTATCTGTGTTTTTTTTTAAGTTGGTCCTAGGGAGCAACACTCTCTACTCCTAAATGTCCACAGTGGAATAGAAATGAAAAAAGCAACTTAAACAAGCTAAGTAATTAGTCCATTGAGTGAAAAATCAATTCCTTTTTATTTCATAGACACATCCAAGCAATTTTCTTGGCAACGGTATACAAATATTTGGGGAATTTTTTTAAATCCCAATTTAAATGTTAGCCTAGTGGTATTTCCTAGTAGTCTGTCATTAAAGCATTGATTACTGTTAAGTCTGATCTTGCTTATCTTTTTGAGATCCACCACAGTTGTCAAATTCTTCTTACTTGCGGCACTGGTTTATTCAAAAGGATAATCCATATTTACATAATCCTAGATCTGAAAATGACAATTCAGTCAAGGGACCCAGCTTTAACTCTCTAATTTGGGGGGTAGATAGGTTGTCAGAAATTTATTCTCTAATAAGGGATTTTTGCAAATTATTTTCTCTCTTTTCTGTGGATTTGGAGAAACAAGGGGAGGGAGAATGAAGAAGGAGGGAGATAAGTAGAAAGGCCCCATGATTGCAAGGAGGGAGAGCTGATCTTTATAATTATTTCAAAGTCAAGCCAACCAAGGGAACCATATTCTCTTTCAAATATGGGATGGGATGGTGGTGGTTTGTGGATAAGTTGTCATTGTCCAATCATTTTTTTAAAAAAATGCAGATATAATATCTCTCATTGCAAATGAAAGCATTCTTTTACTTTACAGGATTAAATTCTGACCATGAAGAATGCAAATAATTCTTATTCAAACTAAGCTGTCAGGTGTCTGGCCCCTTGGTTCGGATTGCAGCATCTGCTGCTGAGCCAACCCAAAAACCAAAGCAAAGGAGTCAGGCTATCCTACCCCGCTCCTGCTCTTACAGGTTCCTTCCCACCCACCCACCCCAACCCCAGAATTCGGCTGAGCAAAGGGAAATCTGGTGCCAACTCGCAATTATCCTTGCTCCCTAATTCCGCTCATTCCCAGATCTGCTGCTGCAATTGTGAGAGCCTCCGCCCGTTTGATTTAGATTCGCACCCCAGCCCTCTCTGACAGGTGCCCACAGCCACGCCAACCAGGGAGGCATAAGAGTTGTCATTCAGCACCTCTGGAGGTCACCAGATGTGGGGAAACATGCCACTTTCTGTTTGCCTCTCAACACACGCGCGCTTGAAGATGAGCAAGAAAGAACAAAGCGGGAAAGGAAAGGAAAGGAATCAGTAAAGGCAACGGAACCTAGGAAAGTTAAAAGAAAGGCGTGCAGTTTTCTCTTCCCTCTGAAACCCCCCACACACACTGAACCCCCTCACCCACATTTTCTTCTGATTGCCCGCCCCCCCAAAAACCTCGTAATTATTTGCCTTTTGGAGGTCATCGCCACTACGCCACGTGACACCTGCTGCCCCCCCCTTGAACTTCGGGTTCTCTTAAGCAATGGCCCCGAATAGCTTTGGTCCTCGGCTTGGAGCAGAGGTCACTCCTGGATCCCCTTCGAGGCTCCCGAGGCTGAAAGAAGCAGGAGGGCAGCCCGACGTTGGACTCGGGCGAATTCCTCTCTTCCTGGCCGCCCGGGGCTACCTCGAGGTACGCGGGCGGGGTTGAGTGACCGGTAACCCTGTGGCCCCTTTAGGAAAGAAGGCTGGCGCGGCCGTCGGGTCCCCTCAGGCGGGGCGAGGCGCTCGCTTTCCCGGGCTAAAACTTACCAGCCATCTCCCAGCGCTTCTCCGTGGCGTTCTCAAAGCCCATTGTCCTGCGCTTGGGTAAGCGAGCTGCGGTCAGCGGAGAAGGAGGTCCCCTCGCCCTCCGGGCTCTGCTTCCTGGGACTTGCCTCGGAGCATCTCGTCGCCCTTCACGCTCGTCTTCTCCGAGCCCCCCCACCCCCACCCCACCTCTCAGGAGTTAGGAGCCCCCGGCTGGTCAAGAAGAAGGGAAGCTCCCGCGTGCAGCTCTCTCCCTGCCTCGCGCCGCCGCCGCCGCCGCCGCCTGCGGTTTCCCAGATGTGCTTCCCGCTCCCACTAAGAATCGCGCGCGCGCCTTTTCCTCCTCAGCGCGAGGAAACCAGGGGGGCAGCCCAGGCAACATGATGTAATGGCACCTCACCCAATCCGTAGGGCGCCGCCAGGGCTACTTTTTGGCTCTTTAAGTAGCCAAAAAGGGGGCCAGGGGCCAGCGGGGGCAAGCCGAGAAGAAAGCTGGGGCAGCAAGGGGCCGGAAGGCTCTCCTTGGCCACCCGCAGCTAAGTCTCGCCCAACTAACGATGAGCGCACCAGTCAAGACCCGCGACACTCTCTCCCCTCCCCCCCGTCTGCCCCTTGCCCTGGCAGGTGAGGGAAGCACCACTATGTTGGCCCTAAGAGGGAGGAACCGAAGACGCCGCTCAGCCTTGTTTAAACAGAGCCTGGGTTCAGGGAGGCAAAAAGTCCGTGTCTCGTGCGCCCTGGGTAGAGAATAAAACAAGCGGGCTAAGCCTCTCTTAACTGAGCAGACTGGGAGCTCTCTTGAACCCGGACACCCTCGCTAAGTGAGGTGGAGGAGGGACGCGCGTCGTGGGATAAGAAGGGATGTTGACCCGCCGACGGCTTTGCGCTCCTGACAGAGGGAGGGAAAGTCCCGGCCCGTTCCGGGGAGCCTCACGCGGGGCATCTGAGCGCTTTCAGCCCCGCTTAAAGGCTGAAGAGCCCGACGGGAGTTTGAGCACTGGACAGCTACTCGCGAAGCGTGGCGGAATGCGCAAGCGCTCCCCGGCTCCGAAGACGCGACCGGAGAGGGAGCTGCCAGAAGTCTTCGTGAACTGGGCGGAAAAACGGGCGCGGCTGTTGTTTTTCAGCTCAGGACGGGAGACTTTTGGGGAGCAGTGCAAAAGCTGGGCGCGGGCAGCCTCTGGGTCAGATCTCGCCTTGACCAAGAGTTGAGAAGGGAGCCCGAGACCGGATCCTGGAGCTCCAGTCTCCTCTCGTCTGTCTTTATGGGAGCCATTGTATTTCAGGCTTTCAAAAGACGATTGCAACGGGCGAGATATCGGAAGTGTCCGAAGGATCCACGTAAAGCAGAAGTGATTAGCTCTCTTTGAGAACAAACTCAATACACGAGGAACCATGGCTAGCAAAGCTGTGGATTTGCTAAAGCAATGAAGTTGTGGAATCCCTCAGTCTTTAGCAGCAATATGGCAAGATGAATGAGGGTTAATCTAGAGCCTGGGTCTCCAACTTTGGCAACTTTAAGCCTGGAGGACTTCAACTCCCAGAATTTGCTTTGCTGGCTGGGGAATTCTGGGAGTTGAAGTCCGCCAGGCTTAAAGTTGCCAAGGTTGGAGAACCCTGATCTAGAGCAACTAGTACTTAATATTTAAGTACCATTGACTAGTTGATCATTGACTCACTCCCCAGGATTTGAAAAAGGAAAAACTACTTAGCATTTATCCCACCAAATGTTGTCTAACGTTTTCAGGGCTGAGCAATTGACTTATATGGTTGGTTTGAGCTCTGAACTTGGTGATTTTATTTCAAATATTTCATCCCCATTCAATGAGACATCTTCAGTGCACTTTGGAATGTGCTAGTCTGGGGGAGTACTGGTCTTTAAATACCTTTCTGGGTCCTGATTGGCTGTTTGTTGGTCTTTAAATGCTGCCTTTGGGATTGTGGTTGATGTTGTTCTTTCATCCTAAGTGGTTGGTAAATTGGGTCAATTTCAGTGTGTCTGTTTATTGATTTATTGGTGGAAAACCAATGAAGAGCCATGCTGCAAACAAAGTTATAACTCGATAGATCACAAGAAATTGGTATGATGACCCGCGGCGTGGCACAAAGGCAATACAGTCACA
>CM019148.1:294960116-295016187 GCA_009733165.1 Naja naja
GTATTGCAGGTGCAATAAATTAGATTTTTTTTAATTCATTTATTCATTTTGCTATAGCCGCCGAACTCAACCAAGTGTCTCTGAGTGGCTAACAATCCTGAAATTATAAAACAAAACAATTTAAAAAAACATTAAAACAACAAAAACATCCACAAAAATAAGTAAGTGCAAACAGCAGCCATGATGATTAATCAGCCAAGTAATGGGGTCCTTAACACATGTTGAGCCCCAAGCATGGGCACATATATAGCCAAGTTTTTAAAGCTTTGTGAAAAGCCAACAGGGTTGAAGCCATTCTAATCTCCTAGGAGAGAATATTCCATAAGGCAGGGGCTACAGCCAGAAAATAAACAAACTATCTTCTAGTTCCCATCAGTCAACACTCTTTAGCTGATGGGAACTGCAGCATGGCCAATCTGTTGGATCAGATTGGATAGGTAGAAACTCTTGGAAAAAGATGGTCCCTCAGACAACTTGGTCCCAAGCATATAGGGCAGGGGTCCTCAAACTTGGCAACTTTAAGACTTGTGGACTTCAACTCCCAGAATTCTCCAGTCAGCTATGCTGACTGGAGAATTCTGAGAGTTGAAGTCCACAAGTCTTAACGTTACCGATATAGGGCTTTAAAGCATATTGAATAGGAACCCAGAAACACACTGGCAGAGAGTGCAGCTCCCAGATTAATGATGTTACATGTGCCCATGTAGCCAGCACCAATTATCGCATGTGGTTAATACAGTTTTCAAGGAGAAATACAGTCTCTCCATTTAAAAAACGAAAAAGGGCCTGCTGCAACAAAATGCTATTTTTTCAACCATTTATTAGCCTCTTAGCTACAGTATGGTTTTTTTGGTTAAAAAAATGTTAAATAAATTGATGGATCAAAATAAACAAAAATATAGAGTCCTTCTTCATGACATCTCTTGCAGATATCCCAAACATTGGTGTCAGAAAATCTAAACGTATTACTTTCTCCATTTAATGCAATTCAATTAGCAGAGAATACAAATGGGCAAACATTCTGTTAAACAAGAAAGGTGCAAAAAGAAAAAAAAAGGAACAGACCCTAACTAACTCCAGTTTTTTTTTTCAGTGAAATGTGCATAGATGAATGTCCTGGTTGATGGTTGCCTCTGGTCTTTCTTCCACTTGCCTGTCCTTTATGGCTTTCAAAACAAGTCACCAGAGGCAGCTGCTCATCCACGTTTTATTCCAGGACTTTCCAAGCAAGAGGCAGGCCTCTGGAAAGCCTCAGCCCCAGAACCTCTCTTGTGAGAAACTGAGTAGATTCTGTGGAATCCTATTAAACTGAATTGTCAGTCTTTCAAGACCCCAGAGTGTAAAGATCAGTGAGGACTATGCTTGCTGTCTCAGCTGTTCCCTTCTTTGGACTTTCTTGCCCTGAAAGAAAAAGATATTTCTGAGTCACTGCCAAGATAATACCATATTGTAATTGAGGCCATTTTCACTCCTGTCACTTTGTCAGCACTGGATGCTTCAAATGCATCATTCCGTCTCTGGAAAAGGTCAGGCATAGAATCTGCTTGCTACAGCTCCTTATGTGTTGCTCTTCGGTGACTTGGGACAATCATCTATCTTCTTTGGACACTGGGCAGACCACAGAAACATCTTTGTTGTTCTCACCAACAGCAAGTCACACGTACTGCTCAGCCTCAAGGAGGAAGACTGTGTCTTGTCTACAAGACAATAATACAGAAAACTGGAGTAGTGCAGGGACCAAATGAAATGTGAAAGTCCTCGGTCTAGAATTTGTATTATTGCATTGTATATTTAATCTGATCTATCGCATAATGGCAGCCATCCTGAGCTACTAATTCCCCCTGATGTTTTAATTTTAATTGGTGATGTTTTTTCTATCCTGTTTGCTTTGTGTTTTCATGTGGATTTTACTGCTTTTATCTTGTTTTATTTTGGAATTATACAGTACTGTATTTACTGTATACAACTGTCAGATGCTATAAAATGATACCATAGTAAAGAAATACTTCTAATAAATTAAATAGTTTTGCCCCAATGATTGTACAAATGAAGGGAACTAAGTTATTCCCCTGCTTTATCTTTCTTTCATATCCTCCATTGTGTCAATATTACAGCCATTATTCTCTGCAAGACAGAAAATGGGGAAGATTAAGTCTAGGTATTTGAAACTGGAAACTGTCATAGGTAACTCAGAAACTGGGAATCAGGACCAGGAGCTAATCCAGGGACCTGAAGCTGACAATTATGTCAGAATTAACATGTACCAGTGCATCTTGTATTTTAGATATTTCAAATAGGGTATTTTTATAGCTCTTATTATTCAATGGGACTCCCAAACCTAAGAATAGTTGCTGAAAGAAGCAACCAACATGAATTGAAAGGTTTTTGGATTCAACTTCTAGTGACAGGTCTCCTTAAAAACATCTAATTTCTCTCTTGTTCACCTCCTTTGATACTACAAATCATGTCATTTTCCTGCTGGAATAAACAATAAACTTGAGTTTGCATGCAATAATACCAATTCACAGAATCTCTCTCAGCATTTTAGTGAGTCATCTCACAATAAAAGTCTTTGGGAAGAAAAGAACCTTCAGAAGAACCACTTTGCCTCTATGGAGGAAGAGTGGGCCTTATAGCTTTTTTTTTAATTACATTTATATGCCGCTCTTCTCCGGAGACTCAGGGCGGCTTACAATGTTTGGAGCACAACCCAATGTGCTCAGCAATAGCCTTCATTCCATTGTATATGCCTGCTTATTACTAAGCGGCATTTTTACAAAGTCAGCTTATTGCCCCCAACAATCTTGGGTCCTCAATTTACCTACCCTGAGAGGATGGAAGGCTGAATCAACCTTGAGCCTGGTGGGATTCGAGCCTGTACTAATTGCAGGTAGCTGGAGCTAAGTGCTAGGCGTTTAACAGCCTGCACCACCAAGGCTCTTTATTGTCATGCACAGTTTAATGCTGGGCTAGCAATGCCAAAGAAAGCATCACTATTTAAGCTTCAATTATTCAAATGTATTCATCCCCATCTAGATATTTCTAAGATAAATTGCACCACACATCTCCTACTATCCCCAAACCGTATGTTGGATGGAACAATAGAAGTTGTCTAAAATATATGAACTGCCGCAGGTTGAGAAAAAACCATACACATATTATAATTCTCCCATGAGTGATTACAGTAACTCCAGTAGATGAGGTCAGCTCATCTGGCAGCAAAAATGAGGACACTCAAAACCATGCTTCTCAGTATCTAAGACCTAATTACTTTGATACATAATTGATAAGCCACTGAGGAGTTAGCCCAAATTATAGACACAACAAGAATATTCACAGGGATACCTGAAGCTGTCTTATGCTGTACTGAGTCAGACATTGGTCTATTTCATCCCTCTCCAATTTGGTGCCCTCTAGGAATTTTGGATCCCATAGGATGTGGGGAGGAGAGTGTTCATTTGAACTGCAATATCAGTGGTTCTACCAAGATCTTAATATACTACTATTTGCTACCTGAAATTATTTGTATTAGAGATACCAGAGATTGAATCTGGGTACTTCTGCACAAAGAATGCCTTACCTTTAAAAATAAAATAAATTATGTAGTGGACTATTTATTTTTATTACCACTCTCTTTTCTATCATGATTTGTTATTTGCTAATCAGTTGATTCCTTTCCTGCCCGTTTTTTCTGTCTCCAACATGAAAGCTAAGAGGAATTATGAGATGTTTTGTACCAAGACAGTTGGAGAAATGAGCCATATTACTCAGCTTACTCAGCTTCAAAGACAGTTTGATTTTACTGGAATTGTGTTAGGTTGATTGGATTCCTGTTTCAAGTCTTGGCTCCCTACAGATGGACATGAGACTATAATGAACAGCATGGATTTTTTTCCCTCTAGAGATGATCAGACACTAAGATAAAAACATGTAGTCAAACTGGATGGAAGAACATCAATTTTTACATGGTTAATTGTCATCCTAGCTCCATCCAGCCTCATTAGCAGAGGAATGTAACTCTGTTCTGCAGGAGCAAATGTCTCAGCTAATGGAAGCAGGAATAAATAGCTAGTCCTCCATGCATCAATACACATTGATAAGCTTATAGGCATGTGTAGAAACACATATATCCCTGCATTTTAATATGTTTAGCCTTGGTTCCAATTGTTTTAGAAAATGTCATTGCAGAGAGTTTTCTCTCTCACATACTCAGTATAGAAAAGTGCCTCTCTCACCCACCCTGCAATTGTCAAACATTGAACTAGAGGAAGTGAGATACCCCACTGAGTGGTCTCATAGAGCAGTGGTCACCAACCAGTGGGTCAGGGATGACGGGTGGTCCGCGAGAAAATTTTGGTGGTCCACAGAGAAATGTCACCCCCAAAACACTCCCCCCAAAGCAATTAATCCAGGCTGCGCAGGAACATAAGGCTCCACCACCCACATGGCCTGTGGGAATACAAGGCTTGTGTCCCTTGCATTGAGAACAGCATGAGGTAGTGAGGGGAGGGAGGAAAGGGCAGAAGAGGGACACTTGCCCCACTCACCCCACGTGCCTCGCCTGGCCACCAGGCTGCTTCTTTCCACTTCTTCTTCTGCTTTTGGCTGCACACAAGGAAAGCAGCAAAAGTCTTTCTTTCTTTCCCCCAAACTCTGCCAGAAATGAGTCTTTGGGACCCTCCAAGGCATCCTGCTCCAAGAGGCTGCGCAGGCATGACAACTTTCACAAAGACTCATTTCTGGAGGAGTTTGGGAGAGAGAAAGAAAGACTTCTGCTGCTTCTGCTGCTTTCCTTGCATGAAGCCAAAAGTCTCTCTCTTTCTCCCCCTGAGAACGGAGCTGGAGATGGTATCCTGCAAACCCAAATAAAGAATGATCGATCAGTAGGAAAACAAGGTGGAGAATTTTCCTGTAGACTTTTTTGGGGGATTTTCCCAGGGTCTCTGGTCCATGGGATTTAAAATTATGAGTTTGGCAGTCCATGAAGTCCAAAAGGTTGGTGACCTCTGTTATAGAGTGATCCATCTACTCTTGTATGCACTGCAGCTTGTTTGTTTCAAAGGGTTTGCAGTATCTTTTAGTTTATTAATCTACTGACCTTGTATAGATGCTTGTATAGCATTGATATATTTCAGACAGGAATTGTGAGGTAACTGTCTTCTAATATTGGCTAAACAGGCTTCATTATTTTACACTTTAATGTATATATTTCCCATTTAATAGAGGCCCCGATAAATCTAAAGTTGCTGGTGGTTTCCAAGTAGATCTGCAGGCAGACCCGGATTCTTCATGGTCTCCTACTATTCCAATTCAGAACTTACCCATGGAAATCATATAACATATAATAACTTTTCTGCTGCTGTAATATTTTTTTGCATGTATGCATGTTTGGGGATAGAGAAGCTGGAGCCAGTGGCACAGCCCCACCGGCAAAAAATACCGATGGATTCAAAGACACGATTGCTTTCAAACAAATGATTCTTTTGTTAGCTTTGTATGGTTGAAAAAATCATTGTGGAAATATCAACATCTCACAGAAAGATGAACTGAACTTTGCAGGTTTGCAATGGAAAAGAAATTTAAACCATTGTCCTCCAATGCAATGGTCCCAGTGAGTACAATTCACTTGCAAAAAAGCCCATGGATAAACATGGGCTGCCCCAAAGTATCACTTCTTCATCATATATTATAATTCTGAAATTTGTAATTTTGATAGCAAGAATAATACCTTTGTTAATTTCCCCCCACTGTTAATGATGCTTTGCAAACTGCTAAAAAAAGGCAGATAAAGTGTTCAGTCTTGCTCTTAGCAGTGTTTGAAGTACTAAAAAAATAATGCCTGGAGACAAATTGATGAAGTGCTGTGATTGTGGCATATGGGTTTTAATGGCCTAACATGGTTGCTGTTCTGCTGGCATGAACCAGCCAACGGAGCCAGTAAAAGAGGAAAAGTAACTCAGTTCTGGTTTTGAAGGGCAGCTATGTTGTCATGGGACCTGACGAGCTGACCTGGCTGCTAGCCAGGGCTGATATGAGATGTTGGTGAGATGTCAGGACTGCAGTCTCCTTGCTCCAGACCGCTATGTAGGTGTTGGGGACTAGCGTCTTGAGAGTACATCCACCTCCTCAGTTGCTGAGAGACGTGTTTATCTAAAAATTAGAGAGAAAGAAGGAAAAGGAGGAGGGGAAGGGAAGGAGAAGATAAGGGGTAAAAAAGGCAAGTCTGTGCACAAAGCAAACAGGATAGCTGGAGAAAAACGTTGGAGAGAGAAGTTAAATATCTGGCACAGTTGTCGGTCCCTGAACAGGTCCTGGGGTGGCTTTTCTGGAAGAAAGGAAATGAAGGCCCAGAGAAAGGAGAACTCCACCCAAGACCCAAGAACAGAAGAGAGGACTCAACTGGCTGCAGGCAGCAACTTCACCCAAGACCAAGAGAAGGAGGGAATCAGCTGTTGATGAAAAAAGCCTGGACACTGGGCAGAAGATCCTGAGAAAAATTCTTCCCGCAGTGGAGAAGCAGTCGGTGTTGAGCTGATCCAGGGGAAAGTCAAGCCATGCTGAGCACACTACAGTAAACTCCAGCCCATTAGTTTCTTTTTATTCTCCTTTTTTTTCTTTTTCTTTTTATCAAGCCCAGGAACAGGGGAGAGAAACTGAGAGAAGGGAGAGGAAGCAGGAGAAATGGAGAAGGATAGACTCTGGGATGGAGACTTAGGAGGAAACCTAACACTGGATGAACATTGGGATTGTGTTGTAAATCCTTTTTGTAAATGGCCTGACTGTAAATAGTAAAAAAAAACAATATAAAAGCCTCCATTGTCATAGTTTTCTGTGTCAATTGCCACTCTTGCAAAAGCACATTAAACTCCAGTTCAAAAGAAGAATCCCTCTTACTGTGACAGTGACATACTAATATGACTTGCCCTGTTTACCATCAGGAAGATAAAGGCAGGAATTGGTGAAATAACAGTATATTACTATAATTCATTGTACATGGAAGATGGCTCAGAATATACCATCCACAATATATCTGCTATATGACTAACTGTGACCAATTATTGGATGCAGCTTATATGGATTGCTGAGGCATTTTTTCAGTATAACTAAACAAATTATTATTATTTTCAAGGTGTTTAGAGCATATAACTTAGGAACATGACAAAGCAATCAACCTCCAATCAACCTTATACAACCTATTCCTATCCAGATATGGACCTTCCTAATGATATTCTGGCTGAGAAATTTTGTCTGGTGTAATATATGGAGGAAACATACTTATGTTGATTTAGGAAACATCATTATATATCCAATGTGCTCAGAACATCTATGCAGAACCTTCTGTGGGTATTGTTTTAAATGGGGTAAAGAGCAATAGGACAAAAACTTTTACAGTCTAAGTGTTGTGGTTGTAGATTTGTTTCCTCTGGAGGAAAATGCCTTCTAAAGAAACTGAGTTTTCTTTTCTTCAGCTGATGTTTTCTAACTATAGATTTGTTTCCTCAAAGTAACTTCCCTTTTGTTTTCCTGAGAAAATTCAAGTTCTTTTGTTGGAAGTTAAAACCCACCCCTCTCCTAGAGAAATGAAATATTTTAGGATATATTAAAAGGAAGAATATTTTCCCTAAAAGAGAAGTAGAAACTCAGAGAGGCAGAAACTCAGCCCCTCTACCTTTGCTAATGGGCCATTAAGGCCTGGGCCAGACTATTCTACATAACAAAGATCTACCTTCTTCAGGCAGACCCATAATAAGAATCCCAAAGCCCTTTCATTACATCATCATCCAGCAAGGCTCAACCAAGCCTGGAACTCAGGAGAGTTGCCCCTGCATGGCCCCATGGGAGTCTGACAACCAATCAGAATACAAGCTCAAATTCAAATCCCAACAGAGGACATAAAACCCAAGGACTCTCAGCATCTCTTCCCTTTTCGCTCAGGAGCTCCAAGGCATGTGATCCTGTCTACCATTAAACCATCTTTCCAAACAGCCTCCATGTTTCCAGTGTCTTTTTCCCACTTGGAAATGAACCCAGAAGGATATTTCTTCCAACACTTTCATTTTTACCGGCTTTCCCCATCTGAGGTTTTTTTCTTCCCATTTCACAAATGTTTCCTTTATTGTATTGTACTGCTTATATTTTCTGAATAGTATTGGCAGTTTATTTTTCAAAAGGTGAGGTAGAGTAAATAAATCCAGGGCTGTACCTGCCTTTGGGTATACAAGCGAGAGAAATTTCAATAGCAAATTATAGTAGAACAAAATATCATACATTCTCTGAAGCAGTTTTCTTTGGTTTGTTATTAAATTGTATTTGGCGCTTTTTTAAAAAAAAGAATCCAATAAAAACTAATTATTCATCGTCTTTACTGCTCTGATGCTTCTCTTCTTAGTCAATCTCTGGAGTCTAGTTTTCTGCCGCTTTCTCTCTGGGCTTATATACACTGATATCTACCAACACTGCAGCCATTCATTAAGACCAAAACTGACTTCAGCCTTGATATCCAAAATGCAGGATGGGAGTGTGAGGTACTTGTTTGATAACAAGGCCCATTGATTTTCCCAGGCTCTAAAGGCAGTTTTTGAGGCAGTTTCAGCTCCAAAATGGCAGACTTTAAAAAAAACTTTCAGCATGATAGCAAAAATGAGTCATAAAAAAAAAATGAGGTCACCTACCTTCCAGAGGAGGCTCTCACTATTACCATACTTTATTATTGGTTTTCAAATGGCTCCTTTTTTATTGCCTTTCCCATAAAATTATCTATGCCTCCTGTCTGCTTTTAACGATTATTTTGTCTCCATTACCCATTGGCAAAGATCCACCAGCTTCCTTTTATGTAAAATTTTCCCTGTTCCTATCTTCAATTAATAATCCTGGGAAACAATAGGTGGTGTCTCTTTTATAGCTTTCCTCATAACAATTTCTGTGACTTGCATCTGCTTTAACTACACTGTTGCCATTATCAAATGGCATTGATCCACCAAGATGCTTTTACTTGATCCTTTCATACTATCCCATGCTGTCTACAAACCTGAGAACCTATAGTTCTGTACTTCCAAAAGAGCAAAAAATGAAGTACAATAGACCCTCTGTATAAACTTTTACAATATTGTTTTGGCCTTGAAAGGACATTGATTTCATGAATGAGTAGCAATATTTTATTCATCATCACAAAGCAAATGAAAAATAGTTCCAAGAAGAGGGCAGTCCCTCAGATTGAGGAAATGAAAGATTAAACAAACTCCTCATGTACTGTATCAAATTAATTGTTGGTGCAAACCCTTTCTCTATCTGAAAAATATGGAATTCTGGTGAAATAATAATGACCTGTATACCTCTGGGGTTTCTGGCATGGCATTTATATCCATTTTCGTTCCCTGCCTCACCACAAAAGAAGAGAGAAAATACATTTTTATGGTGCAAACTCAAAACTCTGTTCCCATTATATAAACTCTTAGAGAACATCATCTATCGTGGTTGCTAAGCAAATAAAATGAGAGGCAGAGATTTGAAATAATGGGAGAAGACATATTCATATGGAATCTTAACCTCTGTAAGGAAATCTTACCCTCTAAATAAGGTAGGAACCCAAAAGATGTAAAGACCAACATAAGGAACAAAACCACATCATAAATATTGTACGTATTGATTCCTCATTCACTTGAGACAGAAGACTTCCTGCTGTCTTCCAACAATAAGAAACATGGGAATGAAATTCCATGGTATTACTTCACAAGTGGAGAATCAAATAAATCCTGATACTCTATGTGTGTGTATAACATGAAGCATCCTTACATTTGTTGGGCATGGAAAACTAGATCTCTAAACTAGAGTCCTCACTAATGTTTTAGTTTTCCATGTTTAGATAGATTTATTATATATTTCTTTGGAGAATAATGGCCACTCCATCAGTAAGAAACATACTGGCAAGTTAGAGATGTTAAACATGACAAGATTATTTTATGAGCAGTTCACGTGATTGATGAGATGCTGTTTAGCTACATATGAACTGCTTTTGCACTTTAATATTGGAAACTAATCAATTCAGATTTGTCACTAAAGTTCCAGTTGTGTCTCCCACAAGAAAGAGGATTAAAATGAACACTAACACAGTGACATGCAGAAATTAATTTAGTCTTAAAAGAGAGCATACAGATATGAGTAGCATTTGCCTATGTGTATATGTGTGCTTGTGTGTGTGTGTGCATGCGTGCATGTACATGCAGTGAAGCAGAAACTGCTTAAATATTGCATTATATATTTTAGTGATTAATTGTATCCCTTTCAAACTCGGAGCTAACTTGTTCAAAGTAGTGTCTGATGTGTCTGGTGGTATTCAGCAGGTTCTGACCAGTTCTAGAGAACCGGTAGCGAAAATTTTGAATAGTTCGGAGAACCGGCAAATGCCACATCTGACTGGAGGTTTTAAAGTATCCTTCCCCTGCCACGCTCACCAAGCCACACCCACAGAACCGGTAGTAAAGGTTTTTGAATCCCACCACTGGTCTGATGCTTCAATAGCTCTCTTCGTCTGTCTAACTCTTGTTTCTTTTTCCTTACACAACATGCATACACACAGATTATGACTGAATAAAAACACAGTACATGAATAAATAAGAGCAATTGTCATGTGCAGTAAGTTTGTGAAATCTGTTAAAAGTTTTTCCTTTTCCTTTTTATGTATCCTTAGTTTTAGACCAGAGCTGGACCGGATAGCTGGCTCTTTCAGGATGGTGATGAAAGAAAGAGAGACTGCTATTTTCTTTTAGATTAAGAAAAATTGTGCAGAGTTCAGAAAAAGAGTAACCTGTGCCAATATTATTGCTTATCCCTCTCCATATTTTTCTATCCTTATAACCATTCTTGCATCGTCTTTTTCATTCATTGCAGTCGCTTCTTTATGATCTTTGTTATAATTACCAGGGATGATAAAGAATATTGATTGAATTATCAGAACTGTTCCTGAACATGGAATGAAACAAGATGTTTCTTTAAAGGGTTCTAACCAATAAACAAAATCACTGCAGGTAGAAAACTAGATGTCAAGAAGAAATGTTTTAGTCTAGTCATTTCCTCGATATGCTAGTTGCTATTCAGGATTTTCTCCATTCAGAAGCATTTGAGCATGTGTTTCTCTATCTGCATTTATTTATTTATTTATTTATTTATTTATTTATTTATTTATTGTTTTATTTTATTATTTGTCAACTGCTTACAAGATAATAGATATAAGTATAAACATAGTTATGAATACATGGATACATATAAGAAAAATAAAAGAAACAATAGAACAGGGATGGTAGGCACGTTGGTGCGCTTATGCACGCCCCCTACAGACCTCTTGGGAAAGGGGTGAGGTCAATAGTAGACAGTCTAAGGTTAAATTTTTTGGGGTTTGGGGAAGAAACCACAGAGTCAGGCAGAGTATTCCAGACATTGACCACTCTGTTGCTGAAGTTGTATTTCCTACAATCAAGTTTGGTGCGGTTAACCATGAGTTTGTATCTATTGTGAGCTCTTGTATTGTTATGGTTGAAGCTGAAGTATTCATTGACAGGTAGGACATTGCAATGTATGATTTATATACTATACTTAGATCGGACCAAAAGCGGCATAGTTCTAGGTTTTCTAGGTCTAGAACCTCAAGTCTGGTGGCATAAGGTATTCTGCAATGAGTAGAGGAGTGGAGAACTCTTCTTGTGAAATATTTCTGGACTTTCTCTATTGTGTTAATATCAGATACATGATGTGGGTTCCAGACTGATGAGCTGTATTCAAGTATTGGTCTAGCAATTGTTTTGTATGCTCTAGTTAGTAGTGTGATGTTACCAGACAAAAAGCTACATAGGATTAAGTTAACAACTCTTAATGCCTTTTTGGCTATGTAGTTACACTGGGCTCTAGCACTTAGATCATTTGAGATGTGTACTCCAAGGTCCTTGACAGAGTTTGGATCATCAACCAGTACAGGTAGTTCTCAACTTACAACAGTTCATTGAGTGGCCATTCAAAGTTACAACGGCACTGACAAAAGTGACTTATGACCGTTTTTGTCACACGTGCAACCTTTGCAGCATCCCCAGGGCATGTGATCAAAATTCAGATGCTTTGCAAGTGATTCATATTTATGATGGTTGTGGTGTCTTGGGGGTGGCGGGGTTTGCAACCTTCTGACAAGCAAATTCAGTGGGGAAGCTAGGTTCACTTAACAACCATGTTATTAATTTAACAACTGAAGTGATTCACTTAACAACTGAGGTGAGAAAGATTGTAAAAGGAGGCAAAATTCACTTAACACATGTCTCACTTAATAGAAATTTTGGGCTCAATTGTGGTTGTAAGTTGAGGACTACCTGTATAAGCTGATTTTAAATATTTAAATATATTATACTATACTTGTGATTGAGAGCTAATTTGGTGTAGTAGTTAAGGCATCAGGCTAGTAACTGGGAGACCATGGATTCTAGTCCCACTTTAGCAGTGGTGGGATTCAATTTTTTTTACTACCTGTTCTGTGGGTGTGGCTTGGTGGGCGTGGCAGAGGAAGGATACTGTAAAATCTAAAGTCAGAGGTGGCATTTGCTGGTTCTCCGAACTACTCAAAATTTCCTCTACCAGTTCTCCAGAACGGTCAGAACCTGCTGAATACCACCTCTGCACTTTAGGCACAAAGCTAACTGGGCAACATTGGACCCAGCCCCTTCCTCTCAGCCCAATGAGGAGGAAGAGAAAACCATTTCTGAAATATCGTGCTGCAGGAACCTATCTAGGCAGTCTCTGGGAATCAGACACAGTTGAATGGGAGAAAAAGAAAATTTGTGATCATTGCCTAATTATATTTGTTTCTTGAGCATTCTATAAGAAGCTAAGCCAAGTATTCCAAGTGTCTTTGTTTCTTGAAATTGGTGCAGTCTCACAGTGTGAAGTTCCAGGAAAAAGTGAACCACAATCAAAAAGGCCTAGGATCACCACAGTGAGAAAGATATTTGGGTCATAAAATACTTGAAAAACTCACCCAGGCTTATGGCCTCAAGGTTTTCTTTATTTTACTTTCTAGTTTTAACACTGAGAAGAGAAGCATCAAGAGAAGACCTCAAATAACTACAGCAAAACAAGTGGTAGGACTCAGAGATACCTTAAATAGTTAACATTTTGACAGCTATTGCAATAGCATTTCAAGGGTTTACTTTGCTGGGCAAAGTAAACCATTGCTCCCATTCTCACTTCTGCCCACTGCCATGTAATTTAGCAAAGTATACAGAGAGATGATGACCAGGACAAACTGTGACAGGCAATAGCGCTCAGTAGCTCCAAGGTCAGAAATAGCAATAGCAATAGCACTTAGACTTATATATTGCTTTATAATGCTTTATAGCCCTCTCTAAGCAGTTTGCAGAGTCAGCATATTGCCCCCAACAATTTGGGTCCTCATTTTACCCACCTCAGAAGGATGGAAGGCTGAGTCAACCTTGAGCCTGGTGGGATTTGAAGTGTCAAATTGTAGACAGCTGGCTGCAGCAGAAGTAGCTTGCAGTACTGCGCTCTAACCACTGTGCCACAGAGGCTCTTAGTGCTGGACAAAGAATCCTCCCACAAACATCATTTCCTGGAAAAATACCTAGAGGAGGCAAAAGGAATTCAGGGAACCAACATTATTTAAATTAAGTACTAGCTGTGGATGGTAGAATCCAAAGAGAGAGATTTGCTGGATCTGAATCTTCAGGTAACCGGCTTGCCTATGTAGCTAGTAGCTCAGGTACAGAGCAACTCATCAGATGTATTAGCAGACGTCAATCAAAGAAGTTGGCAATTTCTGATGTAAGACACAACCAAAATACTAAAGTCTGTTATGATATGGAAACTTCATGGTGACAACTTGGCATAATTCTTTTCAAATTTCCCTTTTAATTCCAGATGGTTTTACTTATCACTTAGCAAGGAAAGATGTTTCTTAGAGAAGCAATGAAGCCACTGTTGAAAGACACTATAGACATAGATTCACCAACCAAGGCAGAATTTCTCTTCTTTCCTGAACAGGAAGAGGGTAGCCTATTCTCATTCTTTGGGACCCAGTTGCTGAAAGCGTCTCTATATTTCTCAACTTCTGAAGTCTGGCAAATGCCTCATTAAGACCTCTTTCACCTCACTTCCTCTACCAGGTCCAAACTTAGACAAGGAAAAAACATTCTAACCACCTCTTTGTGGGAACATTGAGTTCTAGTTCTTAATATATGTCAAGCACAAAAGACCAGGTCCACACATAAAAGTCAACTAACTAAGGTTAGGACCTGATTGGGGGTAGATAATGGCCAATTGAATTATGGGGTGGGGGTGGAGTTGGACTTAGCCTGCTTGTAGCTATGTAGGAATTCTAGGCAGATTCCTGTTTTAATTCCATCCCCAGCTTCTGCCACTCCTTCTCCTATATCATTTTTCTGAGGTGATTTTTGTCTATGAAGTCTTTATTATTCCTGTTTGGTACAAAGAAGATTCAGCATTTGCCGACAGAAAAATATACATAAATCATCCCAAAGTGAAAAATGTTTTGTTCATATTTGAGAACTAAATAACTATTTTTTCCTGCCCTTCTTGTGGTGGAAATACAAGCAACATCAGGTAGATGTCTCCTAATAGAGTCCTTCCCAAATATGCCCTTTAGAGAATTTTTAAATTTCCATATCTCACATCCTCCTTCAGCTCTCTACCTCTTCCATATACTTTGACAGACCTCCTACCTGATTCCTATGCTTTTAGTATTCATAAAAGTCAACTTCAATCTAAAGAAAACATGTGGCTGCTGCTGAAAGCATTTACATTGCAAATCACTTTTAATAATCTTTCTCTAGTTAATCTTGTGGCACATTCTAATCCTTTTATCAACAGAATGAGGAGAGAGGAAAAAACTGGAGACTTCAATTCCTTTCTAGTTTAGAATCTAAAGGGAGATTATAGAAATGTTGTCAATGCCACCTGTTTCTTTATTCCTCTAAACTGAGACTATGTGTGCAAAAATGTTATCAGAGAAAAAGAGCCACTTAGGAAAAAAAACTTAATGGGGAAAAAGCTAAGTGCAAAAAGTGTTAATATGCAAATCAGAGTGTATATGTGACTGCCGCAGAGGGAAGATCTTTACATGAATGTGTTAGCATATATTAACCTTTTCCAGCCCAGAGCTCCCTAACTGGTAAAATTTCCAGAGACTTGTAGGATATAGCCAACATATCTGAACAACACCAAATTCATTAGATATGAATCCAGAGATATGAAAGTCAATTGTTAGTGAATTAAGGAAGAAGAAGCATATTGCAAGTTCTATGTAACTTTGCCAAGTGTGACTCCTGTGAACTTGCTTGGCCCTTTGCAATTTAATGTCCTTCAATAGTATTGAATAATAGCTTGCTTCATCCACCATCAATACTATACCTAGATAATTGGGGTGACCGTGACAGAAGTTGTAGGTCTAAGGGGGCACATTATAGATGGTGTATAATGTGGGAGAACAACTACTTTTTTAGAAAATAACTTTGAGATATAGAAAGCTCCAATCTCCCAACATAAAATTTTACACTATAGAGTACATGTTTTCAGTTACACACAAATACCATGTAGCCAATATGCAAATAGTGTCCCATTCCCAACAACTAAGCATTAAAGGAAAAAAAGCTGAAAGATGTCATCTTAAAAAAAAGAAGAGAATTGGGTTCTGTGATCAAAAATTATTCTTCATCATAACTCTAGCAATCAGACCACCATTAGGAATGTCAGTCAGAGTGACCCTTGTGATCTCATCATCCCTGCTTTCCTCAGTCATGGTGTATCAGAAAAAGTAGATAAATATTGGCAACATCTTTCCCTTAAAGATGATATTTAAGGTAAGTTTGCCACTGATTCGTAAATTATTTATCTTATTCTGTCCCCTGTCAATTAATAATAGTATAAGAGTTGTATAAATATGTAGTTGAAAATGTGTTTTCCACAATGTCAAATTTCAGGGTGGAAGATTGGGGCTTTCTATGACTCAAGTAATTTTCTAAGAAAGTACTGCCCTGACACATTATACATAATCTAGTATAATCTTTCCTAATCTACACCCTCAGATTTACAACTCCTATTACCCCAATTACTTGGTATAATGTTGACAGTGGATGAAGCAAGTCATTTTTTGACACTTTTGGAAGATATCAGATATGGTCAGTGTCTGGAACTCACTACCTTATTCTGTTGTCACCTGCTCAAACACTCACACCTTTTCCCTCAAACTAACCTCTATTGACCTCACCCCATCCCTAAGAGGTCTGTAAGGGCATGCATAAGCATACAATCGTGCCTATCATCCCTGTCCTATTGTCCCCAATTATTAGTTCCTATTTCTTATATTTAAACTTATGTTTATTTTTATTTATATTATATTGTAAGCATTTGACAAAATAAATAAACAAAAATAAATAAATAAATTATAAGCACCAATCAAGGCCTTCATTCCAGTTGATACTGTTCCTCTTGTCAAAGAGACCTCCAATGGAAAGGAGGATTTTATCCTGATAAGCAGAAAACGTGATCACTGCCTGGTAGATGCATTTAGAAACAGAATAGAGAAATAGAGGTGACTCCAGGCAAGACAACATCTGTGTTGGGCAATCAAAGCCACACAAAGACTGTACTCTGAGATACAGACAAGGATTAGCTTGAAGCATTTCTTCTCTCATTCAATGCTTCTCCCTGTAGGAAATGACGTTTTCTGGAAGGAATGTCCTTTCAGAAAACCTATTGGCTTTCAAGTGTCACTGCACCTAGTTTCCTGTAACTGCAGCCCAGCAAAACCCAGACTAGCTCCTCATTTTTGTAAAGAGGAACAGCTACAGCAAAGCTGGGTGCTCCAAATATTGTGTAAAAGTGCATTGGGATGGTCTGGTGACTTGAATCCTGATTTCTAGCCTTAGTTCTGTAGAGCTAAAAGAGGAATAATTCTAAGGAACTCACCTTCTGTAGCTGTGTATTGAATCCAACTTTCAAAAAGTAGTTAAAACCTATCGATGTACTGTACATTCACAGAATCTTATCACTTCAAAATCATTGAGGCTTACTTTTGAATAAACAGGAATAGGCTTTCACTGCAAACCCTTTTCTTCTCCTTAAATTTATAATAATTATGAAAAAGCACTACATGCACATACATAGGGAGCTATGAATTGTAATGTTTCTTCTTTCCTTTTACAGAGCATTTTGGGAGACAGGAGGAATGATACACAAGAGATGGAAATCTGAGGTGATGAAATAAATGTGTTTTTTTTAAAAATCCATCGCCTCTCATGATGGCAACAATATAAGAGTGCTTATTGTTGCCTCCTACTGGAGATACTCAGAGGCACTTGCTATGTATATTTATCTTACAGAGGTTAAAAAAACCCTACTTTTAGTTGATTGTGATTTACATGCATTTATATAGCATAAGAGTTTTAACTATCACTTTGTCATCTGGGTTAACAAGTGGCCCTGTGATGTAAAGTTCATAATTTCGTTTGTGTGATTTCGTTCACACTGCGCATGCCGGAAGATGGCGGTCTGAGCTTAGGCTCCGTGGTGGAGAGGTTGTTGTAGTCCCGATAAGGGAGGTAGGGGCAGCTGGCAATCCCCCCCGGTGGTCGTTTTCGGCGGTGGAAGATCTTGGGCGTCGGCTGCTTCCTTCAGCGCCGACGCCCATTACCGCTCCCCCCGGGGCTCTCCTTTGACGCCTCTAGGCGTTTGACTCTTCGATCGGCATTTCCGCATTGTCATTGCGGGGCTGATCAGCTGGCCGACTTTGGGCTCAGCTTTGGAGATGTGCTGCGCCTCGAAGAATGGCACGGCGGCGGCAGCACCTCGAAGAATGGCGTGGGGAGCACCAAGCTGTGGGGCAGCAAGTTATGGGGCGTGGAGACCGGCGGAATGGCTGGCCTCCACCCTGGCCTCGAAGATGGCGCCCAGAAGAACAGCGTGTTGGGGGTGACAAGGCAAGGAGTGTGGGGATCAGCGGAGGGTGCTGGTCTCCACTCCGGCGCCTGGTCTCAACTGGGATCTCTGCAGCAGAGCCATTGGTGGCAGCAATGGCAGTGGCAAGGAGAGGGCGGTTTGAGGCTGGATGCTGTGGGTGTGATGACGGTTGGGCCGGCGGTGCTGCCATGGATGCTGGCAACTGTGATGCTGGTGGCAGAGGCAGCGATGGTGGAGGCGGCAGACTGGCTAGTGATGATGTTGGGCCAGGAGGTGGAGATGGTGTGGCCTCGAGGTTGCTGCCAGGCCTGGCCTCCTGGTCGTCTGCTCTGCTCCGACCTGTGTCGGCTGCCCCCCCCTCCCTTCTTTTGTCTCCTTTTTGCCTTTGCCTCTTGGGGCCATTCCCCCCTCCCTTTTCACACCCAACGGAGGTTAGTGAGAGGGTGTGGGATCCCGCCCACTGCTGTGTGAGGGTAGCGGGTTGGGATTGCCTGCCCCCCCTCGTAACTAACCTCTGCTTTCATCTTGCCGTCCTGACGAGCTTGCCTGGCAACCCTGCAGTGAGAGCACGGTGGCTGGCCGGATGAGGGCCTTTACCATCGGCCCACCGGATTGTGGTGAGAGAGCAATCCTGGCTTATTTCCTGGGACCATCTGGCTGAGGCATGGATGTTGGGACTGGACCGGGTGGTTTAACATCTTTGATATACGGACTTTTTCCATCTTTCGACTTCTCCCTTTATATGTACAATATAATATCATGTGGGTCTACTCATCAATGGACTTGCGGGCCTTACAGGAGTCCCCTCTCTCCGGGTTTGGCCCACCGGACTTTCTACAACATACCTCGAGGATGGGTTATGGAACCCAGAGAGTTGGCACTGCGCTGGTAGGGGTTGGGGTGGGGGTCCTGGGAAGGGTAGAAGGGGGGGTTCCAGGCCTTCATTAGTTAAATTTTTGATTCGCTTTTTAAGGAGGTTAGGGAAGGGAGGGGGTCTTATAGGTGTTCAGTGCAGCCCGAGTCAAGGCCTTTGTTGGGGGGTGGGGGGGGGGGACTCGGGCGGAATAGTGGGGGCTTCGATTCCCAGGGTGGTTGGAATGGGTAGGAGCCGACGAGGAGGGGGGCCGTATCATGTTAGGGGAGCGCGTCCCCACTACATCCGAACCGTGGCGCGCTCCGACCCCTCGGCCTCTTCTCTATCCCTGGGGGTTTTGGGATCCAGGACCCCTGGGCTCCGGCTGGTGTATTTTAATGCCAGGTCTGTGGTGAATAAGGCACCTCTTCTCCAGGAAGTCATTGAGGAGGAGGCTGCGGATCTGGCCTGCATCACCGAGACCTGGCTGGGGCCAGAGGGTGGAGTCACTCTGGTTGATATATGCCCCCCAGGTTTCCGGGTTATGCACCGTTCTAGACCCCAGGGAAGGGATGGAGGGGTGGCTGTTGTTATTCGGGAGACCCTGTTTCCAAGAGAGGTCCCTGCTCCGGAGATAGGTGGGTGTGAGTCCCTCCTCTTGAGGTTCAGGCCTATGGGTCAGATGGGCATGCTGCTTACATACCTGTCCCCCAGGTATGTAAGCAGCCGCCCTGCCTGGGCTGCTCGATGCCGTCTCGGGGGTGGTGGTGGAGTTCCCAGAGCTTATGGTTCTGGGTGACTTCAACCTGCCCTCCTTGGGGGCAGCGTCAGGTTTGGCCCAGGAATTTATGTCCTCCATGAAGTCCATGGGTCTGACCCAGATAATAGATGGCCCGACTCACAAGGGGGGCAATATGCTCGACCTGTTTTTTGTCTCGGAACAGTGGCGTAGTGGCCTGGGGGATGGTGTTACAGCAATCCATCCCGTTCCATGGTCAGACCACTATCTCCTACGGCTGGTCTTCCATCAAGCCGCCCCACACTGCTGGGATGAGGAGCCACTTAGATGGTTCGCCCCAGGCTGATGGACCCTGAGAGGTTCCAGGCAGAACTGGGGTTTTTTCCTGCATCCCTCACCCACAGCCCTGCTGAGGTCCTTGCGGCTGCCTGGCAACAGTAGGCCATGGGGGCTCTTGACAGGGTTGTCCCCATGCATCCCCTTACTCAGCGCAGATCCCAGTCAGCTCCCTGGTACACTGAGGAGCTCCGGGAGATGAAGCGTCGTAGAAGGGGACTAGAGAGTAGGTGGAGGGCGACCCACTCTGGATCCGACCGAGCCCAGTTGAGAGCCCATATTAGGACTTACCTGGTAGCTGTGGGGGTGGCGAGAAGGTCTTACTTCTCCGCCCTCATAGCATCCACAGATAACCGCCCAGCCACCCTGTTTGGGGTTGCCCATTCCCTCTTACAGTTGGGGAGGTGGCGACCCTCTGGGGCAGAGCTGAGGAATTTGGTTTGTATCTGCAGGATAAAATTGCTCGGATCCGGGAAGGGTTGCTTCGGACTTGCAGTGGTCTGAGGAAGGGAGGCGGCGGTCTGGCTAATGTAATCTGGACTGAGTTCGATCCTGTTTCTGAGGATGAAGTGGACAGGATCATGCGGCTGAGTTCCACCACATGTTTATTGGACCCGTGCCCTTCCTGGTTGGTTTATGCCTCCAGGGAGGTCACGTCGCTGGCTCGGGCAGTGGTCAATGCTTCATTAAGGGAGGGGCTGTTCCCTGCCTTGAAAGAGGCGGTGGTGAGGCCCCTTCTGAAGAAGCCTGCCCTGGACCTAGCCGTGCTGAACAACTTTCATCCAGTCTCCAACCTTCGCTTTTTAGCGAAGGTTGTTGAGAGTGTGGTGGCGCAGCAATTGCCAATTTTCCTGGAGGAAGCGGACTACCTGGATCCATACCAATCGGGCTTCCGTCCTGGGTACAGCACGGAGACAGCATTGGTCGTGCTGATTGATGATCTCTCTAGGGCTCGGGACAGGGGTTTTCCTCTGTCCTGGTCCTGTTAGATCTCTCAGCAGCTTTTGATACCATCGACCATGGTATCCTGTTGCATCTCGGGGCTGGGAGTGGGAGGCACTGTTTTACAGTGGTTCTCCTCCTACCTCTCGGGCGTTCGCAAACAGTGTTGGCAGGGGGCAGAGGTCGACTCGAGGTCTCTCACTTGTGGGGTACCCCAGGGTCGGTCCTCTCGCCTCTCTTGTTCAACATTTATATGAAGCCGCTGGGTGAGATCATCCATGGTTTTGGGGTGAGCTATCATCAGTATGCTGATGATACGCAGTTATACATCTCCACCCGGACCACATCAGTGATGCTCTCTCCATGATGTCCCGTTGTTTGGAAGCGGTGCGGATCTGGATGGACAGGAACATGCTTCGACTCAACCCAGACAGAGTGTTGTGCATACCGACATCTCGGTCCAGTTCGGAGGTTCCATCTTTGGTCATGGGGAGGAGGTGTTACCCCCATGGCAGGGAGGGCCAGGGCCTTTGCAGCTGGTCCTCCATATCTGGACTGCCATTGGACGATGGTAGTCTCTCGTAGGACTGCCCTTGCATACCACTCGGGCTTCAGCTGGTGCAGAACCTTGGGTGATGTTCCGTACTCCCATATCCCCCTCCTGCCCTGCATTGGCTTCCGGCCCTTCAAGGTTTTGGTGTTAACATTCAAAGTCCTACATGGCATGGGTCCAGGATATTTGAGAGCGACTCCTCCCAGCATCAAATACCAACTGCCTGTGCGGTGCACAGGCAGGGTCTCCTCGGGTGCCGTCCGTGACTCAATGTCGCCTGGCGGTGACCGGGGAGGAGCCTACTCTGTGGCAGCCCCACTTTATGGAATCTTCTTCTGCGGAACTCCGACTGGCTCCGATCTTCGCACCTTCTGCCACGAGTTAAAACCTGGCTGTTTTTACAATCTGGGCTGTGCTGACTCTTTGGGGTTTATTTTAATTTTGGGGTTTTAATTCTAATTTGGCTTACAACTGTTTAATATATTTTTAGGTAATTTATTGTTATTATTGTATTTTAGCTGTGAGCCCGAGTCCTTTGGGAGAGGGCGGCATATAAGTCAAATAAATAAATAAATAAATAAATAAATAAATAAATAAATAAATAAAGTTGGCTGGCGTTGCCCTGGGGAAGGGCCTATTCTGTAGTGGCTCCCGCCTTATGGAATCAACTACCCGTTGAGCTCCGGCTGGCTCCTGATCTCTCCTCTTTCCGGTGTGATCTCAAAACCTGGTTGTTTTTACAGGCCGCCCTGGACTGACCTCCTGTGGAGGGGTGGGATTTTTAATTGGATTTTAACTGTTTGGTTTGGCTTGTTTAGGTTTAATCTCTTTTTAAATTATTTATTGTTCTATGCTTTTATCTGTGAGCTGCCCCGAGTCCTTTCGGAGAGGGTCGGCATACAAGTCAAATAAAATATAAAATATAAAAAGAATAAAAAATGTGTTCCAATATAGGAGTGACCAATATTTTTCAGACTAGAGGTTGCATCCTTGCTGCAAAGCCATGGGAAACTTGAGCAGTGATACTGTGATATCAACACAATAGGCCAGGCCAGCGGTGGAATTCAACATTTTTTACTACTGGTTCTGTGGGCGTGGCTTGGTGGCCGCAGCATGGCTTGGTGGACGTCGCAGGGGAAAGATACTGTAAAATCTCTGTTCCCTCTCCATTCTTGGGGGAAGGTTACCACCGTTCTCCGAACTACTCAAAATTTCAGCTACCGGTTCTCCAGAACTGGTCAGAACCTGTTGAATACCACCTCTGGGCAAGGCTCTCTATCTCTCTTTTTTTTTTTGAGGGGAGCATGGCATATTTGGGGAGATTAGACTTTTTATCCCATCATAAGTACAGCAAAGATTTGACCGATTTGTTCAGATTATTGGTTTTAAGGAGTGCAGTGGCTATTGACCAAAAGTAAGCAAGGATGCAAAAGGTCAAATGTACCAGCAATTGTTTTGAAGATTCTAATACTCCTTCTTTGAGGGTTTTTTTTGGGGGGGAGGGGAGAGATTGGCGAATATTTTCAAGGGTAAAATAAGTCTGTTAAGCCTTATAGCACCGATTCTACTTTTAAAAAAATAGTAACTTCCATCCGAATCTGAGACTCCTTTAGATTCTGATTCCACTCACTCTCAATTCATGGGTATCCCTCGAGCCAGTAGAAGCTGCAGTATGTGCCATTACATGCATTCAAATTCTCAAATCCTCCTCAAGAAAAAGGTTCCAAAACTTCCCGGTCTACTCACTATTCAAGTGGCTCTAAGAAGTACAAATGTCTTGGGGATGGCACATAACTGGAGACTTGCCCAACCCAGCTTTAAGAAAAGAAGAAGAACCCCATGAAGGACCTAATAATGGAATTATAGCTGCTTGATTATTAAGAAAAACAACAACTTTAGTTTGAAGATGATTAGTTTTGTAAGAACAATATTTGAGGCATCAGCGTTCTTGCTTATAAAGGCCACGTTTTGCAGGCTGTGTATCTCATTCCACTATTTTAATTCCCATCATCTCTTCAAGTATTAGAGTATGTAAACAGGCTACTAACATGTTGTTATATTTGTCATTAATAATAAGCAATTAGATGCTCATTTTTAATCTCTTGGATGCTGGAGAGGAGAAATCACTTAAACATTTGTAAAGCACCCTTTGGAAAATTATATAGATAACAGCTCTAAGAGCCAAATGAAATTCATAGAGCATCATACACTGAAAATGTCCCTCCCTTTCAATATTCTCTAGAGATTAGGGTTGTCAGATCCAGGAGACAAAAATCCAGATAACTATATGGAAGTTTTCTGTTTCTCATCCCTGCACCTAGAGGCTGTTTGCATCTATGGATGTTTGCATCCCAATTTTGACAAATATATTAGAAATATCTGTTAAGTTTGCATGAAGAGTCAGACGCGGAGTGCTTCAGTGAAGAGTTTATTAGTGACTACAGCTCATAACAGACCCGATTTGGCTGGGCTGCAGCTGCTACTTATAGCCCGCAGCTGCAGTTGCCAGCCAATCAGAGTGCAGGATTTTCCCACTTTTAAACCAATCATTTCTGACATTTTACAAGAACAGTTCAAACTAAACCAATGACATTCAAACCTGCATACATAACACCCCTCCCCACTAGGTTCAGTCCATACTCAAACCCCAACCTATCTAATGTATTCTTTTAAATAGGTGGGGCTCTTCGTATGCGTTGAGACCTTCGTGGTTCAGAAGTTTTAAGTTCTCACCCAGTGAGAGAAAATGTGTCTGTTGACATTTCCTACTCGGGCTTCCAGTGAAAGACCCTGTTTGATTGTTACAATCTGGTCTCTCCTCCCAACCCATCTCCAAACCAATGTCAGCACCCAAGTCAGGTAGTGATGTGCAATCTTCCACTTGTAAGGATGGATTTTGGCATTGTGACAGGTTTTGGGATGGTTCCTGTCGTAATGGCTCGTTACACATGGGGTTGATTCTTGCTTGCTGATTATCCTCATGCTCCTCCCTTCCCCTAGAAAAGGCATTAGGTATGGGAACTAGAGAGGAACAATTGCGATGTTCCTGAGGTAATCTGGATCTTAACTGATCAATGTGCCTGCTCCAGAGGACACCATCCTCTGTTTGCACCCTGTAAGAGCGAGGGCCAGTGATTTGAGTTATTTCAGCAGGAATCCATGAAGATTCACCCATAAGGTTCTTAGCATAAACAGAATCACCCACACTGAGCGTGCGAACTTTGCTAGTGGAATCGTTGGGTGCGTAAGTGGGATGAAGGCGGTCAAGGGGAGACCTAAGTTTCCTACCCATCAACAACTCTGCTGGGGATAAGTTAGTTGATGGGTTAGGAGTGATGTGCTGAACACTAAGAAGTTTTCAACTTTCTCAGTGATGTCCCCAGGACCCAATTGCTGAAGCTTTTCCTTGGTAAAACGTACCATGCGTTCAACCTGGCCATTAGCTGAAGGGTGCCCAGGGGCAGTCAGGGCATGTCTGATACCCTGTTGTGCTAGATAGGATTCAAAAAGGTTGGATGTAAATTGAGGGCCATTGTCAGAGACAAGAACATCAGGTAACCCATGGGTTACAAAAAGCTTTTTAAGTTGTGGTGGATGCCATAGGGATGACCTCTATCCATTTGGAATATGCATCTACTATAATAAGGAAGGTGTGCCCTCTGGTAGGGCCAGCGAAATCAATGTGAATCCTAGACCATGGGCCCCTAGGACATTCCCATTCCTGTGTGGGGGCAAGAGGTGGGTCAGGCCTGACTACTTGACAGTTGGGACAAGATGCAACCCAGTTTTCAACCATTTTGTCAATACCTGGCCACCATACATAACTCCTGGCCAATCCCTTCATCCTTACAATACCTGGATGACCCTCATGTAACATTTCCAAAACCTCTCTTTGCAGTTTTGCAGGAATAACCACCCTGTTACCCCACAAAATACATCCTCTTAATACAGATAATTCAGTTTGCCTGGATTTAAAAGGTTGGGCAAGGTGAGGTAGATCTTGAAAGGCCAACCTTTCTTAATCCAGCCTATAACAGGAGCCAATAAAGTGTCTTTGGCAGTCTCTCTGGCAATTTCAGCAGCGTGTACTGGAAGCTTGGCAACAGTTTCTAGGAAAAAGGTGTGTGCCTCAGGTTCACAGTCCTCAGTGTGAAGCGAGTGGGCAGCGACTCAAAGCATCAGCATGGCCAATGTCTTTGCCAGGCTTGTGGATGAGCTTGTATGAATAAGCAGCAAGAAATTCAGTCCACCTCAGCATTCTTGGTGACAGGATAGTGGGTGTAGGTTTGTCTCCTGCCACAATGCCTAACAAAGGTTTGTGATCTGTGACAATGGTAAATGTTCTCCCATATAGATACATGAATTTCTTGACAGCTGCAACAATTGCCAATGCTTCCTTGTCCAATTGGCTGTAATTCCTCTCTGCTTTGGTCAAAGTCGAGAGTAAAATGCAATAGGGGCTTCCCTCCCGCTGGGAAGCCTGTGGCTCAAACCCCCCACTCCAAGGGGATGCATCACAAGTCAGTACAACAGGCAAATTCTCAGAGAACTGTATCAGTACAGCATCAGGCGTGATTAGTCTTTTAATATTGTTAAATGCTGATTGTTCCTTCCTGCCCCAGACCCAAGCAGATTTTTTGTCCAATAATCTGTGTAATGGTTCTGCAATGGTTGCCTTCTGAGGTAGGAACATGTGATAAAAGTTAATAAGTCCAAGGAAGGCTTGCAAATCTGTTTTGCATTTTGGTCTAGGGCTTCTTTGATTGCTTGAACCTTGGCATCTGTAGGGTGGATGCCATGCTTGTCAATCATATAGCCCAAGAACTCAACCTTGTCAGTTCTAAGAGTGCATTTTTCTTCCTTGACTTTTAACCCGCTTTCTTGAATCTGGTAAGGACTTCTCTGAGTCTCTCTTGTAATTGAGTGTCATTTTCAGCAGATTAACACATCATCAAAGTAAGGCACTACCCCGGCAGTCCTTGGAGCATCCTTTCCATAAGGCTTTGGAAGATGCCTGGTGCCACGCTTACTCCAAACTGTAACCTTTTACATTTGAAGGCACCTCTATGAGTCACAATGGTTTGGGCCTCTGCAGTGGCATCATCAACTGTTAGTTGTTGATATGCCTGGGCCAGATCCAATTTGGCAAAGACTGTGCCCCTGCCAAGTGAATGTAATAAATGATGCACCACTGGAACTGGATATGCGCTCTGCTGAAGTGCATGGTTCAATGTCCCCTTATAGTCTCCACAGATTCTTACTGACCCATCAGTCTTGACTGGTGTGACTATGGGTGTCTCCCATCTGGAGTGGTCAGTGGGCTCTAAAACTCCTTGAGCTATTAGTTTATCTAATTGTGCATCAATTTTTCCTTTAAGGCAAATGGGACCCTTCTGGGCTTTAAACGAATTGGGGCACCTTGGGATCTAGGTTGAAAGTGATAGGGGTCCCCATATACTTGCCCAATCCGTCGCTGAAGACCTCTGGAAACTCAGACTTCAAGGCCTCCTCCCATTCAGTGTTGCTCACGTGATTGATGCCAGTCACCTCGATGCCTAGTGGATTGAACCACTCAAGTCCCAGCAAGCTTGGGCGGTCCTTGTCCACGATGGTCAGGGGCAAACGTTTGGTGTGGCCTTTGAACTTCACGTTGAATTCTCTTGTTCCAACTACTGGAATCTTGTTCCCTTGGTAGTCTTTAAGAGTCAGTGCTTGCTTCTGGAAATGTTTCTTCTGAATGTTGGGAAGTAGCCTGTGAATAGTGTCCCATGACACCATAGATAAATAGGAGCCTGAGTCCACTTCCATTTGGCAAGGCCTTCCTTCAATTAGTACCTTCACATGTACTTTTCTGCTTCTTAAGGGTGAAGAATGACCAATGGTGACTGTTTGATGAGTTTCATTCTTCCCATTTGCTTCTGTGTTGCCCCATTTTCTCACTGAAGTTGTTATGCTTGAATTCTTTGTCAGGAAACTTCCTTCTGTGTGGTGGAGTTCTGGATGATTTGCAGACTCTTGCTAGATGACCTCTTTTTTCACACGGAGGCAGATGGTATCAAGAAACTTGCATTCAGTGCGGGGTGGCTTCCCCACAACCTCTGCAGTAAAAATCTTGCCTCTTTCTTCCCAGGTCTTTCTTTTTCCTCTCCATTCTGAGTCTATAAATTCCTTCCTCCACCTCACTACAGTCTGAATCAGAATCTATTTGCTCACAATGAGTTGTTGTGGACTTTTCCACATCAGGATGGCTTGAGGCCTTGTTAATTTTCTTCATGGCTGCTGCTGAGGACTTGGTGGCTTCTGCTGAGGCCTCTTCTATGGCTTCCTTCAACGTGATCTTAGGTTTTAATAATAATTTGCTCTGAAGCACCTTGTCTTTGAGGCCTAGAACAAATCGATCGCGCATGGCCTCTTCCAAGTTGTTAAACTCGCATGCACCCCAATGTCTCTTAAACTTGCCATGAAGTCGTTAATGTTTTCACTTTCCCCTTGATCCCGATGGTAAAACTCGTGTCTCTTAATGAGGCACGATACTTGTGGGGCGTAATGGGCTCTTAAAGCTTTTCTAAATCAGGCCATTCCATTACCTTCGTCTGCAGCTCCACCAATGCCTTCGCCATCTTGAAAACTGCGGACCGCAGTGCGTGAAAGACCGCCCTCTTCCGCTTCCGGAAATGTCGTGAGATCGTTTCCCTCAAATACATTTGGAAACGATCCGCATGAGTCCCAGTCTTCTGCGTCGGATCGAGCGGGCTGGGGGGTGTTCAGCGCAGCCATCTCTCTCAGCTTGTTTTCCGCGTCGTCTTCTCTTCGGAAGGATCCCACCTTCGTCGCCAGTGTTAAGTTTGCATGAAGAGTCAGATGCGGAGTGCTTCAGTGAAGAGTTTATTAGTGACTACAGCTCGTAACAGACCCATTTGGCTGGGCTGCGGCTGCTACTTATAGCCAGCAGCGTTGCCAGCCAATCAGAGTGCAGGATTTTCCCTTTTAAACCAATCATTTCTGACATTTTACAAGAACAGTTCAAACTAAACCAATGACATTCAAACCTGCATACATAACAATATCATTTCTAGTAATTGCAGTCAACCAAGAAAACAAAAATCGCACCTTTACCTGTTTGACCAGCAGGTAGTCCCCATTATTTCTCATGTGATTATATTGGTAGTTTTGTCAAAAACTGGCAAAATTCTTGCCACAATCCGTGGTATCGCTTCCAATTTGGTAAATATACATTAAGACAACATATAAATAATGAATGGGTCTCTGCGTTGAGAGAAATCACCTCCAGCGAATTCAGAACTAACTTGATCAGTCTGAAAAGTGTCCTCACAATCAAGAGATTATTATTATATTATCCTAAAGACCTGAATTGCATAAAAAATGCAGGGAAGTTTGAAATTCACTGTTTAGCATATTGTTTGAATCTAGCCATCGATTGCAGTGTGTGAACCCAGCCAATGTGATAGAGAAAGAAGGACAAGAAAGTATTTTGTTTGTCTTATTGTCCTTCTTATATCCCATCATTCTAATTCAAAATGAATATCCTTGGATGAATCAATTTCATTCCATTGTATGGATGTAATCAAAATCTAGCCCTAAAATATACCAATTCTCCATTCTGCTGAATTACAGAATTATTCCATTGTCACATGCATAGTGTTTCCTAGTAGAAGACCTTCCGCATTCACTCACTAGATCCCAGGAACAATAAGGGTTAGAAAGTGAATTTTCCACCTCAGGATGACAATGGCGATTATATACCATCAAGTTTTTGTTAACTCTTAATGACCACATAGACAGACTTCCCTGATACCATTAGATCTTGGAGATCTCCCATAATTTTATCTCAACAACAGCCCCATGGAATGGTTATTGAGGAAAATTATTCACACACACACACACACACACACACACACACACAGATGATCTATTCCTAGCCTGATCCTTTAGTTCTTCGAATGGTGCACTCATCACTACTGTGAGTCTATTCAGGTTTCCCAACATTAGCGCCTTCTCCAGAAAGGTGAGTCTTTTCATAATGTTCCCAATGTAGTATAGTTCAAGTCTGGTCATTTCTGCCTTGAGTGAGAACTCTAGGTTGATTTGTTTGATAACTCATTTATTTTATGTTTTTCCACCTCAAACCTTTTTCTTTTAGCATTATTTCTGAGGGGCAAAAAACTTTGATTTGACTTTGACCTGTTCCAAGAATGCACAAGGAAAGAGTAGAATTACACAGGCAGTTCTAAAGCCTATCCTTAGCTTTGTTCTAAAGTCTGACTGGGCTTTATTGAATGGTAATTTCCTGCTCAGTTTCTTTTCCTTATCTCAGTCTCTTGGTATCCAACTAAGCTAGAGTTCCTCTTCCAAATCAGCTATCTTTCCTTGAGCTATTTCTTATCCTCTTCATCATCTTCTCTACTGTTGGAAGGAAAATCTGTCTGGTTCAATTTCAAGCCAGGAGAAAGGCACTGGAAATAAAATGGAGGCTGGAGGCTGATTGGAAAGAAAGGTTCCCTTTATTGATGAAGCAGAACCACCAACCACATGTGATTCAGGGACAGCTGACAAAATGGAGTTTAGAATGGGTGAGTTTTTATACCTTCTGGATTCCTATGGGGGTTATGTAGGGGCCATGTAGGGGTCATAGCTGACTCTATAGGCAAAAGTGGAGATGCAAATCCTAAGTGTTTGTCTGAGCTAA
The DNA here is from genome assembly GCA_009733165.1 of Naja naja. Classification (NCBI taxonomy): domain Eukaryota; kingdom Metazoa; phylum Chordata; class Lepidosauria; order Squamata; family Elapidae; genus Naja; species Naja naja. Next base: position 294,990,214 of record CM019148.1, read on the forward strand.
TTTTGTCAACCTTTTGTTTGTTGCTTATCCGAGTTTCTGTCTTGACCCAATCTTTCTGTATGGATTACCAAATCTGCATGCCTAAAAGCTGGCCTCCTCAGTTTCTGCTTGGAGCAGGGAAACTGGGGCTGGTTTCTACCTCCCTTAAGGTTTTTTTATTTCTTCTTTAGGGAAAATATTTTATTCTGCCTTTTTAATATTTCCCAAAATATTTCATTTTTCAGAGCGGGGGGGCTTTCCACACTACTTTGGAGTTTATCTGAATTTCATAGTATCATTTCTGGTGGGAACAATTGAGCGCATGGGTAGAAACCCAAGAAAGCTAAAATGCTCAAATTGTATTCTGCACCTAAAACTAATTTCCTTATTTTCCTATGTTTTATATATTACTATTGCATACCTAAAGGCCAAGTGCTACATAAGGACACTGTGTAACAAATAACACCTGTTATTCCAGATTGTGATGTTTTAATGCTATATATTTCTTAAGCCAATAAGAAGGAAAAAGGAATGAGAGCACCACAACACAGTAAAAATGATCATCTGTGTATTATGCTTAAAAATTCTTAACTTGTAGCCATTTTCAGCTACAAACTGTTTACCCTATGTTCTCTTCTGTTCCAACTAGAATTGGAGCTGTAAAGTTTGAATTATTCATTTGCCAAAGAAAGTAGCTCAGCATTTATCTGTAATACTTTCCTTAAAAAAAAGCAAATATCTAGTCCATATGGATGTTGAGTTCTTTTCTAACATTTTCTGCAAATAGTTAAATGATTTAAATATAAATCCTACATGTATACAATCCAATGAATATGGTAAAAAAAGAAAATATGGACAACGATGGAACAAAAAGTCCGGCATGAATACTTATTTACATTAAACTGTCTTCCAACTCTTCCCTGATACCTTTAGATCTCTGACAACTCCCATAATTTTATTCAACAAAAAGCCTGTGGAATGGTTACTGAGAGAAATTACTCTGGGACACACACACACAAATGCAGTTTTTTGCAACTGAACATTATGGAGGAGTCTTGCAATTGGACCTCTTCCCCAAGACTATGAAGACAATTGGAATATGTTACAAAATATCTGTTATAGCCTTTCTAAATCTTGTACACTTTATGTGTTTCCTGTGCAGTTCTCAGAGCCAGCATATTCAATGTTCTAGGACAGATGTATTTACAGAGGTTGAAAGTTGACCAAATGAAAAGCAAGAAGGTAGATTGAAAGAGATTCTCCCTGTTTGAGAGACATGTTAAAAAATATGAAAGAAAGAAAGAAAGAAAGAAAAAGAAAGAAAGAAAATTCCTAGAAAAAATATACTTGATATTTCCTTATCTCTCTGATTAGAAACAATTTTTAAAATTCTAAGTAAAATAAGGATTTCAGTGTAAACTATGCAAAATAAAACAATGTATACAAAGCTGCTTAATCTGTACATTTAAATGTGCTGATTTTAGTTTATCTTTATAGATCGGCTGGTTTCTTTTAACACAGAGTGGCCAAACCAAAAGTCAAAATGAAAAACAGAGAGGCAGTTGTGATTTCATTTTAAGCATAAAATGGGGACAACTGGTAATTACATTGGGATAAAACACTCAGGGCAATAATCACATGAACGCAATCTTCTTCTTGCTGGATGTGTAGGCCATGGCTTTCCCCAGGCAGTTCTGATTAGTTGCATTTTCTCTTTTCTTAGCGGCCCCCAAACACCATACTGAATTCCAATTCTTGATGCACCTTTTATGGAAATTTGAGAAGCAGCAATGCACAATAACATAATCCCAGAGACCTTTGCTGAACACCATTGATTGCCACCAATCCATGGCTAATGAACCTTGTAAGCCAATGCTTCATGTGTCATCTTGCATTTCATTACAGTATGTCACTTGTTTCCCCAGGTTATAAGCAATTTCAGAAAGAATCTGCCAATCCCCACCCAGATTCCAGGACCCAGACTCAGCTGGAAAAGAAACATGACTACAAAACAAACCTGAAAGAACATCAGCACATGTTCTCGGGAAGAGGCCTGATCATTCCTCTCGGAGTTAAGTGCACTATTCTTTTCTTCATTCTTGTGCACTATGTTCTCATTTCCCTCAATAATCATCCACTTTTGTGTTTTAAAAAGACAGCTGCTGCTATTTTAAGGATGCACTCAATTTTGTCACATTTGTCACAGAGGCACGGCATGAAGTATTTCAATTGTTTTGTTGCATACTCAGCTAGTCTAACTCTAATTTTTGATAGGCAAAAAGAAAGGGGGGGGGGAGAAAGTATTTCATTTTAAGATCACTCCTTTTATGGTGTTCAGAAAGCAAAACCTTTACCGGATTGCATTGCTACTCTATTCCTGTACAGTTTTCCGTGCTGATGAATAAGAATCAATTGCTTAAATACCGAGTCTATTAAAAACTCGCTCAGAAAGAACGCTGTTGGCAAGCTGTATAAAGAACATTTTAAGTAGATGTCATTTCTATCCAGTGATCATACTTCTATCTATTGCCCGGTATTTCTTTTAGGAGGCTGGTGGGCCTGGTAGCTATAAAAAGGAATCTACTACGTATGAAATGCTACAGAAAAGATGCAGCAATATCACAGTTCAAACAGCAGATTGTCTTCGGCACAGAGGTAGGGCTTCATCCTTCCATGCTGTGCATGTAGAAAGGGTTCAGTGCAAGGCTTTGAATCCTAAAGGCCCTAGATTCAGTTAGTAAGGTTATCAAGTAAGTTGAAGGGCCAGGAATTTCTAATCCTGGATAGTCGCTGCCAACTTGGTGGCTCAGGCTGTTAAATGCCTAGCACTTAAGTCCAGCTGCCTACAATTACTGTAGGCTCGAATCCCACCAGGCTCAAGGTTGACTCAGCCTTCCATCCTCTCCAGGTAGGTAAACTGAGGACCCAAGATTGTTGGGGGCAATAAGCTGACTTTGTAAAAATGCCTCTTAATAATAAGCAGGCATATACAATGAAGGCTATTGCTGAGCACACTGGGTTGTATCCCAAAAATTGTAAGCCGCCCTGAGTCTTCGGAGAAGGGCGGCATATAAATGTAATTTTTAAAAAAATTAGAACATCGATGTAAATTGTTATGTATGCAGGTTTGAATGTCATTGGTTTAGTTTGAACTGTTCTTGTAAAATGTCAAATATGATTGGTTTAAAAAGTGCGGGAAAAACCCTGCACTCTGATTGGCTGGCAACTGCGGCTGCTGGCTATAAGTAGCAGCCACAGCCCAGCCAAATCGGGTCTGTTATGAGCTGTAGTCACTAATAAACTCTTCACTGAAGCACTCCGCGTCTGACTCTTCATGCAAATCTAACACTGGCGACGAAGGTGGGATCCTTCGAGAGAAGACAACGTGGAGAACAAGCTGAGAGAGATGGCTGCGCTGAACACCCCCCCAGCCCCGTTCGATCTGACGGCAGAAGACTGGGACTCGTATGCAGATCATTTCCAAATGTATTTGGAGGGAAACGATCTCGGCGACATTTCCGAGAAGTGGAAGAGGGCGGTCTTTCTCACCCACTGCGGTCCAGCCGTTTTCAAGATGGTGAAGGCATTGGCGGGAGCTGCAGATGTGAAGGTAATGGACTGGCCTGACTTAGAAAAGTTATTAAGAGCCCATTATGCGCCACAAGTATCGTGCCTCATTAAGAGACACGAATTCTACCGTCGGGATCAAGGGGAAAGCGAAAACATTAATGACTTCGTGGCAAGTTTAAGGGACATTAGGGGTGCATGTGAGTTTATCAACTTTGAAGAGGCCATGTGCAATCAATTTGTTCTAGGCCTAAAAGACAAGATGATTGACTGGCATCAATCACGTGAGCAACACTGAATGGGAGGAGGCCTTGAAGTCTGAGTTTCCAGAGGTCTTCAGCAATGGATTGGGCAAGTATATGGGGACCCCTATCACTTTCAACCTAGATCCCAAGGTGCCCCCAATTCGTTTAAAGCCCAGAAGGGTCCCATTTGCCTTAAAGGAAAAAATTGATGCACAATTAGATAAACTAATAGCTCAAGGAGTTTTAGAGCCCACTGACCACTCCAGATGGGAGACACCCATAGTCACACCTGTTAAGACTGATGGGTCAGTAAGAATCTGTGGAGACTATAAGGGGACATTGAACCATGCGCTTCAGCAGAGCACATATCCAGTTCCAGTGGTGCATCATTTATTACATTCACTTGGCAGTGGTACAGTCTTTGCCAAATTGGATCTGGCCCAGGCATATCAACAACTAACAGTTGATGATGCCACTGCAGAGGCCCAAACCATTGTGACTCATAGAGGTGCCTTCAAATGTAAAAGGTTACAATTTGGAGTAAGCGTGGCACCAGGCATCTTTCAAAGCCTTATGGAAAGGATGCTCCAAGGACTGCCAGGGTAGTGCCTTACTTTGATGATGTGTTAATCTCTGCTGAAAATGACACTCAATTACAAGAGAGACTCAGAGAAGTCCTTACCAGATTCAAGAAAGCGGGGTTAAAAGTCAAAGAAGAAAAATGCACTCTTAGAACTGACAAGGTTGAGTTCTTGGGCTACATGATTGACAAGCATGGCATCCACCCTACAGATGCCAAGGTTCAAGCAATCAAAGAAGCCCCTAGACCAAAATGCAAAACAGATTTGCAAGCCTTCCTTGGACTTATTAACTTTTATCACATGTTCCTACCTCAGAAGGCAACCATTGCAGAACCATTACACAGATTGCTTGACAAAAAGTCTGTTTGGGTCTGGGGCAGGAAAGAACAATCAGCATTTAACAGTATTAAAAGACTAATCATGTCTGATGCTTACACCTGTTTACTGTTGTGACTCATCCCCTTTGGAGTGGGGGGGTTTGAGCCACAGGCTTCCTAGCGGAGGAAGCCCCTATTGCATTTTACTCTGCACCTTGATCAAAGCAGAGAGGAATTACAGCCAATTGGACAAGGAAGCATTGGCAATTGTTGCAGCTATCAAGAAATTCCATGAGTATTTATATGGGAGAACATTTACCATTGTCACAGATCACAAACCTTTGTTAGGCATTGTGGCAGGAGACAAACCTACACCCACTATCCTGTCACCAAGAATGCTGAGGTGGACTGAATTTCTTGCAGCTTATTCATACAAACTTATCCACAAGCCTGGCAGGACATTGGACATGCTGATGCCTTGAGTCATTGCCCACTTCCTTGTCACAAGAAGGACTTTGAACCTGAGGCACACACCTTTTCCTAGAAACTGTTGCCAAGCTTCCAGTACACGCTGCTGAAATTGCCAGAGAGACTGCCAAAGACACTTTATTGGCTCCTATTATAGGCTGGATTAAGAAAGGTTGGCTTCTTCAAGATCTACCTCACCTTGCCCAACCTTTTAAGTCCAGGCAAACTGAATTATCTGTATTAAGAGGATGTATTTTGTGGGGTAACAGGGTGGTTATTCCTGCAAAACTGCAAAGAGAGTTTTGGAAATGTTACATGAGGGTCATCCGGTATTGTAAGGATGAAGGGATTGGCCAGGAGTTATGTATGGTGGCCAGGTATTGACAAAATGTTTGAAAACTGGGTTGCATCTTGTCCCAACTGTCAGGTAGTCAGGCCTGCCCACCTCTCGCCCCAAACAGGAATGGGAATGTCCTAGGGGCCCATGGTCTAGGATTCACATTGATTTCGCTGGCCCTACCAGAGGGCACACCTTCCTTATTATAGTAGATGCATATTCCAAATGGCTAGAGGTCATCCCTATGGCATCCACCACAACTGATGCTGTCATCAAGCAGCTTAAAAAGCTTTTTGTAATCCATGGGTTACCTGATGTTCTTGTCTCTGACAATGGCCCTCGATTTACATCCAACCTTTTTGAATCCTATCTAGCACAACAGGGTATCAGACATGCCCTGACTGCCCCTGGGCACCCTTCGGCGGGCTGAACGAATGGTACGTTTTACCAAGGAAAAGCTTCAGCAATTGGGTCTTGGGGACATCACTGAGAAAGTTGAAAAACTTCTTAGTGTTCAGCACATCACTCCTAACCCATCAACTAACTTATCCCCAGTAGAGTTGTTGATGTGTAGGAAACTTAGGTCTCCCCTTGACTGCCTTCATCCCACTTACGCACCCACACTTGATTCCACTAGCAAAGTTCGCATGTTCAGTGTGGGTGATTCTGTATATGCTAAGAACCTTATGGGTGAACCTTCATGGATTCCTGCTGAAATAACTCAAATCACTGGCCCTCGTTCTTACAGGGTGCAAAGAGAGGATGGTGTCCTCTGGAGCAGGCACATTGATCAGTTAAGATCCAGATTACCTCAGGAACATCGAAATTGTTCCTCTCTAGTTCCCATACCTAATGCCTTTTCTAGGGGGGAAGGGGAGGAGCATGAGGATAATCAGCAAGCAAGAATCAACCCCATGTGTGACGAGTCATTACGACAGGAACCATCCCAAAACCTGTCACAATGCCAAAATCCATCCTTACAAGTGGAAGATTGCACATCACTACCTGACTTGGGTGCTGACATTGGTTTGGAGATGGGTTGGGAGGAGAGACCAGATTGTAACAATCAAACAGGGTCTTCTTTCACTGGAAGCCCAAGTAGGGAAATGTCAACAGACACATTTCCTCTCTCACTGGGTGAGAACATTAAAACTTCTGAACCACGAAGGTCTCAGCGTACGTAAGAGCCCCACCTATTTAAAAGAATACATTAGATAGGTTGGGGTTTGAGTATGGACTGAACCTAGTGGGGAGGGGTGTTATGTATGCAGGTTTGAATGTCATTGGTTTAGTTTGAACTGTTCTTGTAAAATGTCAGAAATGATTGGTTTAAAAAGTGCGGGAAAATCCTGCACTCTGATTGGCTGGCAACTGCGGCTGCTGGCTATAAGTAGCAGCTGCAGCCCAGCCAAATCGGGTCTGTTATGAGCTGTAGTCACTAATAAACTCTTCACTGAAGCACTCCGCGTCTGACTCTTCATGCAAATCTAACATAAATGGATTGAGGTTTTCACTCTATAGGTAGCAAGACCCTATTTAAAACCAGCCCAGAATAAATGTTTTAATATAGTTACACCTGTCAAGCAAGTATTGAGTATTAGTAATACTTTTTGACCTACTGAAGCTCAAGGAGTTTGAAAGAGCTGTGTTTGTTAGACATCTTTGCAATTGATTCATAAAAGTTTCTCTTCTTTGGCCTGCTTGTCTTCCTTCAAGTCTTTCCCTTGTCTCCCCTGAATATTCCCAGAAATGTTAAAACCAGAGGAAAACATTAAAATCCCACCAAATTGCAGTTCCTTGAGGAGAAAAGACAAACATCCAAGAGCCAAGACATTTGGGATCAACCATCTTGGATGGCAATTTTGGTTACATCTGCCTGATGTCAATTCTAAGTATGGTTGGGTTGTAACTTGGACAGCAATTGTTTAACATCACAATAACTCTATAGGAACCACAGATTCCATAACACATCCATGCTGTAAGCTGTAAAATATTCCAACTTAGGTTGTTATGACTGCCTCTACTGGAATGAAACATTTTATTGCTGCTTAAGCAGGGGTGGGATCCAACAGGATTAACTATCGGTTCAGTGATTTACGAGGTTCGGTGATTTACGATGTGCTTCCCTGCACGCTGTGCGGGGGCCTATAAATCGTCATCAGCTTGGTGCCTGGCAGTGCTGCGTGCCGAGAAGGCGCCTTTATCAACTCATAAAATATTTCTCTGGACTTTTAGAGTTGCCAACAGAAAGGGAGGGGCGAGTAGTGTAGCAGCTTGCAAAACCAAAACTGCATTCCATAAATGTTTTCATAGATAATTTCCAGGCAACTGAAGTTTCTGCTGCACAAAATTCTAAGTGGAGAGTATGATTGATGACTCTTGGCTATGGATGTGTCCCATTGGAGAACATGAATCATGATACACCCAGGGGGTGAGGGAAAACCAGGGTCAAGGGTGACAATGAATGATGTGTCTCAAAGTCGGCTACACCCAGGCAGCACCAGCATGTCTTCTCCTAATAAATCTTCTTTAAGCTTTGAAAATCCAGCTAGAGACTCATTATTTAAATGGGAGTAACTACCAGAACCCTGACAACTCTTCCATAATGTTCAATTGCAAAAAACTCTGTGTGTGTGTGTGTGTGTCAGAATAATTTCCCTCAATAACCATTCCACGGGCTTTTTGTTGGGGTAAAATTATGCAGACATAACCTGCAGTGGCATGTCTGAGGCTATGGGCTAACAAGCGCTCAAAAACTTGTTTCAAATGCAGTGATACAAAATTTGTTTGCAATCACAATTGTGCAAACTGCCGGCTGTACTGGCAGGGTATTTGCTTTTAGCATCAGAGGGAGAAGAGCCTGGGCTGGGCTGATTTCAGGCACTGAGAGCATAATTACCCTGTACATGCAGTGCTAGCAGAGATCATTTTAGTTACTTAGGGGAAAGTAACTTAGGAATCTAATGAATAAGCAAGCAACCAGTTGTGTTGCAGTCGGGAAACCTGAGTGTTTTAGACAAATGAATGGGGGAAAGATGCTTATGCCCTAGAGTCAAAGGGGGAGGGTGCTCAGTTCCATGACATTTTATCTCTCTTAACAATAAAGGCACCAGTGAACAACGCACAAGGAGCAAGCTCAAGGCATCTGCTTTCCAGGCTTCCCAGACAAATGCTGTGCAATTGTGTTCCCACATGAATGCCATTCTATTGAGGATGCCCAGAAAGGAAGCACAGATATTACCACCAATATTGGCTAGGTCCATCATACTAAGCCATATTTTAACTAAGGTATAGTTCATTGAAAAAGCAGTAGTTTTGAAAATCACAATGGCTGGTTTCCCACAAAAACATAGCCCAAGTCAAGCAAAACACATTATGTTGCATGTTGTGGGGCTCGTGAGGTCCGTATCTGTCAAAAATATTTCCAGTTAGGGGGATGTGGCAGTGTTAGCAGTGACAGCAATGATAGCAGTGTTCCAATATCTGAGGGGCTACCACAAAGAAGAGGGGCTCAACCTATTTTCCAAAGCCCCAGAAGGCAAGCAATAGTTGGAAATCAATCAAGGAGAAAAGCAACCTAGATCTAGAAATTTTCCAACAGTGAGAACCATAAACCAGTGGAACAGCTTGCTTTCAGAAGATTGGGGTGATACATGACTGGAGGCTTTTAAGAAGAGACAGCCATTTGTCTGAAATGGTATAGGCAGTGGTGGGATTCAAACTGTTTTACCACCGGTTTGGTGGGCGTGGCTTGGTGGGCATGCTTTGCGCATGTGCGCACAGAGGCTTTCCTACTGACCTTCTCTTGCACTCCTGCACTCTCCCTGTGTCTTCAACAGCTGACATGCGGCAATCCGCTGTGCCACGCGATGCAGATGAGGTTGAAAAGCAGGAAATAAAGGTCAGTAGGGAGCCAGGGCAGGCGGGCAGGCCCAGCAGCTGATTGTCGGAATGAACTGGTGTGCTCCCAGATGATCTTCGGAGCTACCGGTTCAGCCAAACCGGTAGAATCCCACCCCTGGGTTTAGGGTTTCCTGCTTGAGCAGAGGGTTGAACTAGAAAAGGGGTGTCATGTCCCTGGTGGAGACTGACTCTGAGGAAGAGGAGGAACAGCCAACAGGGAGTGGAAGTGTGGCTCCAGAGGTGGTGGAGGAGGCTGGGGAAGGGCAGGGGCCGGCTGAGCAATCAGAGGAGGATCCAGGCCCACCCCCTATCCATCCTAGGTCATGCAGGGAGGAGAGGATCAGGAAAAAGCGTGGTCTACTTGGGAGAAGAGGGCCATGATCCTCCTCATAGGTTGCAGCTGTGAGCTATGTATAAAAGTTTGAAACTGCGTGTTCACAGACGCTGCAGTCAAATTAGTGCTTTCTTTGGATGAGGTTCATCTTTGTTGGCGTTCTTCCCATGGACTCTCCCCGGTTATCTTCCTGGAATTATCTTGGTTTGCCTTGGAACTCTCGTCAATGCGGTTTGTTTTTGGTTTCCTTTTGCTTCATTATCTACTTTTTGAGTTTAAACTGTGACTAATAAAACAGCGAAGTTAAGTTGAAGGCATTATAAGTCCTTGATTCAAGTTTTAGTTTTTGTGTTATTTTTGAGACACTACGGGTCATCACATTGGGTCTCCAACCTTGGCAACTTTAAGACGTGTGGACTTTGCTGGCTGAGGAATTCTGGGAGTTGAAGTCCACACATCTTAAAGTTGCCAAGGTTGGAGACCCCTGGACTAGAAGACCTCCAAGATTTCTTCCAACTCTGTTATTCTGTTCTGTTATTCAGTGGTTTTCAGAGAATAGGAGTGGACAGGACAAGGCATAAGATGAAAGAGAGGGGATCTCAAGGCAGGTGCAATCTTCCTGCTACAGCTGTCAGCACCTGGCTAGTTTTCACTCACTATCCCCATCATTGTTGCATGGTTGCACTTCAGAATTAAGGTCAAGGTTGTTGTTGTTGCTTTTTACCATTTCCACATCTGTTTTTTTTAAAGAAAACTGGGAAGGGTTATTAAATGTTTCCTGTCCATTCTTATAAGAATGGATTAGCCCTCCATACATTTCTGTTTGAGAATATGTGCATCGCATGGGCGCATAAAAAAACGTCTGGAAGCTCCATCACTCTATCTTGACTTTTTGACTCATACCCTGCAGACACCCCCAGGTATGTCTGTGCGTAGCTTTTAAATGTACAAATATTTCTGTGTTATTTATTACATGGGGTGGGTTTTTAATTCCTTTTAATATCTAGTTTTATCTGTTTTAAATTTTGTTTGGCTTGGGTTTAATTCAATTTTTAGTAATTTTAACTTTTGTATTGTATGATTTTTATGATGTGAGCCGCCCTGAGTCCTTTGGGAGATAGGGTGGCATACAAGTCCAAACAAACAAACAAACAAATAAATAAATACATACATTGTTTTTATATGCTTTTTAAAAAATATGTCCCCGTTCTCTTTAGCAGTCTGTCTCGTGTCACTCTAGCCCCTGACTTACCCAAAATTTCCCTGTCCCAAATCCCCATGTCATCAGAGTGGGGCTGCAGTCTGTTCATAATAAGACTAATCTTGTCAAGAGAACTGTTGGAGATGCTTTAGCAAAGAACAATGAGGTTGATGTGCTTAATATCCCCTCAGTGTATTTATCACCATTCTTATTCTGAGAGACAAAGAGTCTGCAGGCCTCTCGGTATGCAAGCACCACAACCCACAAATCAGCGGTAGCAGTCCTCTTTGTTATGCCTCTCTCCTTTGAGTTAATTTCTTAGAGAGGCAGCTTGATAAGACCTGACCTGCAATAACCAAGTCGCTTAATAAAGATTTGCTTTGATGCACACATTGTTCAAGGTTTCTATTAACAAGGACGGGGAAAGTTCCCCTCCGCTAGATGTAATCACTAGCGTGCTCAGGCACAATGAGCAGTGTGTGTCTCATCCCAGGCAGCCCCCACTCTTATCGACGGAGTTTTGGACAGAACTGAACCACCCACACACATATTTGCCTAAGTCAGAATCTCATTAATATTAATGCCAGCCACAGGCCCGTTTAAAGGCAATCAAGCCAAGAGAAATGCCATGGCTCAAAGCCTGCGAAGCATCATCTTGACCTTTTAAATGAGTGCGCAGAGCAACAGTTGTTAAAAAACAGTCAGCAATTGCTGTGTCAACAGAGAGCTTAAAACAGGCATGTAATTTCATCTTCCAAGAAACAAGGCAAACTCCCAAAGACTGAAGGAGTAATTGTGTGAGCTGGTAATTTCTCTAAGTACAGCCACATTTATGAAATTCTCTTCCATTCATGCCGCTCTCTCCCTGGCTTCCTTGCAATAAGAACCTGTCACATTGATTGGATAATAGGTAAGTTTGAAAGAAGCCAACTACCAAAACAGCAACTCTCTCTCTACCCCCATAGACCACTGAATGCAGGAAATAAGCTAGCTCTATGGCCAATGATAAATACTCAAGCTTGTTGCAAATTTGGATTTTCCGCCCAAAAGCCTTTTCAGAGTTTTGCAGGAGCCTATAATGGAAAAGCTTAAATCTAGAAAGTTAATGAGTCATTGGTCTCAGCTGTCAAGTTCCTCATATTCACAGTCTTGGCAGATTTCAATATCTGCATGAAGCTCATATCTTGCCTGGAGTTGCTTGCGAATTCATGGCTGTCATAACAACTATGGACCTATTCAACCAACATTGGGTCCAATGCATGTAGCAGGATGTGGTATTCTATTAAGGGAGTTGATGATTCATTGGCACAAAAATCCTTGCTGGCTAGGAAGGATAAGCCCGTTTCAGATGAATTCAAGCTAGCTATAAGCTCTATAGAGGCAAAGGGCTGATCCTGATAGATCAGCAAGTTTTCTGAAATCTTCCTGGCAGTTTCTTGGCATTTTAACTGACAATCCAAATATATCTGCCCCAAATGTAGAACAGTTTCAGCCTTTTAATATTACGAAGTTACAATAGTGAAGCACTTAAGGTAATGGTTTTAATTGGGTTCAATCAAAGATTGCTCAATTTATTTCAAGATCAGAACAGGAGCTCCAGGAATAACTCATCCCATTCCTTATTAGCCCTAAAGCAGCCCATTACAACTCCTTCCTGGATATGGAATGTGATTTGTGGATATGTTGCATTCTTGTTGTTGTAGGCTTCCCAGAGATGCCCTTCTTGTGAGATGGGTGGCTATAAATCTGATAGATAAGGAAATAAATAAAATTTCCAATCTCCCATTCTCTACCATAATAGTATGGGTACCATGTAATAGTGTCTACTGTGTTTTAGAGTTTTTAAGAATTAGAATGCAGCTGGAGAAAAAGTTGACTATTATGAAGGAATAAAGCACTTCAAATAACATGCCACAGTCAAATATGTTCATCCTCAGAGGTACTATGAACAGAAATAAAATGTAACAGGGATGGAGTTCAATTTACAAAGGTAAAAAAAACAAAGCAGCCGTGTTTCAACTATATTATTTACAATTTTCTGCCCACATATATGTATTTTGGGGATATTTATTGTTATGCAAAGCACCAAGAAAGAATAAGAAATAATATACTGAAAAAATTAAAAACATGACAAAAAATTAAAGGAAATACATCTGTACCTATTTCAGACCAACAAGATACTTATACTTTTTCTTCTTGCTCCCATCATGGTTCTATTAATTCATGCATTGCTTTTTGTTCAGTAAATTTCTTCTTCCTCCCCACCTCTTCATCAGCACTGTCCAAGCATAATTTTCTCTTTTCTCTCAACCCTATTTCTTTTGAGATTCATAAGAATAAGATTGCTGGATTAGACTGAGATTTATCTTAGTTTATTATTTTGATTCTCATAGTAGCCAATCAGATGCCCCTCAGATGCTTCTGATTAGGAGATTGATACATCTTGGTCCCCTGAAACTTGTATCTGGAGTTATGCTGTCCCCAACCTGGAAGTAACCTTGGGTATTCAAGACTACTAGCCCTTGATAGACCTATCTTCCCTTAATTTATTCAATCCTATTTTTAAACCATAAAAGTTAGTGGATGCTACCATGTGTTGTAGTACATGTGCTATCTGAAGAAGTGCTTCCTTTGATCTATTTTAAATAGTTTTCTATTCAGCTATATCAATAGCTTTTGGAGCTAGTGTTTTGAAAGATGGTGAAAGACTTACTCCTGTCCACCTATTTATATATTTTTTATTTATTTTTTATTTTTATTCATATTTATATCCCGCCCTTCTCCAAAGACTCAGGGCGGCTTACAATTTTTGGAGCACAACCCAATGTGCTCAGCAATAGCCTTCATTCCACTGTATATGCCTGCTTATTACTAGGGCTTTTTGGCCCCCACAAGCGGCATTTTTACAAAGTCAGCTTATTGCCCCCAACAAACTTGGGTCCTCAATTTACCTATCCCTAGAGGATGGAAGGCTGAGTCAACCTTGAGCCTGGTGGGATTCGAGCCTGCACTAATTGCAGGCAGCTGGAACTAAGTGCTAGGCGTTAACAGCCTGCACCACCAAGGCTTGATTTGCAACTTCCATGATTTTATATATCCTAATCATATCAGTTGGTCTTCCCCAAGCTGAAGAGTTCCAAGCATCCTACAGAGAAATTTGTGTAGCAGAATTGTATTATTTTTACAAATATGGAGACCACAAAGTACTCCAGATGCATATATTTGTATAAAGATCAAGGCATAAATTTGTATAAATATTAACAACATTGGCATTTTATTTGCAGTTCCTTTCCTAATCTAAATTCCCTAGTTTGGAATATGCCCCTTTTTTTTGCAGCTGCCACACACTGAGCAAATATCTTCAGTGTGCTCTCTCTTCTAAATCATTAGCCTTTGATGCAAAACTTTGTTGAAGGCACTTTGAAAATCTAAGTATACAATGTGGACCAGTTATCTACCTTCTCAGAAATGTAGAAGATTGGCTATCTGGATTCACATTGGTAGAATCCTTGCTAATTTACTTTCTGTAAGACTTTTATATGCTTTATTACTTTTACTTTGATTACTATTGCTACCAATTTGGAACAGTCATTAAAGTGACTTATATTTTCCGGGATTTGCTCAGTGTCCTTTAAAAAAAAAAGTAGTGTCACAATGGCTACCCCCTGGACCCAATGGCCCTGGTCTGGGTACAAGGTACATATTTGTGTTGTTAAACACAACCTGAGGTCTTTAGAAACTCTCAAGTGGATGCCATCAAGAACTAAGTGTAATTTTTCAAAATGTCCTGAAATGTCTTATTTCTGTCATTGGCTTTAGTTGATCCAATTCGAACCATAAGAAAATCAATACAGGCTCAAGTATCTGCCCTATATCTTCTGTAATAAAAACCGATGCAAAGAACTCATTCAATTTCTCTGCAGTCTCCAAATCCTCCTTGAGCACCACTTTTATTCCTTTGTCACCTAAGAAATCCTGGAGAAAATAGATGTGGTGACGAAGAGCTGAAACTGATTTAATGCCATCTAATGAACCAAGGAATCATCTAAGAAAACTATTTCCCTGGCTAGTTTTATGCTTTGTATCTCTTTAAAGAAGTCCCTATTATTTCTCTTTATGCTTTTGGCCTTACACTCCTAAAATGCCTTATAATTCTTCTGTCAGAATTGGTGTTCCTTTTTGCTCTCCTCAGAAAGGACTGGATTTACATTTTCTGAGAGAAAACAACTTTGCAGCTTCCTGGATATTATCAGAAAGCCTTTTCCTGCATGTGGCTGACCTTTCTTATATTAGGGAATATTTTCTAGCTGAGCCTCAGTTTTGCTGGTTTTAAATAAATTTCAGGCAGTAAGAAGATATTTAGCCATGTTGACTTTTCCCATAATTCTTATTTTCATCTGTTCCTTAAATTTTTTTAGATGATTCCCCTTTGGAAGCAAAAAGTGATGACATTGTCAGCTTCCGAGTTGCATGTTTGTTAAGTGTAATAGCATGATAACTGTTTTCTATGCCACAAGGATTTTTTTAACACTTATCATGGTTATTACAAGGTTTTTTTTGCACCTTGTAATGGTTGTTATTCAAACTTATGTCTATGATTTCTCAATTTGGTTGCTTCTCAGACTAAGTTGGAAATCTTCATGGTATCTAGACTTTCAATTTCTTTATCATGGGCTGAGCATAATAAATACATCCAGCCTATGTGAGGTGAATTAAAGTCCCCTCAAGATCACTTTCAGTTTTTTGATCAAACAGGCACATCTCTAGGTCTAATTTATCTTTGTAACTGGATATTGCCACCCAAAGCAATTCTCTGAAGGAATGTGGTCTTCCAGTGTTTAGGGTATGATGAAAATGAATGAATGATGAAGAATTAATTGTGTACCATTACCATTCAGGACTAAGAACTTGGCAACAATGAGATGTGATTATAGGTGAAAACAAATATGCATCTCTTTTTTCCCCTCATCGCCTGCCATTTTTGCCACCAATCCCAAAGGCTGCAATTCAGGAACAATCTGATGGCTAGGACCGATCTACTGAATTCACATTTTATCATCAATTTGAGACATCAAAGGCTGTATATGGAATTAGGTTCAGATGTCACAGATCTGTGCAATCATCCTATTGTAGAATCTGCATGATGCACAACTGTGTAGGAGACACTTTAGTGGCTAGGCTGGCTGAGAGCTTTGCCGTTTCTCTTGTAGCAACACATTTTGATGGGTGATTTACTGGTATTGAACTATCCTGCAATACTTGAGTCAGAAGCTCATAGCTGAGAGACAGGCCAGAGGAGAGGGAAGTGCAGGAGAAAGAGGCCGTGTTTTGCCAGTGAAGTTAATAGTCCTTGATTAAATTATGACTGTGAGTTCTATATTAGCTGTCTCTTTAGATTTCACAGCATAATTCTTGATGCTGCCTTGTCAGGGATCATAATAACAATCTTCCTACTTTATCAGAACGTAATGAGGAAAGTGAATGCTGTGGGTGGAAACCTACAAAAGAAGGCAGGGAGATGTGGGAAGGATAGCAATATGGTCAGTTTCAGCTTCTTGGATATTTACTGAATGTACAATTAAATGACAGAAAAATGTTTAATGATGCCACATGGCAGATGAGGACAACATGAGAACTAATGACAGGATACAGAGTTAATGCTTTATTAATTGAGTGGCTTAACTCTTATTTAAATTTCAGCTTGTCCTTCCATATGGTATAAAGAGACAATAATAGGACAATATAGTCTTCAGTTTGGTAGATGAGACAAGATATAATTTTGCTATATATTAAAGCAGACACATTTTTTCCAGACTTCTTTGTGAGAGTTTGAGAGGTATTAAATAAACGGATTCTTTAATGCAGCTTATCAGGCTCATGTGGCTTTTTCAATGTAGAAGAGAAAAGACCAATGCTTGTGTACAGGAAGACCTAAAACATTTATTCAAGATCATGTTTGAAACCTACATAGCCGTAGGAATTACTTGCTAGGATAAAACAAATTATATAGGACTTTATTTTAAAATAAAATTTTCTTATTATCCAGACTATGGAACAGCTGAACCTTGGCCACATACATGATGAGTCACCATAGAGCCCTACGGAAAAAGAGAGAAAATGTAAATGCGTTTGTAAGAAGAGAGTCTCAGTGATAACAACTTGGATGAATCCATGAAGGGAGGGAGAGGGAAAACCACTACACCATCAACTGGATTGGTATAGGCGAATCACAAACTGCATTAATGGGTTCCAAAGCCTATTAAAAATATCCATTAGATCCTTTCATGGAATGGGAGGAGCTGAAAATAGTTGCATCTTTCATTTTTGTTGCTGTGGAGAAAAAAAAACGTTAAGAAGCAAAACCTTAATTTCTGCCAAAGGTTCTCTGTGTAGCTGCCATTGATTCTGCATTTGACTCCTAGTCACTGCATGCAATTTTCTTGGCAATATTTTTGCAACTGATTTGCCTTTGTCTCATTCTTCTCGGGGTTGAGAGAAAATGACGGGCTCAAAGACACCCAGCTGTCCATAGCAATAGCGCTTATATACTGCTTCAAAGTGCTTTACAGAACTCTCTGAGAGGTTTATAGAGTCAGCATATTATCCCAACAATCTGGGTCCTCGTACTACCAACCTAAGAAGGATGGTATGAGTCAACCTTGAGCAGTTCAAGATTGAACTCCCGGCTATGGGCAGAGTTAGCCTGCAATACTGCATTCTAACCAATCTGCCACCATGATTCTAATAGCGGTAGCAATAGTTCTTAGGCTTATATACCACTTCACATTGCTTTACAGCCCTCTCTAAGTGGTTTACAGAGTCATCATATTGCCCTGAACAATCTGGGCCCTCATTTTATTGACATCGGAAGGATGAAAGGCTGAGTCAACCTTGAATCAGTCAGGATTGAACTGCTAAATTGCTGGCAGCTGGCAGGCAACAAAAGTAGACTGCAGTACTGCATTCTACTGTGCCACCATGGCAGATAAGATAGGCTTAAAACTCATAATCTACCCGTTGTTTAGCCTGGTGCCTTTAGCCACCACACTACACAATCTCTCTCATTACAGGGGGTTAAAGTACCTATAAAATACTTTTAAAAATTAAAAAATACTGATTGTTTTCCTGGATGGACAAAATGGGCTTAAGTGATCCAGATGGCCTATTCAACTCCCCTCACTTTAATATTGTCTATTTTATTTATTTATTTATTTATACTTGAACTTGTATGCCGCCCCATCTCCGAAGACTCGGTGCTCACAGCTAAAATACAGAACAATAAATACTTAAAAAACCATTAAACTAGATTACAGGCCCAAATATTAAAACAGTACAATAATAAGCACTAAAAAGATTCATCCCACCCCCAAGGAGGGGTCATAGCTCGGGTTGGTCAAATAACCAGGTCTTTAGCTCACGGCAGAAGGTGCGGAGGTCAGGGGCCAGACAGAGCTCCAAGGGTAGTTGATTCCAGAGGCCACCTCCCATTTCACCAGACAAGCCACCTATGCCAAAATGTTTGCCCTTTCCTGCTATAGATAAATAAGCTTATAAGCTCTCTCTTGAGTCATGTATTATATGAGATGGTCAGCTATACAAATGGGAATAAATAAAGACTACTACAATCTCACCCATCCTTTCTTGGGAGTAAGATCTACTGAACATTACAAAACTTCTAGATGAAAGAGAGGGAGTAGGCAGAGGGAGAGAGGGAGGGAGATCTGCACCATTGAAGTGATAAACATTTGAAAGTTGTAAAATACATTCATTCATCTAGATAAGAAGCATAAAGTAGCATAATATCAACCCATTCTTTGCTACTAAAAGTTTGAAAAAGGCACATCGCTTTGTTTTTGTTTTGTTTTTCTTCTTCTACATTCTCAACAATTCAGACAACCTTACAGCATAAAAGGGAATTTTCAGGGGAAGCAAGATATTTGTTAGTGGGTATGCATCACATTTAATGGATTCTGTCTAGAGCCACAACTGGAAACATCTGGAAAATGTCTGTGGTAGCCAGACATTTGTGAAACCAACTGGAAATTTTATGCACGTTCCAAGAAACACCATTTGGTGATTCTGCAAAAATCCCTGCAAAGTTTCTTGGTGAATAAAAAACAGGAGGGAAGCAGGAGAAGAGCCACTGAAATTGTATGGCTGATGACTCTAGTTTGGTTATAGTTAAAGATTTTATCGGCACTGTACAATCTTATTATTTTAAGGAGGAGTTCTAATGAAGTGCAGGACCATTTCAGTTTCAAGAACTCTACTAGTTGCTTCTCCAAGGAGCAGGATTGTTAAAAGATTTTTTGATGATAGATATTTGGGGACGTTTGCATTAGATGCTTGCTTGAGAACATGAAGATTCAGGCCCTTCTTCTGGTGCAAATACTATCTCTATAGTTTATCTCTTTCTTACTGATTTTCTGTGATAATGATGTCAACTAGGGGGGGGGAAATTCCATGGGATTTTCAATTGATGAAATGGCTTTAGATTTATTGATGTTGAAAAATTTATTGACATGTTTTTCACTTTTTAATGCTTAGTGTCATCTCTTAAAAATCACAACAGTGTGGTGATAATTATAGGGGATTAGAGAAGGACTATCTGGGCCCACTACTAAAAAATATATATGAGCAAGATTATGAGCTTGCCTTGCTTTGATTCCCTTCATTTTATGAAGAAAGCCATAAATGTACTTTCACCCAGATTCCTTAACTCTTGCACTAATCCTTCTGAAGTGTTGCAAATTTTTATGGCTAGCTCTATGTCCAGCATCAAAATACAGGGAAATAAACAGAATCTTTTTTAAACATTCTGAAACAGTAAGGACTTCAGTTACATACACAGTCTTAAACATATTTATACAAAAAATGGTATGTCTCATTCTCTTCAAAATAGCACTACCTTCACATATAATATAGTCAGCAAGGAACTAACCAAGTCATCTGATAATCTTGTGTTCTTTCAAATCAAAATTTAAGTTAATATGAAACTACAATCTGTTTGCCAAAATGTTAGCAGACTTCATCTCTTATATGGATCTATCATTACTGAAGATTTGGTCCAATTCTATACAACGAGATGTATAAATATTTGCTGATTTGCAGAGATCAAGAAAACCAGGGCTGAAATTCTACAGAGAAATGATTTGAAACTCTAAGTTTAATTAGGGAATGGCTCTGAACTGATTTTAAATAAATCGGCTGGTTTCTTTGAATTATCAAGGTGCACTCTACATTAAATCCTGCTATATACCCTAGTTATGCAAAATAAATTGTGATTTAGGTAATATCTTGTAGTTCTCAAAAATAATTAACCCCATAAGATGATTTTACTGAAACTTAACAGTCTCACTGAAAACTCATTCTTTTCAGAAACTGCCTCTGATTTCCCCACAGGGGAGTTAGATGCAAAGAATGATGTTTCTGAGCCTCAATTAGATATAAGTCAGTATCACATTAGATACAGCTTTCTTCAATCTAACATGTTAACTTGCACCTACCAAAATGGCCACTTCTCTGCCAGATAGAATAATTTATGGTGCGCATGTAACCAATTTGCAACATTTGAGATTGTACAGAAAGCTTTCTGATAGGGCATGATCCAGGATTAATAGGACTGCCTTTCTATTAAGCTGATAGAATAATTAATGAATATCTGCTTCCTTTCATGTATACTCTGTCTCAGCCACACATATTTTCGGGAACAAGATCAAAAACTTTAACCTTAGACTGTCTACTATTGACCTCACCCCTTTCCTAAGAGGTCTGTAGGGGGCGTGCATAAGCGCACCAATGTGCTCACCGTCCCTGTCCTATTGTTTCTTTATTTTTCTTATATGCATCCATTTCATGTATTCATAACTGTGCTTATACTCATACCTATTATCTTGTAAGTGATTGACAAATCAAATAAATAAATAAAATAAAAATGAAACGAAAAATGTGCACTGAGTATTTTCTCAGCACCAGTCCAAAATTTTTGCTATTTCAAACAGAAGGAATAGTACCTTATGCTATTTTGTACAGAAAAACCAATAAGGCAATTGACTCTTACTCTGATATTAAGGAAAAGAGAGCAACTTCACTTAAGGACAGCAAATCTTTCTTTGTCCCTCTGCACCTACTTTCATAGTCAATAAGGATTTAGCAAGGACAATACTTGAGTACAATGCCATAATATCAATTGAATTTTACAGACAACCCTTTAACATGGTGGTTACTCAAGTCTATGCTCTAAGAACTCTTGCAGAAAAAGAGAAGATTCATGAGTTTTATATCTGAAATGTAAAATCGACAGAACATGAAAGGAAGATAATCTGGCTTGTGGTTGGAAAATGTCAAAAAATTGAAAACATAGTTGGATTGTATGACCTTGAAAGAGGAATACATCAGAAGAATGACATATTGATTTCCGTCAATCCAATAATTTATTTTTTGCTAACACATTCTTCAGACAACCACTAGGAGCAGCCATATACATGGATATTCACCATACTGAGCATATGGAAATCAAACTGACTCTATTATTGGTAGAAGCAGATGGGATGGCTCAATTATAACAGCAAAGATGTGATCAGTGGCTGACTGTAAAATAGATTGTGAACTCCTCATGTTCAAGTCCAAGCCAAGCTAAAGTGGAAGAATAAGGCCAACTAATTTTAATGATATGATCAAACACTCGTCAATTTCAAGCAAAAGATCAGGAATTGCTCTGTGGCCCTAAACCTCACTGAGAAGAAACAGAGGAAATGGGAATGAAATCAAGAGTTGTTAAGAATGAACATGAAAAGAGAGTGCCAAAGATGAAGCCTCAGAAGAAATCACTTGGGTGTTAGAACAGATAGTGGAAGTTGCCAAGAGGAGAAGAGGAGTCAAAATGAAACGAGATAAAGGTCTCAGAAATGATTTAACAAAAAAATCAATAATTGTTAGAAGAGACAAGAAACAGTATTACAATGATTTCTCCAAAGACATGTAAAAACAAAGAAAGTTTCCCCAAAGCTCTTCAAACTCAGAGGAAGGCTCCAACCTCAAATTAGTATGCAAATGAAGATATAATAAATGATTCAAAAAAAGATCAAACAATGATAGAAATTCTGAAATCCTGTATAGCAGAAATGCCTATATCCAAAACACCTTAGAAGATATTCTCCATTTATAGAAACCGTTAGTCTTGGAATATGAAGTTAGATCCCTACTCTGTTTATCACCAAGTGGGAGTGTTATGTATGTAGGTTTGAATGTTATTGGTTTATTTGAACTGTTCTTGTAAAATTTCAAATGGGATTGGTTTAAATTGTGCGGGAAAAACCCTGCACTCTGATTGGCTGGCAACTACGGCTGCTGGCTATAAGTAGCAGCCGTAGCCCAGCCAAGTCTGGTCCATTCGAGTTGTAGTCACTGAATAAACTCTTTACTGAAGCTCTTCACGTTTGACTCTTCATGCAAACTTAACAGGGAGACTACAGAAACTGAATATTTCTGTAAAATGGCATGTAAAATGTAAGATGGCAAGCAGCAAAAGAAAAATTAGTAATCTAACCAAACAATGCCAGTAAATTTGGAGAGCAACAGTGAGGAACAGATTGTAAGATTACAGATTACCAATAGCAAAGAAGGAAACTTCCAGTGTGTAAATGCTTGATAATATTGTAAGATAATGCTTAGTATATTCCGCACTGTGAATAAATTGAAAATAAAAACAAGAGATATATGCACTCAAACACCAAAATGAAGTCAATATATGTTCATTGAATGTCCTTGAGAAAATAGGAATCCTAGAATATCTCACTGTCTCCATGAAAAATCTATGAAAGTTTGGAAAACCACAGTCTAAAAGGAATATGGTGAAGGATACTGACTCCAGGTTGGCAAAGAAGTGGCTGAATACCTCCTCTTATTTAGCCAACCTACACATGAAACCCGAAAAATTAGAATATCATGCAAAAGTTCATTTATTTCAGTAATGCAACTTAAAAGGTGAAACTAATATATGAGATAGACTCATTACATGCAAAGCAAGATAGTTCAAGCCATGATTTGTCATAATTGTGATGATTATGGCTTACAGCTCATGAAAACCTCAAATCCACAATCTCAGAAAATTAGAATCTTGTGAAAAGGTGCAATATTCTAGGCTCAAAGTGTCCCACTCTAATCAGCTAATTAAGCCATAACACCTGCAAAGGGTTCCTGAGCCTTTAAATGGTCTCTCAGTCTGGTTCAATAGGAATCACAATCATGGGAAAGACTGCTGACCTGACAGTTGTGCAGAAAACCATCGACACCCTCCATAAGGAGGGAAAGCCTCAAAAGGTAATTGCAAAAGAAGGTGGATGTTCCCAAAGTGCTGTATCAAAGCACATTAATAGAAAGTTATGTGGAAGGGAAAAGTGTGGAAGAAAAAGGTGCACAAGCAGCAGGGATGACCGCAGCCTGGAGAGGATTGTTAGGAAAAGGCCATTCAAAAGTGTTGGGGACTTTCACAAGGAGTGGACTGAGGCTGGAGTCAGTGCATCAAGAGCCACCACACACAGATGGATCCTGGGCATGGG
The DNA here is from genome assembly GCA_009733165.1 of Naja naja. Classification (NCBI taxonomy): domain Eukaryota; kingdom Metazoa; phylum Chordata; class Lepidosauria; order Squamata; family Elapidae; genus Naja; species Naja naja. The sequence continues at coordinate 295,013,706 of CM019148.1, forward strand.
CTTCAAATGTCATCAGAAGCATCTTACCTGGGCTAAAGAAAAACAGACCTGGTCTGTTGCTCAGTGGTCCAAAATCCTCTTTTCTGATGAGAGAAACTTTTGCATCTCATTTGGAAACCAAGGACCCAGAGTCTGGAGGAAGAATGGAGAGGCACAGATTGCAAGATGCTTGAAGTTCAGTGTGAAGTTTCCATAGTCTGTATTGATTTGGGGAGCCATGTCATCTGCTGGTGTTGGTCCACTGTACTTCATTAAGGCCAGGGTCAATGCAGCTGTCTACCAGGAGATTTTGGAGCACTTCATGCTTCCTTCTGCAGACGAGCTTTATGGGGATGCTGACTTCATTTTCCAGCAGGACATGGCACCAGCCCACACTGCCAAAAGCACCAAAACCTGGTCAATGACCATGGGATTACTGTGCTTGATTGGCCAGCAAACTCACCTGACCTGAACCCCATAGAGAATCTATGGGGCATTGCAAGAAAGAGAAGAATGAGAGACATGAACAATGCAGAAGAGCTGAAGCATCCTTGTCTTCCATAACACCTCAGCAGTGCCACAGGCTGATAGCTTCCATGCCAGCCGCATTGAGGCAGTAATTGCTGCAAAGGGGCCCAAACCAAGTACTGAGTACATGCACTGCTTTTCAGAGGTCTGATATTGTTCTATGTACAATCCTTGTTTTATTGATTGCATGTAATATTCTAATTTTCTGAGATTGTGGATTTGGGGTTTTCATGAGCCATAATCATCACAATTATGACAAATCACGGCTTGAACTATCTTGCTTTGCATGCATATGAGTCTATCTCATATATTAGTTTCACCTTTTAAGTTGCATTACTGAAATAAATGAACTTTTGCTGATATTCTAATTTTTGAGTTTCACCTGTATATGCTAAATATGTATTAAGGGGTAACCTGAAAATAAAATAATTATTATTTTAAACTGGAAGAAAAAAGCATTAATAATCTACTCTGACAATAAAAAATGATCTGGGCTCTAGTAATGAAAATTAGAAACTCAGTGAAAATATGGGATGAAGATTAAATATAAAAAGAACAATTAAAGAAAACAAATACAGCAGCCAACCTGGAAGTTACAATAAAGACATTAAAACATTAACTTCTACATTTGGATCAAATAAAAGAAGTGAAATCAGCATTCAGAACATACATGACAGATTACAATTTGGTAGAGTGGAGGTGATGGCGTTGGGTAGAATTTCTAAGAACAGCTGGGAAAAGTAAATGCTTTGCAATGTTAAAAGTAACAAATGACAGTCAAGGCTACATAAATCTTAGCACTGATTACTGGAACTATTGGCTTCCTGGGTAAATACACACAACCCTTCATACTAGCCATGATAGTCTGATGGACCTGAAAGTGAATTAGTCAAAAATCTACATGTTTAGTGGCCATGTATCTCTGTAATTTAGATGCTAAGGGAAGAAAAGGTGGCCATCAATGGAAATAGAAATGGAATTTATCAAAAGAGACCATTTTATTGTTTTATCTGGTACAACCACTAAGGCTGGATTAGATAATAATTAGAGCCGACACTAACTATTCTAAAGGTCAGTGACTGGATTGTGCAACACTTTAATCAAAGATAAAATGGAGTTTGTGAGTTCAGCAAGCTAGATGATGTGTGTGAGAACTGTGAAGTCAGTCTATATGTCCTACTGAGAGGGAGGGTAAACAAGGGAAGAATCTTGGGAAGAAAGTGGGGAAAAGTGAGAAGATAAAAGAGCCCTTGAGTAGGATATGTGAAGGTCTCTGTGTTGAGAGAATTTGGCAGACGTGGGAATGCTAGTCTTACTCATTAGACTTTCCTAAAACAACATTGTTCTGTATGCCCTTATATGATCAATGAGTGGGGTCTGATGCAGACTCCACTCATTGGTTCAGCTCCTGTGGGAAAAATTGAAGCCCCTGTCAGTGGCTGAAGCTTTGGATAGTGCCTGCAGGCTGTCATGACTTTGCTTCAGTGCTGAAATTGAAGTGTTCTACCGGGCTACCTACTACGATGTCCTGCCTCTCTTTTGCATGCGGTCCCACAAAATAAACATTGTCTCTTTTACCACAAAAGCAAACCCAAAGCACCAAGAAAGATACAAATAGGAATCCTCTGTTGGCAGTAATCCTTCTACTATTATTTCCCAGGGCATCATTTATTTAAATAAAGCTCAGAGCAGCAAATGTAGCAAAATGAAGATATGAGGCTAGCCTTGCTCTTCTAGGCAGCCTATTCTGTCCCCCTTTCACTTTTTTAAATAGCATCCTATAAAGAGAATCACATTGATGATGTTTTGCATTACCCCCATCCATGTACATCTGCTCCTTGCTGCTAAGTGGATAACAGGCATTGCTGTTGCTCTTTGACGTTTACCAACTTGATTGTTCTTAAGTCCAGAAATATGAAATAATCTGATACTGCTGTGCTTTCAGTGAACAAGTTCTTGTTTACCAGAATGTAAA
>CM019148.1:295017187-295361406 GCA_009733165.1 Naja naja
GAGGAAATGGGAATGAAATCAAGAGTGTTAAGAAATGAACATGAGAAAAGAGAGTGCCAAAGATGAAGCCTCAGAAGAAATCACTTGGGTGTTAGAACAGATAGTGGAAGTTGCCAAGAGGGAGAAGAGAGTCAAAAGAAACGAGATAAAGGTCTCAGAAATGATTTAACAAAATCAATAAGGTTAGAAGAGACAAGAAACAGTATTACAATGATTTCTCCAAAGACATGTAAAACAAAGAAAGTTTCCCCAAAGCTCTTTCAAACTCAGAGGAAGGCTCAACATCAAATTAGTATGCAAATGAAGATATAATAAATGATTCAAAAAAAGATCAAACAATGATAGAAATTCTGAAATCCTGTATAGCAGAAATGCCTATATCCAAAACACATTAGAAGATATTCTCCATTTATAGAAAGCCGCTCAGTCGTGGAATATGATAGTTAGATCCCTACTTGTTTATCACCAAGTGGGAAGTGTTATGTATGTAGGTTTGAATGTTATTGGTTTAGTTGAACTGTTCTTGATAAAGATGCCCAATGGGATTGGTTTAAATTGTGCGGAAAAACCTGCACTCTGATTGGCTGGACAACTACGGCTGCTGGCTATAAGTAGCCGAGCAGTAGCCCAGCCAAGTAGGGTCCATTCGAGTTGTAGTCACTGAATAAACTCTTTACTGAAGCTCTTCACGTTTGACTCTTCATGCAAACTGAACAGGGAGACTACAGAAACGGAATATTTCTGTAAATGGCATGTAAAATGTAAGATGGCAAGCAGCAAAGAAAAATTAGTAATCTAACCAAACAATGCCAGTAATTTTTGGAGAGCAACAGTGAGGAACAGATTGTAAGATTACAGATTACCAATAGCAAAGAAGGAAACTTCCAGTGTGTAAATGCTTGCATAATATCCTTAATTTCACACACACTAGTAAGATAATGCTTAGTGTCATCCAATACATATTAGACCCCTACATGGAAAGGGAAATGCCAGGTGTTTAAATTGATTTTAGGAAAGGCTAAAAAACAAGAGATATTCCAAATGCACTGTGAATAATTGAAGAAGCCAAACACCAAAATGAAGTCAATATATGCTTCATTGATTATTGAAAGGTATTCCGTTTTATAAATCATGTCAAGCTGTAGAATGTCCTTGAGAAAATAGGAATCTAGAATTTTCACGTTGTCCATGAAAAATCTATGAAAGATTGGAAAACCACAGTCTAAAAGGAATATGGTGAAGGATACTGACTCCAGGTTGGCAAAGAAGTGGCTGAATACCTCCTCTTATTTAGCCAACCTACATGTGAAACCCGAAAAATTAGAATATCATGCAAAAGTTCATTATTTCAGTAATGAAACTTAAAAGGTGAAACTAATATATGAGATAGACTCATTACATGCAAAGCAAGATAGTTCAAGCCATGATTTGTCATAATTGTGATGATTTGGCTTAGCAGCTCATGAATGGAAAACCTCAAATCCACAATCTCAGAAAATTAGAATCTTGTGAAAAGGTGCAATATTCTAGGCTCAAAGTGTCCCACTCTAATCAGCTAATTAAGCAAACACCTGCAAGGGTTCCTGAGCCTTAAATGGTCTCTCAGTCTGGTTCAATAGGAATCCACAATCATGGGAAAGACTGCTGAACTGACAGTTGTGTAGAAAACCATGGAAACCCTCCATAAGGAGGGAAAGCCTCAAAAGGTAAGCAAAAAGGTGGTGTTCCCAAAGTGCTGTATCAAAGCACATTAATAGAAAGTTATGTGGAAGGGAAAAGTGTGGAAGAAAAAGGTGCACAAGCAGCAGGGATGACGCACCAAGGGAGAACGATTGTTAGGAAAAGGCCATTCAAAAGTGTTGGGGACTTTCACAGGAGGTGGACTGAGGCTGAATCGTGCATCAAGAGCCACCACACACAGAGAGGATCCTGGGCATGGGCTTCAAATGTCATCAAAAGCATCTTACCTGGGCTAAAGAAAAACAGACCTGGTCTGTTGCTCAGTGGTCCAAATCCTCTTTTCTGATGAACAGAGAAGAACCTTTTGCATCTCATTGGAAACCAAGGACCAGACCAGAGTCTGGGAGGAAGTCTGGAGAGGCAACAGAGGGCAAGATGCTTGAAGTTCAGTGTGAAGTTTAGCACCATCAGTAATCTGTATCTTGGACTTTGGGGAGGCCATGCATCTGCTGGGTTGGTCCACTGTATTACTTCATAAGGCCAGAGGTCAATGCAGCTGTCACTACCAGGAGATTTGTGGAGCACTTTCTGCTTCTTCACCGCAGACGAGCTTTATGGGGATGCTCAGACTCATTTTTCCAGCAGGACATGGCACCAGCACCACACACTCCCAAAAGCACCAAAACCTGGTCAATGACCATGGGATATACTGTGCTTGAATTGGCCAGCAAACTCACCTGACCTGAACCATAGAGAATCTATGGGGCATTGCAAGAGAAAGATGAGAGACATGGGGACTTCCGGGTTGAGCCTCCTCTCGAGAACAGGCGGCGGTTGTGATCGTCCCGAACGCAGCCTGGCTCTTGCGTCGGAGAGCCCCGATCCTGCAAGGTTCGGGGCTGAAGCTGCCTCGTAGGGGCGGCGGAGAAAGGGAAATCTGCCAGCCAGAGTGAGGGGAGCCGATCTCCCCCCTTTTGGTCTGGTCTTTTCCCTCCGAAGACGTCAAGAAGCGGTGGTCAAAATGGCCACCTCGAAGAGAAGGTCTCAACGGGACTAAGATTGGTGCAGGAGGAAAGAGAGAAGTCGACAGCAGAGGAACCGGGAGTATCGGATGGTAAGATCAAGGCACCCAGGATTAAGATAAAGATGAGTTTTTAAAAAAGAGAAACAGAAGCGGCGCAGTTCCAAGTGAAGAAAAATAAGTAAAATATTTTTGACAGCTATAAGGGGCTTCGAACGGAAAGGAAGAAGCCAGCGTAAGAATAAGTTTGGGGCTCGGAAAACTTTGATTATCAAAATAAAGGAAAGGGTTAAGACTCTGTGCAGAAAGTGCCACTTTGTGGAGAAAATTGGAAGCTAAAGAAGTAAGAAACTATCTTGTTCTCTTTGTGGATTGGAGTTGCTACATTTTAAAGAGCGCAGGACTTATAGAAAGTGAAAGCTTGAATACACAAAGACGGATTGCGGACTAATTGGCAATATTGATATAGACTCGGACCTGGGTTAGGATCATAGAAAATTTAAAGAAGAAGAAATAAGGAAAATTAAAATTTTGGTGGTCATCCAAAGAATTAAAATGGAGTTAAAAGTATGAAAGAACTGTTACAGGAAGTGACTGAACTAACTTGGCATGTTGCCAGAAAATATGGGCATTCAAATGCTGAATAAAGAAGAAGAAGCCGTGGAAAGGGTGGAGCCAGCACAAGAGAAAGCCATCTTAAAAAGACAATTAATACAAAGATTAATCACAAATAAAAGGGAAAGGAAGGGTGGCTAAAAAAACGGAACCTAAGAAAGCATCTAAAAAGGGGAACATTTACGAAATTAAGCATGTTAGAAAGGTTCAGAAGGAAAGGAACAGAAAGGTAAAGAGAGAGAGAGGGATTCAAACTGGATAGAGAAGGGGGAGAGCAGGATAATAGGGAGGAGAAGGGAGCCAGCACAAGCGAAGCCATTTTAAGAAGACAATTAACACAAAGATTAATACAAATAAAAGGGAAAGGAGGATGGTCAAAAAAATGAAACTTAAGAAGGTAATTAAAAAGGAACATTTATGAAATTAGGCATGTTAGAAAGGTCCAGAAGGATAGAGAGCAGAAAGGTAAAGAGAGAGAGAGGGATTCAAACTGGATAGAGAAGGGGGATAGCGGATAAAAGAGAGGAGAAGGAACAAGAAACAAGAACAAAAGATAGAGAGACACGGGAATTACATCATAAAGAAAAGAAACTTGTTTGCATAGAGACAATGGCTAAACGATAGACAAAAGGGGGTTCTGCATGAAGAAATGGTAATAAGAATATATTGTAATTATAAAAGTGTAAAACAATAGGGGTTACTGACAATTTTACTGGTAAAAGGTCACTTTTTTCATTTCTTATCCACAAAAGAAAGCTAAATGATGATTAGATGAATTGAATCAATTGAAATGATTTAGAAAATGCCCAAAAATGAGATTTGTCAATAACCAAGATTAGTTATTTTGTTATTATTTTGGAACCATAAATAAATTTTAGGGGGGATATGTGTTGCAGAACCCAACCGATTAGAGATATATTGTAAGGGAGCTTTTTCCATTTCTTTTTCTTTTTTTCTATATCTTCGTTTAAAGGGAATGATTATGATTATGTTACTATATTAACCACTGAGGTGTCACTTTCAAAGTAGTAAAAGGGGGGCAAGTCTAGGTTTTTTTTTTCATTCTTTTTAGTGTTAACATGGGTACGGATTTAGAATTATGGAGAGAATATGTGATGAAAGGGCAAACCTGACGGACAAAAGAATTCTGTAAATGATAAAAGAGTATTAACAATGTGAAGATAATTAAAGGATAGACATGGATGAACTTTATCTTTAATATGATGGGCAAATATATTGTTATTTGTAAGATTTATACATGAAGATTTTAAAATATATATGTATATTTGCAATTAACTCGAAATGAACTGGGGGGCTATACAGATTGAGATTAAGATTTGAGATTAGGATTAATTTCTTTGACCCTTTGTCCGCTAAAATGGAATAGAAGTGAAGTCAAATGTTTAAAATGAATATAGATCTACTGTCACATTTGCATGTAAAAGTGATGACTCGGGAACATGCTGTCTACTGAAAAGAGCTGTTTTAAAAAAATGTTAAAAATTGAATAAAATTTGTTTAAAAAAAAAAAGAAAGATGAGAGACATGAGACTGAACAATGCAGAAGAGCTGAAGCATCCTTGTCTTCCATAACACCTCAGCAGTGCCACAGGCTGATAGCTTCCATGCCATACCGCATTGAGGCAGTAATTGCTGCAAAAGGGGCCCAAACCAAGTACTGAGTACATATGCATGCTTATACTTTTCAGAGGTCCGATATTGTTCTATGTACAATCCTTGTTTTATTGATTGCATGTAATATTCTAATTTTCTGAGATTGTGGATTTGGGGTTTTCATGAGCTGTAAGCCATAATCATCACAATTATGACAAATCACGGCTTGAACCATCCTGCTTTGCATATAATGAGTCTATCTCATATATTAGTTTCACCTTTTAAGTTGCATTACTGAAATAAATGAACTTTTGCACAATATTCTAATTTTTTGAGTTTCACCTTTATATGCTAAATATGTATTAAGGGTAACCTGAAATAAAATAATTATTATTTTAAACTGGAAGAAAAAAGCATTAATAATCTACTCTGACAAATAAAAACACAAATGATCTGGAAGCTCTAGTAATGAAAATTAAGAAACTCAGTGAAAATATGGAATGAAGATTAAATATAAAAAAGAACAAATTAAAGAAAACAAATACAGCAGCCAACCTTACAAGTTACAATAAAGACATTAAAACATTAACTTCTACATTTTAGGATCAAATAAAAAGAGGTAGAATCAGCATTCAAGACATACATGACAGATTACAATTTGGTAGAGTGGAGGTGATGGCGTTGGGTAGAATTTCTAAGAACAGCTGGGAAAAGTCAAATGCTTTGCCAGTGTTAAAAGTAACCGACTGAGTCAGAAAGGCTACATAAATCTTAGCACTGATTACTGGAACAATAATTGGCTTCCTACAGGTAAGTACACACAACCCTTCATACTAGCCATGATAGTCTGATGGACCACAAAAAAGAGTGAGATTGAAGTCAAAGAATCTACATGTTTAGTGTCCATGTATCTCTGTAATTTAGATGCTAAGGGAAGAAAAGGTGGCCATGTGGAAATAAGAAATGGAATTTATCAAAAGAGACCATTTTATTGTTTTATCCTGGTACAACCACTAAGGCTGGATTAGATAATAATTAGAGCCGACACTAACTATTCTAAAGGTCCAGTGACTGGATTGTGCAACACTTTAATCAAAGATAAAATGGAGTTTGTGAGTTCCAGCAAGCTAGATGATGTGTGTGAGAACTGTGAAGTCAGTCTATATGTCTACGAAAAGAGAGGGAGGGTAAACAAGGGAGAGAATCTTGGGAAGAAAGTGGGGAAAAGAAGTGAGAAGATAAAAGAGCCCTTGAGTAGGATATGTGAAGGTCTCTGTGTTGAGAGAATTTGGCAGACGTGGGAATGCTAGTCTTACTCATTAGACTTTCCTAAAACAACATTGTTCTGTATGCCCTTATATGATCAATGAGTGGGGTCTGATAGCAGACTCCACTCATTGGTTCAGCCACCGGTGGGAAAATTGAAGCCCTGTCAGTGGCTGAAGCTTTGGATAGTGCCTGCCGCGGCTGTGCGGCTTTTTGCTTCAGTGCTGAAATGAAGTGTTCTACCGGTACTACCTACTACCGTGTCCTGCCTCTCTTTTGCATGCGGTCCCACAAAATAAACATTGTCTGCCTCTTTTTACCACAAAGCAAATCCCCAAAGCACCAAGAAAGATACAAATAGGAATCCTCTGTTTTGGCAGTAATCCCTTCTCTCTATTTATTTCCCAGGAATTGCATCATTTATTTAAATAAAGCTCAGAGCAGCAAATGTAGCAAAATGAAGATATCAGGCTAGCCTTGCTCTTCTAGGCAGCCTATTCTGTCCCCCCCCCCTTTCACTTTTTAAATAGCATCCTATAAAGAGAAATCACATTGATGATGTTTTGCATTACCCCCATCCATGTACATCTGCAACTGACATCCAGCTCCTTGCTGCTAAGTAGATGAGCTAACAGGCATTGCTGTTGCTCTTTGACGTTTACCAACTTGATTGTTCTTAAGTCCAGAAATATGAAATAATCTGATACTGCTGTGCTTTCAGTTAACAAGTTCTTGTTTACCAGAATGTAAAGAACATATAATTGCTTTGCTTCTTTGCTTTTCTGTGGGGGCTTTGCCAGGATTTTCTTTTTTTTTCCAGCTACACAACAGGCAGGAGATAGCATTATCTTTCAGGGGAAGAGATTGCCCAGCAGTAACTAGATTATGAGTGAGAGGAGAAGCAGAAGGAGAGTTTGTATCAGGCTTGTCCTACCATTGATGAAATCATGTGCTTTATGTGAAAAAATGACAGCAACCCCAAAAACTCGACACTTTCAACCACAGAATTAAAGCATGTATTAAACACTTTATTAATTGTATGAGAGCTTTCTACGCAGATGATATAGACCGCTATAGACAGAAGAACAGGGTCTCTGGCTGAAACAAAGCCAGAGCAAGTTGCTAAAAATAACTGATCACCATGTCAGTTAGATAATTGCTGGGAAAAGAGCAGCTGGGAGACTGAAGATGGGCTCCTGAACACTTCTGAGCGTAGCATGCAACCAAAAAGGAGATCAACGAGCTATCTGCTAGAGATTTCAGGGAGAATGAATTGATATAAACCACAAATCCAGATCGACAGTAATTAATGAGTCTACTAGAATCAATCTTTCTCCACCCAAACTGCACACAGAAAAGTGTATTAGTGGAAAATGTATACAGTATCTAAACTTGAGTGTATAACTGGGATATTTGTATATGAAAGGATATAAAGTGGTACCTTGGTACTCAACTGCTCTGAAATGCATCAAATTTGATACTCAACACATTTTGATGCAAACATTTTGTCCCAGTGCTTGTCATTTGTTTAGTACTTAACACACAAGCTAAAATTTGTCAGTGTTGGTGCCTTGTGACTTACTACATTATTCCTTATGGGGGAAATGTGTTTGTACTCATCATTTTTGGTCATCATCCTGGGATTAATTAATAATGAGTGTCAAGGTACCATTGTATTAAGAATAAAGCTAGTACACCATCCATATATACACAGGCATTCACCACAAAGAGCAAATAGTTTTAAAACCTGATTGCCACATAGAACACCTATTATTGCAACAGTCCCTTTTCTACCAGAAAACAAAGAATACTTTATGACTGGTGCAGGTCTACTTTTCTGAGAATTCCAGAAATTGTATGCCTCAATGGAAAAGGATTGTCAAGTGTCATCATTCATTGTGTTCTAGGACCGACTCTCTTCATACTCTACATAAATGACCTCTGTGATCATATTAAGAGCAACTGCATTCTCTTTGCTGATTATGTAAAGCTATTCAACACCACAGACAATACTGGTACCCTTCAAAAAGACCTTGACTATGTATCAGAATGGTCAAACAAATGGCAACTTCAAATCTCAACAAATAAATGCTCTGTCTTACATATTGGCAAAAAAATCAGAAAATAAAATACAAGCTGAATAGTCAAGACCTTGTTGATGATCCAAACTCTGTCAAGGACCTTGGAATACTCATCTCTAATGATCTAAGTGCTAGAGCCCACTGTAACTACATAGCCAAAAAGGCATTAAAAGTTGTTAACCTAATCCTACATAGCTTTTTCTCTGGTAATATCACACTACTAACTAGGGCATACAAAACATTTGCTAGACCAATACTCGAATACAGCTCATCAGTCTGGAACCCATATCACATATCTGATATTAACACAATACAGAAAGTCCAGAATTACTTCACAAGAGTTCTCCACTCCTCTACTCGTTGCAGAATACCTTATGCCACCAGACTTGAAATTCTAGACCTAGAAAACTTAGAACTACGCCATCTTCAGTCCGATCTAAGTATAGTATATAAAATCATACATTTGCAATGTCCTACCAGTCAATGAATACTTCAGCTTCAACCATAACAATACAAGAGCACACAATAGATACAAACTCAAGGTTAACCGCACCAAACTTGATTGCAGGAAATACGACTTCTGCAACAGAGTGGTCAATGTCTGGAATACTCTACCTGACTCTGTGGTTTCTTCCCCAAACTCCAAAAACTTTAACCTTAGACTTTCTACAATTGACCTCACCCCTTTCCTAAAAGGTCTGTAGGGGGCGTGCATAAGCGCACCAATGTGCCTACTGCCCCTGTCCTATTGTTTCTTTTATTGTTTCTTTTATTTTTCTTATATGTATTCATTTCATGTATTCATAACTATGTTTACCCGTATACTTATTATCTTGTAAGCGATTGACAAATCAAATAAATAAATAAAATAAATAAAATTGTACCTCAGAAGCTGGCTTGAATGACACTGAGCCTTAGAAGCTGACCTTGAGGACTGGTGTTGATTCAAGGGTTCCTTCAAGTAATTTGGCCTCAATCTATGTGGAGAGATTTGTTGGCCCAAACCAGCATTTTGAACTGCACCTGGGGATTGACTGGAAACCATTGTTATTGCAAAGCCAGACTGTGCAACTTTTAATGTTCTCCTCATCCATCAATTATTCTGCTTGTTCATCATTGATATTGCTTTTCACTGAATTCCCTCCAGTCCACAGGAATCTTTTGGATATTGATTTTGCTTTATTTTAAAATCAGAGCTTCAAGGAGGTTGATAAATGGTCTGAAACTGACTGCCTCACATCATCCTTGCCTCTGTACAATGTTGATGTTCATCTTCCTTTCAAATGTGTAAATGCTGCTCTCTAACATGAAACTCTCCATTGAATCTCAGATACTATCTCCTGCCCCAAAGCCAAGCATGTAAATTATCCTTGCTTCCCCCTGCAATAGGAACAATTCAACACAATTTCACAAAATTGTGTTTACCCACCTTCTAATGCTGAGACCAGTAAATATCATGGATCTCAAGATTGCAATGGTGCATGGGAATTACCTTGAGAGACAAGAGAAGACCACAACCAGAGGAATGGTCAGATAATAGGAAGCTTAGTCTGCAGCAGGAATATGGACATGACTAACATCTCAGATCTTAGTGGGATGCAGTGGCTCAAGGGGATGCAGTGGCTGAGAGGCTAAGACACTGAGTTTGTCAATCAGAAAGGTCAGCAGTTCGGCGGTTCGAATCCCTAGCACCGCATAATGGAGTGAGCTCCCGTTATTGTCCCAGCTTCTGCCAACCTAGCAGTTCGAAAGCATGTAAAAATGCAAGTAGAAAAATAGGGACCACTTTGGTGGGAAGGTAACAGCGCCTTCAGTGTTTAGTCATGCTGGCCACATGACCACAGAGACGTCTTCGGACAGCGCTGACTCTTCGGCTTTGTAACGGAGATGAGCACCATCCCCTAGAGCCAGAAACGACTAGCATGTATGTGTGAGGGGAACCTTTACCTTTACCTTTACCTAACATCTCAGAAGGAACCCTCCCTAATTTATTAGGCTGTAAAGGCAATGGGGGAGAAAAGTATTTCCAGACTTGCAAGATTTCTTACACTTAAGTAGAGTTAGTTCATCTGAATGTACCTCTTGTCTGGACTATCTCACAAAGCTGACAAAGATAAACTAGATTGGGGCAAAGACACTATGAAGAATGACTTATACATATTTATTTATTGTTCAATGTAGAACTGTGTAGAAGCAAATAAGCCTTGGTATCTCCCATAGGATCACTGGAACAGGTGGTGATAAGGATGCAAACTTATCTGACCATATCATAGATTTCTAGAAAGGACATTTTTCACAGAGAGTAAGCTGCACTAAACATAATGGGATTTACATGCCAGTAAACAAAAATGAAAAAAAAATGTATAAATGCTGACAGGACTTCAGAAAGGTCCCATGGCGCTCTGATTACCAGAGTAGATTGACCAAGGGTTGATTTGAATGACAATCAAGGTAGAAAACAATTACGTGGGGGAAAATAATCTGTTCCAACCTGTCTGTGGCGTGTCAGCTAAGGCATGACCACTACATGGCAACATTTATGTATTTATATATTCAAAGTTTAGATCACTGTTTTTACAAGAAATGGAATAGGCATTTGAAAGAACATAGTATACTACTACAAACTCCACTTTTCATGTGAGTTCTCAAAAACTGGTTTGTGCATGATAATGGTTTTATTTCTATAATTCACTAAACTATGACTTCTTTAAACTTTGTTTACAGAATAAATCAGAAATGCTGTCAGCGTTCCAGAAAACCTCCACTCCAACCAATAACTCCGAGATAGACATCTTCTCAAAAGTTCTTTTTATTTTGGATAGTAATCTGGCACAAACTGTGGAATCCCGAATCTGAAAGTTCTGGGCTTCCTTGCAATAAGTAAAAACTACAAATTCATCCCCTGCATCCATCATCACGTCACATGCACAAATCACTATCCATCCCAACTTGAGACTTCCCCTCACTTATGCGCAAAATAACATGACCTTGAATTAGAAAAAGAATGTTATTATGTCTAACTACATACATTCCAAAAATCCCCCCTCACATTTTCCCAGGCTCAAAATGTGGCAGTGTGGGGGCATTTGGTCTCAATATGGCTTCCAAAGCTGACAAATGCCTGGATTCATACAACATTCAATGCCATAAAGGGGAAAGGGGCATGAATAGAGCATCCCTGTTACATTATAGACAGCAACTGCAGATTCCTCACTGCTGACTAAAAACCCATAGTATCTTAAACATCAGTCCTATAGTATCTCAAACATCATCTGTTCTTGCCATAAACCATGGTTTATAATTTGCAATGATTGGGATCACAGAATATACAAAGCAAAATAATTAATGAACCAACTGTATGAATCCAGACAGTGACTATACATAAGTCAGAGAATGTATGGGGCTTGAATGGATATAGTAAATGGAAGCTGTTTTTCTTCCACAGGGAACTATGAACGTTGAATGAAAAGTAATGCTCCCAATATTAGAAGTTGCCAACAGATGGCAGTACTGATATGCTAGAAATTCTGACATGGTACAAAAAGGCAGTTCTCATTTACTGACAGGTTGTTCAGTGACTGTTCAAAGTTACAATGACACTAGAAAAGAATGTTTACAATTGGTCCTTGAAGTTGTGGCCATTGCAGCATCCCTGCAACCGCACAGTCACAATTTGAGTGCTTGGCATATTTATGATTGTAACATCCTGCAGTCACATGGCAGGCCCTACTTGTAGTTGATAAGTGAGGATTGTGTGTATTACTATTGTTTATGAAATGTAAGCCTGCAGCAAGTAGTTGTCAATGCAGTTTAAGCAATACACAGTGATTTAATTTTTTTTTTGCCTGCTGGAAGATTCCAAATTGAAATTCATAACTGCGTAAAAGTTGTCTATGGCAAAGATTGTGACTACTGCGTATTGCTAGCCCCCAAAAATGTAAAAGATGGTGAACCAGAACAAGCTGATTTGCATGATTAAGAACAAAATGGAAAGTTCGAGACAGCCACACATTTCACGTAAGAAACTGAAGAAACTGCCTTTGGGCATCTGTTTGATTCAAGTGAAGAGGTGGAAAGAATTGCAAGAAACTGGATGAAATTATGAAATATGGAGGGGAGTTTTTTGTCTTTAAGAAGCTTAACAATCACTGATAGAACATGGTGAATATTATGTGGAGAAGCAAATAGAGCTAGCAAAAGACCCAATTCATAATTATTTTTCTGTTTCATTTATTAAAATTCACCATTTAAACTAATATTTTTCATTCAGTCCTGGTATATGTGAAGTTCTAGTGCTACCACTGTTTTCTTCCCCTGCTCCACCATGTTGGTCACTAGAACTAACATGGTGGACCTGGGGAAGAAAACCATGGTAGCAGAGAGGCTGAAGCAGGAAGACTCTTATCTGGTGGAGACCTGAAACAAATTGCCACAGTACTCTTAGTCAATATGGATGGTAACATAAATTTCACATATATCAGAGATAGTGGAGCAATTTTCCTCCACCCCCATCTGCCAGTAATTGTACACCTCAGCCTATAAATATTTTCTAAGCAGCTTTGCCTATTTTGTTAATAGCCACACAAACTCAATGTCCACTCACAGCTATACAAAAGCCCCCATTAAGCTTGATTGCCACAAAAATGCCAGCCAGCTGCTAGGAAAATGGAGAAACTTCAGGCACCGATATGTAGGATCAGCAAAACCATTTGTTTTACAAACAGCATGAAAACCAGTTATATGTCCTCCGGAAAATAAAAGCTTTAAATGAGTCATGGATTGCATTGGCTATATTGATTCATTCACACGTGATGTTAAGTCAAAGATTTCTTGGCTTGTTAAACAATTCAAAATGGCCAGGCACATGTATTACTTTAAGTAGTAAAGGGTGGGTTCCAAGCCAAACAAAAACATTAGGATTTTCCAAGCTTATTTTCTCCAATTATTGTTATTTCTGACAGCCTGTAAGGTATACCAGTAGAAGTGTTGGTTTAGGAGCAGAGAGATCTAGGTTATGGTTCTCCCTTAGGAACAGAAGCCACTGTGTGACTGTGGCTGTGTGACCAGTAACTTTTTGTCAACCCTAGACTGGAAAGTCAAAAATTATCCCAGAATATGACAATGTCATCTTCATAGACCTTTCATGCAGTTGCCAAGTGTCAAGATTGACTTGAAGGTGGCAAATCAATGCAATTTCAAAATAGATTTTAGGAAATCATTACACAAATATTTATATGACATGTAAGATTATATTGACCATGGTTTTGTTAGCAATTTCTGACTCCCAATTTGAAACAAAGAAAGCTGGGGTAATTTTTATTTTATCCAATCAGGACAACAAGTTTATAACAGAACAGTATGCTGAAATCCCAACTTGATTTCAGTATGAACTTTGTCTCCCACGTATAAATATAGGTGAAATCTTTATTTTAAAATTCAATACAAATGTGTTTAGAGCATCTAGGAATATTTCCAGGTATTTGTAGAGAGAAAAGATAATGCCTAAATATGGAGTTGTGGTATAATACATATAATATTACATATCACCCTCAAATCTATCCTGATCCAACATTTTCTTTCTCATAATGCCCAGCCAGATATCTCTGGGATGCTGGTGGGCAGAAGGTTGCTAATGTACACCATGGGTTGTTCAATATTTGGAGGCATAGGCTGCCCTCCAATTTCAGCATAAGGTTGAATGTCCATGATGCTGCATTATATATCAGAACTTGGGGATCTGATTGTCTATGAAGAATTGTGGTAGTACTATGTAGGGTACAATTGAGAAATTGGAAAAAAAAATGTATTATTCCAAATGTTAAGGAATGGCTTTTGGAAATGTATAACTTATCCACCCTGAAAAAGGCAATATTTCCCATCAATGAAAGAATGAAGTAATATATTCTTATTTGTCACAGGTTTGTATTTTTTAATAATCTGTTGTATCTTATGCTACTACAGCCATGTTGGCAAACCTATGCCATGAAGTGGCACGCAGAGCCATTTCCCCCGGCATGCGAGAGGTCACCTGGAAGAGCCCCACTGCACATGCGCGTGCACACCACCATCCAACAGCTGATTGTTGGGTTTCTAGTGCGCATGGGGCAGAGGGGTGTGTGTGAGAGATGTGTGCATGCGCAGACACATAGCATGTGAGGAGGGAGTCGCAGATGCATGCACAGTGGTTGTGGGAGGGCCAGCATGCATTGCCTTCTGGGTGCTGGCACATGAGCACATGCAAGCGAGTGCACATGCAATTATTGGCATGGGAGCCAAAAAAGGTTAGCCACCACTGTACTACAGTATCATATGATATTTTTTAGTAAACCAGTGGCTATTTATATTTTTGATAAATAAAGTGGGTCTTCCCCTCTTTTTTCTTTTTAAATTATTTTTAAGTTTAAGGGTTGTTTAACTTGGTTATTGCAGCATATCTTATTATATTTTGCCTATATTTTATCATTTTCTAAAATAAAGGATGTATGCTAAAAAAATGAGTCTCCAGATTAATAGTCTTGCTCTGTTTGAATTTATCCAATCCTCTTTTAAATTTTTTTCAAGTTAATAATAATCACTACATCATGATTTATTGAGGAATTCAATAGATTATTAAATCACAAACCAATTCCTTTGCTATTAATCAATAGGCATAATTAATAGGCCTACTATTAAAACTATGATTGTGAATATTGGTCTCACTCCCTGATGTTGTTCTCTCCTTTCCTCTCCACTGTTTAGCATTTCAGGAGTAAAGCTGTTGATTGTTGCTTTTTACTAGTGGTGTTATATTTTATGGCAGAATGGACACAATTGTCATGATCGATCAGGAGATTTCTGATTCAGAGCAGAAGGTTTGAAACAGAATAGTTGTCTTGAGAACCTGCTTGTAGTAAGTCCACAGCCATCATTCTTTCTACTTTACTTTGAGCAAGATGTATTATTCCCAGTTGTACAAGATTTGAATTGACTGATTATTTGCCTCCAGGTTCAGTTTGAAGAACTGACATGAACTTTTAAAACTTTAAACAATTTGTAGCCAGATTACCTCAGGTGCCATTTACTCCTAAATGTGCCTAGAGGGCTGTCAAATTGGCACTAAGAGTTTCTTCCAGATGCTGGGCTTCTGCAAATTTGGGTGGGTGAGCACCAATAACAGATCTTCTCAATGTTCATATTGAGATTCTTAATTCTGAAGCTCTTCTGTTTGGAGGAGAATTGAAAGTGCCATGATTTTAGCAAACCTTTGGATTTTAAGTATATCTCATTTGCTTCAGATGGTTTTCTAAGATATTTTGGATGGGGATGGGGATTTACCTGATGGCCTTAGCACTCATTGAAGACATTGTGGTGCCTAAATAGATAAGGAGATGCTGCCTCCATTTTACATACCAAAGCTGGACTGGCAATTAATTTTTTTTCAGTTAAGGTTTGCTTTTGAGGTCTGATAAATGAGGCTAACTGGTGCCATCCATGACAGCAGGGAGCTACCCAGAGGGCACAGAACAGCAGCATGCTCTCCAATACTTGGTTGACACTTCAAGTATTTCATTTCAACTTGTCTGTTCTTCTACATTTTTCTATAAAAAGCATTTCTTTTTTAGTATTTTACTAAGTGAAATTCTCTGTCCAAGGTCCTGAGAAGAGGTCATCTTGAACATTATATTTTCTCCTGAGTAGACACATTTCTATACGATTCCACTATCACTCTCGTTCACCATGCTGTGTTTCTACAGACAAGAAAACATGTTAATAATAAAAATATTCATAAAGGTATACTAGGCAGCTGTTTGTAATATAATTGGAAGGGCATCTGTTTCATCTATTTTAACGTTTTAAGGAGAAAACCATTGCCTACACTTTTGGAGGTGGTGCACAGAAGCAGCTGACTGGTTAAAATGGCATTTCTTGCATTTCTGGAGACTTACCGGAGAATCATCTAATCTCCATCTGCTGCACAGATAAAGTTATAAAGAAGAAAGTATAAGTAACTAACATTAAAAATAAAAATAATGAAGTAGTTTCCTTCTCAGTTACTGTTCACTGAGTCTGTGAAAATACTCAGTGGGATTAAATGTGGTTAGGACTCAGATGAGAGATATCCAAGGCATTCTAGCTGTATGTATCCATACTTCCATATTATGTTCCTATTAATATTATTAAATACATTTAATAAGTAAATACTATTATTAACTTTATCTGGAGATGCCAAGGACAAAATCTGGAAATTTCTGTAGGCAAAACAGTGCCATATTACTAAACTCTTCCGCATCACCATAGACATACAAGTCTAGCATAATACTATATTTATGGTTACTTTTATTCTCTATTTTTTCCATTTTATTCTCCATCCCTTTGGGTTTGTTTTAGTTAAAAGTCAGTCTATACATTTTTAAAAGTGAGCAAATGAATAAAACAAATAAGGATCAAGCTAACATTAGCAACAATTCCTCAACTATTAGCTTTTTTATTGTAATAGCAATAACTGAAGGATACTTCTTGAATTTTCTGCCTTAGGCACCAAAATATTTTGGACCATGTCCAGCCTAAATGCCAAACATATCACTGGTAAGAAAAGCTCAGCACAAAACTTTAGGAATCAATGAAAGTTCAGAACAGAATGAAAATGAGTCTAAAACGAATATCATGCACTGTGTTTATATAGCCCTCACTCATTTAAACTAGAATAGTTTGTTACTGGTAATCTATTTGGCTTTAGAAACAGTGTAAGTTATGCAAGAACAGACCACATGGTCTAGCATTCTCACCATGTTTTGAAGTGAATCCCAACCTTCCTTCCTATTAAAATTTTGGGATTTCTGGGTATAATCTGAGCTGCAAAAATCTGCCACCAGATAGCATAAACATTACAGAAAATGCTAAATACATTTTTTAGCCCAGTTATGTCCTACAATATTCTCCCTATTCTCTCTACTCTCTACTGTCATACAAATATTGCAAAAATCCAGACCATCTCTAGATGGCAACAAGTAGTATCTTTTTATGCCATCTAGTGGTATCTTTTTTCTACAAGTAGTATCTTTTCTCTGCCATCTAGTGGTTATCTGAATTCTTGCTACCCAGGTATGGTGGCCAAACTCTTGTCACATAGACATACTGTTCAGCCTGAGGGAAGCTCAATGCTTTCTCTTTCTGCGGTCTGAGAACTCTCTGAAAATGTTCAGTGATGATTCCTAGAGAATTGATTAGGCCAGAACCTTTCCCATATTTCTCTTTGTCTGCTGAACTGTTGCCCATTGGACTGGAAATGTAATAATCTACAGCAGCATTTCTCAACCTCGGGAACTTTGAGATGGGTGAACTTCAGCTGTCAGAATCCCCCAGCCAGCATGATCTACAGAATCCAAAAAAGGCAAGAAAATGATTTCCCAGAATGTCTACCTCCTCTGACAATGGCAGACAATTAGACAACAATATGGCATGTGTACATCCCTATTATTATTATTATTACTTGCATCCTATATCATTTTTTCTCTTTGAATCTCCTATAATTTCTTCCCAATTAATTACACTAGTTGGGCCTGAGTTCTAATAATATAAGACACCTTTGCTTTCTTTTCTTTCCTCACTCTATGCATTTTAGAAATTTCCTTAGTGTAGGATGGAGACACAGATGGAGGTTAAACTAGTGGAGAATAAAGCAGACATTGTTAAACAGTTCGTTAGTATTTAAATATCACCTCCTTTTCTGACCCTGCCGCAGTCTGGTGATTATTGCAACATTCTTTTTTGTTTTTTTAAGAAGCATAGAAACAGATGCCCTCAACTTGACTGTGGCTCAGGGAAAGGGGTGGGGTTTTCAATGAGAGTTGGAGGCTGGTTCCCTGCTGCCTCTCAAAGCTCTATTGGATAAAAGTATTGCTTCATGGATAATACCTAAAGAAAAAGGAGAGCCATGCCCTAAAACAAAGATGGAACCAAATTAACCACGTGGCCCACGATTAGAGTTCTGAGAAGTTGCTTTTCATCTGCTGTTTGGCTTCTAGGTGAAGGAATTCCTTTGTTATTCATCACTTTGATCAACAGAGATGGATGGGTTACAGGTACAACGGGCATATTCTTTAAGCAGCCCTGAACTGTGGCCCCAGATTATACTTTTATGAAGCTTTTAAATGGATTTTTAAAAAATTATTTGAGATGGAGCAAGAAATGCAGAAAGCAAAAGGAGTCTTTTAGCACCATCTCATTTATCACTGCCCTTAACTCAACTGTTCATATTAAGTAACTGGAAAGAGGGGGAGAAATGGTCTATGACATTTCACCATCTGGGAAGTGGGAACGCATGAACAAACCACACCTAAGCGGTGCTCGCTATCTGCATCTTTTAATATAAAAAAAATCTCAGTGGATAAATAAAGGCTTCATGCATTTTGCAGTCATTCCTTGATCTTAAACTACCAATTTTCACTTCTAGTTTCTCTAAAGGTATTAAAATGCTGGCAGGCCAAATAGGAATAGTTCTTCAGCTATGAAGTTTTTTTTTCACAAGATTATGCTGTGGTTCCTTCGAACAATAATACAATCCTTATTCAAGAGTGGAATTGCTCCAAAGGTAAATTTCCCAGCACTTTAGGTCTTATTGTTAGGCAATCTTACTGAAAAATTGAGGAGTGATGAATGGTGAATTGAGCTAGTTATTTCCATTATTGAAGAATCAAGAATGGGTTTTGTTTCTTTGCACAAATCATTTCAGTTTTGAGGAAAGAGGCCTAGCATCAGGGGTGGGATTCAAATTTTTTAACAACTGGTTCTGTGGGCGTGGCTTAGGTGGTGGGTGTGGCTTGGTGGTCATGTGACTGGGTGGACATGGCTTGGTGGTCATGTTATTGTCTGGGTGTGGCCAACTCAATATCACTCACATCGAGGCACGCATTTCCTCGCCTGGCCTCTCATGACTGTGGGGATGCTGCAACAGTCATAAGTGTGAAAAATGGTCATAAGCCACTGTTTTCAGTGTCATTGTAACTTTGAATGGTCACTCCAAGTACCAGCAAAGGAAGGTGAAAAAAATCCAGAGATGTTCCAGAGGCAGGAAGTCTAGTCCTGCCAAGAATGTAATAAGGGTTAATGGAGAGGCAGTTTCTGTAAGCAACACCAGAATGTTTCCTTCCTGCCTTCCTTACAGGATTAGGCTAGTAATTTCTTCTAACAACCGGTTCTCCGAACTGCTTAGAATGTTAATAACCAGTTCTAGCGAATAGGTGCAAACTGGTAGAATCCCACCCCTGCCTAGCATGACTTGGGAATATGTCCAGATGTATGTTTCTCTAAATGTACTCATGGGCCATGTTGCAGCAAGTCTACTTATACTAACAACATCAATATCTCTCAATAACAGAGAAGCTGAGCAGGAAAAGTGAGGGCCTCTGAAACTACTGTTATTCCTCTCAGCAAGATTTCAAGAAGTTATAAGAATTCTCATTTAGTAAATTTCCACTACCAATAATGTACAGTGCCCTAAAACAGGGGACTCCAACCTTGGCAACTTTACGACTTGTGGACTTCAACTCCCAGAATTCCTCAGCTTTGCTGAGGTGGGAGTTGAAGTCCACAAGTCGTAAAGTTGTCAAGGTTGGATACCCCTGCCCTAGAAGGGAGAAGGTTGATTTCACAATCCATGCCCCAATTAGAAAGCCAATCTGTCTGGTGAACTTTGGGCCTAAATCTCAGAGTTGACTTCAAAATCAGAACAGTTATGAATGATTTTAACAGATAAGCTAAAGGCCAGTTCCAAACCTTCTGTTGTTGCAATCTAATATCAAATGCAGGTAGGCCTTGAAGAGTGGAAATTAAAGGAGCCCAAGGAGAAGATCCAGGAGAGTATTGTGAGATTATTCATGTTCATCCACTGCTGTGAGCCCAGTTAAGAGTTTCATGATTGTAAAATATTATTTTCTTCTTGAAGTTTTGTTAGCTGAATCATCTTCAGCATTGACAAGTTCTCCCACTCACACAAGAAGCTACACTTTCCTTCTACCTTCCCCAGTAAAATGAGAATTGACTTTTTTCATGTAACATAGCATATGTCACACATTAAACTAATGATGCTATAACAGAAGAGACAGCTCATAGAAATGGATGCATCCTCCTGAAATAATTAACCTGATGTAGACCATCCTTCAAAGAGCTAGCTTAGTGTATTGGTTAAGACTAGAAACCAGGAAACCATGAGTTTTAGTCCTCCCTTAGACACAAAGCCAGCTGGTGACCTAGAGCCAGTCACTCTCTCTCAGCCCCAGGAAGGAGGTAATGGCAAACCACTTCTGAAATCATGCAGGGATTAATCCAGACAGTTGTCAGGAATCTAAACTAATACAAAGGCACATATACAAAAACACCATCAATCACTGTGATGGGGAACCTATGGCACGCGTGCCAGAAGTGAAATAGATCCACTGTGCACGCACGCGCACCTCCCACCAGCCAGCTGATTGTTGGGTATCTGCCACACATGTGTGAAGGGCGGGAATGCACAGGAGATGTGCACATGTGCAGGGGATGTCACACATGCATGTGCAGAGGTGCATATGGGGGATCACACACATGTGTACGCACACGCACACACACACTTTCAGCATGTGACGACGAAAAGGTTAGCCATCACCAATCTATCAGATTCAAACCACAGCAAGCGAAAGCCAAGATGGAGTTTAGAGTTGTTGTTTTTTACCTCCCAAGGATGTATAGCAGAATGAGAGATGGAGGTAAGGAAAAGATAAACATCTGCAGATTGATAAAGATTGTGGGACATTTTGCAAACAATAAAATGCTGCATAGCAAATCTATATAATTGATTAAAATTCAATTCTGTATGGGGTTATCGATCACATCAGGTTTGAAGTGTGTTTTTCTGTCCAATGTTATGTACTTTTAGTCAAAAATTAAGTAAAATATATAAGCAACTTAAAAGGTAAATGCACGAACTGGAAAAAACAAAGGAACCTACATGGATTCCAGTTTTAATTGACAACTTTTAATGAAAGTGGATGCAGCTTGTCTCGCTGGAAAGAACATTATTTATTTTATGGAAAACGTAGATAGAAGCTCTTCCTAAACTCTTCCAGTTTGCTATTTGAACATTTAAAAAAAAACCATGAAACTGTGAAGGCTTAAAAGGTCTTTGCAAACGACCTGCCAACAACAAGAGCAGAAGATCAGGAAGAAACTGACATTTGTAGAGCATTTATTGGCTATTCTGCCAACAGAGATATTGCTGCTCTGGTGAAAGAAGCCTGAGATTCCTGGGAGAAGGATCAAGTTTCCCAGGGAACAACAAGGTCGTATGCGCAGCATAGATTCAGACCACTGGAAGATCAGAAACCGAATGAAGGGATTAAAGTGAAGTTAATTAAAAAGTTATACGCTTCAAATAAAAGTAAAATTGCTTCATCTCATTAAATTGTAACCACAATTATATCATGGGACAAAGCAAAAGGCACAAACAGGAAACATTTGCACACATTTACTGTTAAAAAAGAAAGTGTGCCGTTAGAACAATGGGAAGTATATTAGGAAAAGTTATGCTACAATACTGCAGATGTGTTAATTATCAAAGTTTGGGGGTTAAAGTTTAGGAACATGTTTACTGTATTTGTGCTTAATATGGTGAAGGTTACTATAAAGGAGGCAGGGATTACTATAAAGGGACATCTTGTGACCTTGATGGAAAATATTGTATAAAACCCACCAAAGGACATTGATGGAGTGCATGCAGTGGTGGACTGCTGGATAGTCGGCAAGGTATGGGGGAGCCCATAGCTGTGATCTCTGGCTGGGCCCGCCCACCCACCCTTGTTGTATGCTTACCTTAAATACCTAACTTTTCCCCCACCTAGGCTGCCCAGGTGAGTTCCGTGCTGCCCTGCCGTACTCACCAGAGCTGCCTGAGTTGATTAGCTGCCTGTTTGAAGCTGCATTTCAGCCCCAAAGTGAAGTGAACGCACATGTGTAACCAGCGAGCTCCTTGTCAATGAAAGTGCAGCCCACCTCTGAGTAAATGGGATTTGAGGGAGACCTCACAGTGTCACTTTTTCTGTGGAATAAAGTTGTTTGCAATCTCTTCCTTGGGTATGGGCACACTGGGCACCAGACCCTGCATTTGGCTGGGCAGCAATTTTTGGCAACCCAGATGGGGCTGGCCAGGCAACCTCTGCCTACATCTGCCATATTGGTTACTTTATAGCTGCATGACTGAAAAAACTAGCATGCACTGACGTATTCACCAGAGTCAGATCATTTGGACAGTGCCTGGTGATTCAAAAGTGTGGTGGCTTCCCCAGATGCTTTCCCAGACTCCTCTCCAGATGCCATTTTGGGTGACGAAGAGCCAGCTCCAAAATTGGAGGGAATGTGGAGGAATGTCTGGAGGGTGCCAGAGACTCTGAGTCAGGAGTGGTGAGGCCAAGCACAGTGGAGCGATTGCAGGAGGAGCGACCAGATGAATGGCTGGCTAAGCTAGGGATAGGAGAGGCACAGCTGCAGTTGGGAAGTTCAGAGGCTTCAGCAGGAGATGGCACGCAGCTGTAGCTGGCCAGTAGAGATGAGAAAGAACTACTTCCTTCTCCTGATCCAAGAGCATATAGGGCTGAGAGGAGGCAGGCAAAATGAAGGTTAACTAGGTGACTTGCAAGGTGGCAGCCTCGCTCTTCTTGACGGGCTGCATTGGAGAGCAGCTATTTAGCTCAGCGAGTGGAGTGAAATGATGCTAGGAACAACATGTCCATTTTCTTGCCTTGCAGCTATGCCTCTTGCCTTGAACCTTGTTTTCTGGCTTGGACTGTGTATCTTGGACCCTGGCTTGTGCTTTGACCTCTGGACTTGCTTCATGGATTTTGCCTGTGGCTCTCAGAGTTGTTTTTGCTTCATAGACTTTCCTTAGCCTTTCCTCTGCTTTGTGGGCTTGTCCTGCCATGTTGGGTTTGTTCCTGAGCTGAAGTGTGAATTCCTTGGGAGGAGTTGGATGGTTTTTGGCATGGAGATTTCTGGGGAAGTCTATTCAGGGCTTGGAAAGCCTCAAATAAGACCTTTAACCCACCTGTGATATATGCATGTTTGAGTGGGTCAGGACAAAAGGTGTGGATGTCTGGATTCTGCAAAATAAATACTACCTCCTTTGGGTAAAAAAATTGTGGGTTAAAGTCCCACAGCTGGATTTCAGTTCCAGGTGGTTGGAGACTGCAATTCAAGTCCCCACCTCAATCAGGATAAAGGTGGAAGGGACCATGGAGGTCTTCTAGTTCAACTCCCTGCTCAAGCAGGAGATCCTATACCCTTTCAGATAGGTGGCTGACCAGTTTTTCTTAAAAGCTCCAGTGATGAAGCACCTACTTCAGATAGGGTTAAAGCCTAGGTCCTATTCAGTGTAATAGCATTCATTTAAGACCATTCCTGTAAATGGATGGAGTTCCACCCTGAGCATAAATCTGTTTCATAGATGTGAAAGACATGTGCCAGTACAGACAGGCTAACATAATGACAGGTAACCCATAACATATGGTGAGGTCTGGCTGAAAGGTGAATGGTCCTTGTGCTTTCTTCCCCACTTCTCACCAGACTATGTACTAAATTGGTCTCTGCTTCTGCTAGTCCATTCAGGCAATGATTGGGGGATTCTGAAATGCCAGGAGGTTCAGTAAGACACTTGAACCCTGGCAGGTTGCAAGTGAATGGGTGAATGACCATTAGCCTACCTCCATGAGTTATGTTTTGATTGAAAAAGGCTCATGTGAGACCCACATTTCACTACTGATTAAGGCTGTGTGTATCGTAAAATATCTATGTGCCTTGGTAGGCTACAATTAGGCTGCTAATCTGTAACACATAGTTAGTCATATGGGAAGAGGTCAGAGCAGAAGCGTTTATCAGCTCCTTTCTGTCTCTGCTTTGATAATTATTTTCATCTGGCTTATTCAGGAAAAGTTGGGGAGCATGATGTGATAGATTTTGCCTTTGTGTGTCAAAAACTCAAAAAATATGATCTTCCTTAAATGTGCTCATGAACCATAGTTTTAGAATTTGTTTTCACGGTGCCTTATATTGTGAATATCACAGTTCTAAGTCAAGATCCAGACAAAGAAGTCACATTCAATCGAAGAAATTGGCAGACAGACCAAAAATTAATAATTAAGTCAACCCATTAGAGGAATCTAAGCATAGTCTGGAATACTACCGTGTTTCCCTGAAAATAAGACACTGTCATATATTTTTTTTGGCTCCCAAAAACACACTAGGTCTTATTTTCAGGGTAGGTCTTATATATTTATGGTGCCAAATAGTGGGTGTGAGTGTGTACGGGGGTGTTTCTGGTGCACGGTTGCTCCCTGAAAAGTCTTCCTGGAACTGGAGATTTACACTAGGTCTTATTTTCGGGGTAGGTCTTATATTAGGGCAGGTTTAGAAAATAGTGCTAGGTCTTACTTTTGGGGTAGGTCTTATTTTCGGGGAAACACGGTATAAGTCTGACAACACTCTGTTTTCTTTAGGCACCTTCTACCTGGGCATACATGTAATGTTAGAAGATAACTTGGATATGTAACTGGCAATTTAATATAATTAAAAATGAGAAGGGAATGAAAGAAAAAGCAACAGAAAGGGGAATCATGGAGATTACCATATTCATGTCTCTATAGCATTTAGTATTTGCATTGTGAATTTCAGGCAGTAATAGCAATGTGTAACATCATATACTAGCACAGAAAGAAAAGGAAAGAAGGAAGGGAATTATAAAGGAAGAAAAAAATCTACAAACAAAACTGTACAAATTGTATATTCACTAATACATATACCTATATAAAATTCTTCATAGGTTTTTCAGCAACTAGTGATATATTTCATTGTAATCATCCATCCCTAATTTATGTTGGTAAGTGATTTGTTTATATATTCCTATGTTGTTAATAACATCAGCTCTCCAGACCACTGAGTAGTAGGACCATATGTTTATCATTGCAGTGCTGAAGAGTAAGTCTTACATGGAGCTCATTTTTTTTGGTCTAGATGTCAGTAATGTTTAAAAAGTCTTGGGAATTACAGATTTGTCCTAACAACAAAACCACAAAGAAGGTGTGCCAATAGCTAGCTTTGAAGTTGCAAGTGTAATAAATATAACACAACCTCTTGCACACA
Source organism: Naja naja (assembly GCA_009733165.1). Taxonomy (NCBI): domain Eukaryota; kingdom Metazoa; phylum Chordata; class Lepidosauria; order Squamata; family Elapidae; genus Naja; species Naja naja. Next base: position 295,042,607 of record CM019148.1, read on the forward strand.
AGAGAAAGTTAAAGAGAAACTCAAAGCAAAACCTTCTGGGCTTATACTTCATTCACTTGATAAACACTGAATGCGCATCAAGAATAAGTGAACAGATGGTTCCCCTGATTTCAGAAGCATGGTATAAGAGGCAAGAAATTTATCCTCTGAAGAAAATGACCTTTGGTGGTGGTGGTAAGAGCTTAGTTGAAGCACAGAAGTTTCAAGAGAAGATTTTATTCCTTTGCTGATTAGCAGCATGATTCATTGCCAGGTTCTGATATTATTTCATTGGCAATAGAGCCAACAGCAAGCCTCCAAATATATCTTTCTTCGATACATCAAGAGATTGAATACCCAACTGAGAAGAAACCAGGGACTGCCTTCATTTCTCACATACAATCAAGTGAAATGAACATTACATATTAAATCTTAGATCAAGAAGTCCTATTTTGGGTGGTTTATACAAGATTATTCTAGCCGATAACTGTTGCTGGATGTTCTACTCAGTACTTTCATTAATTCTTATTAAGGTTGGGCCTCATTTAAGTTTTTGGCTTTTTGGGCTGGACCTAGTTGTGCCAAAACCAAGATAAAAGTGTACTAAGTTTCAAAGCTGAATGATCCCAAACAAACAGAGCAAAAAATGAGTATTATAAAGTCATATCACTCAATCCCAATCAACACAAGGGATAGTTTTTCTCAAACTGAAAGCAACACAACAAAAATAAACAAAACCATTCATGTTTCCTGGAAGGGACTATTATTTAATTAATTCTCAGATGGCTCAAATGTGACGATATGAATGGTGATGAAAACATGGCGGCCTGTGTAAGTCTAATAAATTGTTCCATGGATTATAGCCTGGTCCATAAGATTCATGGAATATTATCTAGATAGTGTCTCATATATTTTAGATAGAGGGGGAAAAACAGAATTCCATTTTTAAAAGTGGAAAATGGAATGTCTATGGAGATTCTCAGTCATCCCGGTCATGGCTGTCCCAAAGGTACTTTTTAAAGAGGCAACTGAACTTCTTGGGTGTTTTTTTAAAAGACACTTCGCTTCTCATCCAGACATTTTGCTTCTCATTAGAGCTGAAGAAACTTTTTGTATGAGAAGCAAATCATCTTCAAAGAAAGCCCAGTTGCCTCTTGAAAAAGGACCTTTGGAAAATGGCACAAATGGAATTATTAAGGGAGCAAGGAAAGCACGCAATGGAATTCAGGGATTTTTTTCCCATTCATTCTGCAATTATTATTTTTTTAAATAAAATTATTTTTTACTCCTGCGTTCATCCTTCTTTACATAAAACCGCTTCATTTTCCCCTTTCCCTGCCGAATTTTAGTCCAGTATCTCAGTTTCAACAGAGGCCAATCATATGCTTCTGGAATGGCTGTAAGTGTAACTTGAATAAATCTATTTATGCAATTTACTTAATGTAACCAAATGATAATTGAGGCAAGAGAAGTTTGTCCACATATCAAGATGTCATACCACTTTGTCAAGATTTATTTTATGTGCGCAAATATCAAAGTAGAGCTCACCATTTATATTGATATGAAACAAATTATCGTTTATTACTAGCTGGAAGCAAGAGTTTTAAATCTCCAGCTCACAAATAAATGAAGGGATAAAATAGAAAGGGAATACATGAGTTTCAATCTCGATTTCTAATAAGCAAGCTAGGAGTAGAACAAAAGCACACAGTAATGAAGAACAAAACTGAATCACTACAGGTCTTTGCAAGAGCAAGTGTCAGTTCAAATCTGTTTTGCAGAATGTCATGCCTGCAACTGGAGTAGCTCATGACATATAAATTATAAGAGTGTTTGATATTCCACTTGTCATTTTTTGAAACAGAGCCCAGATAAAAGAACTTGGGGGCTGATTAGGACTGTTTTGGAAATACTTAAATATACACAATATCTTCCTTAATTAATTCACAGGATCTTTGATGTAAGTGATTACTACATGACTGTTAGCAGTGTTTCTTGAGCCCTTGTTCAGTGGACAGATTGATATGTGGCTTGTTGCACTTCCATAATATGTAAATAAGTTAATGTCACCCTCCTAATAGCTACCAGTCAATCTTCATTAAGTTATTGAAGCTTTGGTAATTAGGTCTATGACTGAACCCACTGCACTTGTAATTGAGGAAACTTCAGGATAGGCTCAAACATTTCAGCAAGATCAAGTTTCAGGACATTACCATGGTATTTACTTGACAGAAGAACCCTGCTATCTTTGTATTAATTATCCTCACTGTCTCATTACTAAGGATAATTGAAGATGAACTGTGCCTTCACTATTATCCAGAGAAAGGATGAGGTAGAATACGAAAGCAGAAGCACTTCTAGCATTAATTCTATCAACCAGTAATGACTGTTCACTGCCATGGACTGGCTTCTGGGCTTCATTTTCAGGGACTTCTCCAGAATAAAAAGGTCCAGTAATGTAGGCATAGCAAATGTTTCATATAAAAACAGACTTGGTACAGTAGTGTAGCTGAATGGAAGAAAAAAAAAGAACCAGTCTTGCATTATTAAAAGCCTACCACATTTACAGTGCAATTCAGCACATGCTCAGAAATAGATAACATTTTCTAGTTTGATGGATATAACATCCTTCTTGAACTTGGTGCTCTACAGATATATTTAATTCTCATTATTTCCATGTCCGAAATCCAATATATCTGTAGAGCACTAAATTGGGCTGGCATATGCCTAGAATTGTAGCCTTAATAATTCCAAATTGATATATTATTTTTGTATGTAGATGTTATGACCCAATAACTCCATGCACGCATGCACACACACACACACACACACACACACATGCCCTTGAACTCCTATGACTGTGCCACTGAATTTTATCTGTATAATAGTAAAAAAAAATCAGTTCAATACTTTCATGCCATTTTGAGAAGGAATTGTATGAAACTATATTGTAAGGAAAACATCTTTGCTGGAAGCAAAGTAAAAATGTCAATTCTCTACAGAGCTTTTAAAATGCGTGTGACTCATCTCCATTAATGCTTGCTGTGTCCCATCCCTCCTCAAATGTTAAATACAATTCCTGGACACCAAAGACTGCTTTGTAACATGAGCCTTTCTCCTCTATTCAATGAACTTCAGAACCATGCAAAATAAAAGCAACATAAGCCATCACAACATATGATGTGTTCCTTACATTAGTTACCTGCTATGATTCAACCAATTAAATTAAGCCAATATTCACAGACATCATTTCTTTAATGACTAGTGACAGGTTATTGTCCTTGGGAGAATAAAAACAAGAAATTATCTTTATTTCTCAGAGAAATTTAGTGTCTTTATTTCAGCACCAGGGACAGCTGCTCTCTCCTTTTGATTTGTGGTTGTTAATTATGTATGATAAATAAGATGGCCAGACCACAATGAAACAGAAACAGCAACTTTCCTAGCTTTTTAAAGTCAAGGTATGTAGCCAAGTTATTTTATGTTTGAAGGAACACTTCAAAACATGTTCCATTGAGAATAAAAGGATAATCATAATTTAACTGTAAATAAAAGTATTGACTTTTCATAACACCCAGTATCAGTAACCCATAGCTGTTACCTTATCATTTTAATGGTAGGTGCCAGTCATATGCTTGGTTCTATTCATGTAACCTATTCACATGAATCATGGGGATAAGTAATCAGGTCATGAAAACTCCAAAAACTGCTTAACTGACTCAGCTGATTAATTCAGGGTTAGATTTAGCTCCAAACTGATTCTGTCTTGTTTCCATCTAAACCAACTTCCCCAATCCACATCAGTTAACTATCCTATCATGCAAACTGCTTGCCTGATCATTAGATGTCCTCTAATGATTCATGGCATTAGAAGACATTCATGGCTCTTAGGAGAATGAAAAAGGAATAGAAACAAGTAGTTATGGGAACAGTGCTGCTGAATTTGGGATGCCAAGCCCACCAGACAAGTTACTCCTCCTGAAGGGAAGTAAAGTCCCTCCTTTGAAATGGTTGGAAAAACTAAGAACATGGTCACCAATCAATTGACTCAATCTTTATTTCAGATTATGAGCTCTCAGTGCATGACCTTAAGTATTATTTGAATGTTGCTTCATGCTGTTTGTTATCTGTATGCTTTATTCAGCTGCTTCCTCTATTAAAAGAATGGGAAAGCAAATAAATGCTTGAGGAAGCAAGGTACAGTCACTTACATAGAAAAAAAATCATGGGACCCAAATCTAGTTGATTGAAAATAAAATTCTTTGCAAACTCATAGAATGGTTTAGCTATGATTGCATTAAACTGTACTATCTCCAAATAATAATGGATGGCTCTGGTCTCTAAATCACACTATCTCTGGTGGGGTTAATATTAAATTAAATGAACAAAAAATGCACTGTCACGATTAATTTATGCTTGGGCTGAGTTACACATGCCCTAGTTGCCTCACGTGGATTGCTGCAAGTTATTTTATGCTTAATTTGAACATGGTCTGGAAACTACAACTGGTACAAGCTGAATGGAGTCACATACTGGGAGGGATAGGGGATGTGCAAATTTTAATTCAGGTTATGCTTTAGATGCAATAGCTACATCTAAGGGCACAACCACAAATTACTTCCAAATTACTTTGCACAACCCAAATTACTTCCAGTGTTTTGAAAAACAAGTAATACACAGATGGATTATTAAAAAGAAAAGCTCAGATTAAACATAGTTGGTTCAAAAAAAATATTATTCTGCCAGGTTTCAAATCATCAGCTTTCTATTACAATCATGTGTTATCACTATTGTGATATTTATAGCATTCCTGACTAAAATAGCTGTAGAAAATAGTACAGACCCCAATAACCATTTATTTACTCAGTAAAAGAAGCATCCCTTCCTCTGGAGAGTGAGCTCTGGTGCTAGCCTATCATGGATTAAAGCTCACCATCCAAACCAGAGAGGAACACTCAAGCAATTTAGGGGAATAAGCACTTTAAAAGTGCAGCTGGGAAACATATCCAGACATCCTGTTTGCAATTGGAGCAGTTGAGTAGGAAGTGACATTTTTCCATTCTTGCCTTCCAAAAATGATTGCTGGCATATTTTGGCAATAGAGCAGCCAAACTAAGCACTAAGTTTCCAGGCCCAATTCAAAGGCTCTCCAGCTTTGCATTTCCAAGAGGCTTAGGAGCAGAGTATTTGAAGGACTGCCTTCATTCATTCAAAACTAGTTACCACTTAAGACACATTTTAAGGCTTTTTTATTTAACACCCTGAAACCGTGACATCCTTTTCTAGCTCCTTTGAGCTTTAATGCATGTTCAGGTATAAAAACTACTCTTTCAGTTCTGCCTACAAACCAAGATTGAAATTAGTTTGTGCAGATACCAATTTCTCAAATTTTGCAAATGTGGTCATTTCTTTCTTTCCTTCCCTCTTGGTTGTACTCTATTTAAAAATATTAAATAATTGAGTTAGATTTCTTTGGGCTCCAGGCTGCTTCAAATGGATTCAGTGCAGGTTTTTTCCCTGTACTGAACTGTGTAATAATTCTTGATAAGTGGAGTTCTATAAGCAATAGAGGGGGGAAAATAGATGAAAAATCTTGCTGGAGTTGGTGGAGGGACTGAGGTTGCCTTCGGAAACAATATAGCAAAGCATTTTGCAGCCTATTAAACCACTCCGAGGGAGGAAAGAGTTGCTGAAATGTCTGGTCAGCAGTCAGAGAATGTGCTGATATTTCTCTTTAGATGCCTTCTCTGTCACAGTGCCTTTCTTTTAGAGTAGCATCTCCCTGGGGATCCAGATGGCCCCACACCTGTTGGTCTTTTATATGATGCTAGTTCTTTCAGACATTTAGGTAGAACATTTAGGCTAGACTAGAGTGTAAGGTGAATCCTGTTGGTTGTTGTTTCATATTGGTGGTAAAAAGGAATGATCTCTCTGGATCCCTGGCATGTGATGCTCCAGAGAGTAAGACTAGGATTAATGGGATGAAACTGAAAAGCTGTAAATATAATTTAGACAGAATTAGACAATTCAGGATTTGCTGCAGCTACTGTCTCAGCTGACCATCCAAAGACAGCTTAGGATGATCATCTCATGCCATAGATGCTTGGTGGCATGAAACAGCCTAGATTTCAAGCACCCTGCACTGTGTCTCTAAGTTAGCTTCCTGACCTCTAACGTAAAGTTCCATCCTCCCTGTCACCGAGATTCAAGATCCAGTCCAATTGCCTTCTTTATTGAAAAGGATGATCGCTTGAATATGAGCCAGCAGTGTGCAGCCACCACCAGAAAAGGCTAACACAATTCTGGGTTGTATAAACAGAGGCATAGAATCAAGATCTTGTGAAGGATTAGTGCCATTTTATAAAACCCTAGAAAGATCACACCAGGGACTCCTTGGGGTCCCGTCGGCCGGGCAATGCCGGCTGGCGGTCCCCCGGCGACGTGCCTATTCTGTTGCGGCCCCTGACCTCTGGAATCAGCTTCCCTTGGAGCTCCGCCTGGCCCCTGACCTCCGCACTTTCCGCCACGACCTGAAGACCTGGTTGTTTAACCAATCCGGGCTGTGACCCTTTGGGTGGGGTGGTTTTAGATCGTGTATTGATTTTAAACTTGTATTTTGTCTTGGGGCTTGTTAGTTTAGTTTAATCTCTTTTAACTATTTATTGTTATTGTCTTTTAATTGTGAGCCGCCCCGAGTCTTCGGAGATGGGGCAGCATACAAGTCCCATTAATAAATAAATAATAAATAAATAAATAAATAAATAAATAAATAAATAAATAAATAAATGAATGAATGAATGAATGAATACTGCAACCACTTTTGGTCATCATGCTACAAAAAAGATGTTGAGACTTTGGAAAAAGTTCAGAGAAGAGCAGCTAAGATGATCAAAGGCCTAGAGTCTAAAACATAAGAAGAATGGCTGCAGGATTTGGGTTTGGCTAGTCTAGAGAAAAGAAGGACTAAGGGGGACATGATAGCAGTATGCCAATACTTGAGGGGCTGCCACAAAGAGGAGGGAGGTCAAATTATTCTCCAAAGCACCAGAGGGCAGGACAAGAAACAATGGAGGGAAACTAATCAAAGACAGAAGCAACCCGGAATTAAGGAGAAACTTCCTAACAGTGAGAACAATTAACCAGTGGAACAGTTTTGCCTTCAGAAGTTATTGGTGCTTCATCACTGGGATGTTTTTAAGTAGAGTCCAGACAGTCACTAATCTGAAATAGTATAGGTTCTCCTGCTTGAGCAGAGGGCTGGACTAGAAGACCTCCAATGTCCCTTCCAGCTCATTCATTCTCAATGTACACCTTGGATCTGACTTAGAATGTCACAAGTGGTTGCATGTATGACTGCCTGCATATATAGTACACTATACCTTTCTGTTGTTTCCTTTTCTTTCTTTCTTTTGGTTCCTTGCTTTGGAACTTTGTTAGACCCAGCCATGATAGAACTGGATGAACATCAACCTGAGATTTGAGAGATTGATTGAATTAAAAAAACCTCTAAGTAACTAACCATGCTCCTGATTGGACACATGGTACATTAGATATGGTTTTCTCTCATAGAAGAGGACTTGTCCCACTCTTTTTCCTGACTAAGCTGTTCCAGGAAGTGGTTTTGTACGGTACATTTTTATTGCAGATGTTCTTGTTATAAATGCTAATAGATATTGTTGCTAGGCAGAAACTAGCTATTCAACACTTATTAGCATGAAGAATGGAGTGTTATTAGCATAACCATCCCTCGTTGTCTTTTCATGCTCCTTTGCTCCTTGCCTTTTCCCTTGACAATCATTGGCGTTTTTCCTGCCAGTAGAGATCCCTTTTGCCCAACACTTGACATAGTTTTGTTATTAAAATGATTTAGATACATTTTGGAACATTTGGGGAAATAATCTGCTGTGGTGGGATACATTTTCTTATTCTCCAGATAAGTATTGTAGAGACTGCCACAGAGTTCTCAGAAATAACCTATGGAAAATGCCTTTTGTATTTTTAATAGAATAACAGAATAACAGAGTTGGAAGGGACCCTGGAGGACTTCTAGTCCACCCCCTGCTCAAGCAGGAAATCATACACCATTTCAGACAAATGGTTGTCCAATCTCTTCTTAAAAACTTCCAATGTTGGAGCATTCACAACTTCAGGAGGCAAGTTGTTTCACTGATTAATTGTTCTATCAGGAAATTTCTCCTTAGTTCTAGGTTGTTTCTCTCCTTGATTAGTTTCCATCCATTGCTTCTTGTCCTGCCTTCAGGTGCTTTGGAAAATAGGTTGATTTCCTCTTCTTTGTGGTAGCCCCTTAGATATTGGAATACTGCTATCATGTCCTTTTTTTCATTAAACTAGATAGATACAGTTCCTGCAACTGTTCTTCTTATGTTTTAAGCCTCCAGTCCCCTAATCATCTTTGTTGCTCTTCTCTGCACTCTTTCTAGAGTTTCAACATCTTTTTTTATTGTGGCAACCAAAACTGGATGCAGTATTCCAAATGTGGTCTTACCAAGATATTATAAAGTGGTATTAACACTTCACATGATCTTGATTCTAGCCCTCTGTTAATGCAGCCTAGAACTGTGTTGGCTTTTTTAGCAACTGCAGAACAACTGCTGGCTCATATTTAAATGGTTGTCCACAGAAGCCATATATTGCTGAAGGATGTGGCTTGCCTTTTTAAAAATCTTCACAGAAAGTTCTTTTATAGCAGCCAGTGTAATAAATGATATTTTTGTTTATATTGAACACTAAACAAATTCCTCTTCCAAGAGTACTAAATCTATCTTCATCTATTCCACAGTGCTGTAATAAAATGTCTACCTATTCATGTTTTGTTATATAACATTTTACAGACAAAGAGATATTGGATTGTTATATGGAATTTCTATTCTCAAATGATTTTAAAAACCTGCTTTTGAGAGTGGAAAATCAAAGTACTAGTTTTTGAATCTCTGATGTTCTGTTAAATGGAATTGGGAAACACTCAGAGTTGAGAGCTGAGGAGGATTATAAATATCTATTTCTGCATATAGTTTAAAAACATTTCATGGGGCGGAAAAGGACCTAAATCTAGCACAAAACTATCCCTTCATTAGCAGCCTCCTGTGCTTCTCTGACAACTTTAAGGCTTTGGTTCATCACACAAAAAGGAACATCAATTCTAGTAAGATACCATTCCAATCATCTTGACAGCAAAAGCAATTTGAAAAAATAAATTTTGATGGTTTGTTTACTTATACTCCAAACCACTATGTAATACTAATAAAAGTTGGCCAATCTTTTAGAATTAAGATCTGAGGGCTAAACAAATTAGTGAATTCATTCAGGGTAACCTAGTTGGATAACGGCAAATCAAACGGCTAAAAAGGAAGTGGGGGAGTGAATGGCCCTTCATACCTTGCCAACCAATTCCCAGAACACAAGAGTATTAACAATTGTATCACTATTTGAAGACTGTGAAGACTGTGTATTCCCCTCATCTGATCTGCCATCACAGTAACTATTGGTCAATCTTTCAGGAAAAAAAGATTGGTCAAACAGTGGTCCAGAACCAGAATCAGGCCACTGACTTTGCTCACTATCCTACCCTTAATTAAAGTAAGTAGTATCCTAAAGTAGTATCCTAAGATGCCATATATAGACAATAGGAATTACAGAAAATAGCCTTGGTTGCCCTTTTTATCTTTCTATATGTTTCTATTCTGCACTTGTTTAAGGGATTCTTGGGTTGGAACAGAGGAAAAGATAAAAAGATACTTCTATTAATTGAAGCTAGCAAGATTTTTCTTTAATTCATCCTTCTGCATTGTTATGATAATACCGCAAGAATAATCTGGTTCCTGAAGTTGGTTCCCCCGCTTTTGTATGAAAAATAGGCCCACACTTTAGGGAATTAATCATTATGATTATGAAACAGCTTTTCCCAGGCTGGTAACACCCAGATGTGTTGGAACTACCATACCCATTAATTCCTAGCCAGGATGATTGAGAAAATCTTTGATTTTACAATCACAAAATATTTAGAGGCCCACAAACTAGAGAAGGTGTTGTACAATCCCTCCAAACACACACACACACAAATTGAAAAGTAATTGCTAATTATTTATTTATTTATTTATTTATTTATTTTATTTATATTGCCACCTATTTGCCCATGGCAACTCGAGGTGGCTTACACAATGTAAAACCATATTAAAAAAAACAATAAAAACTAACAAAAAGAATCAAATAAATTAAAGTAAAATAGAAAACTGGAAAAAAAAACTCACCTCCCAACTCCCACCCCCTGCCTCGATGACAACAGATCACACTAGCCATTTGGTGGGCTCTATCCCACTCTGGGTTCCCCAGGCCCACTGGCAAAACCAGGTCTTCAGTGCCTTCCAAAAGAGTGTTAAAGTGGGGGCCATTCTAATCTCTGGGAGAATAATATTCCAGAGAGAGGGAGCCACCACAGAGAAGGCCTTTCTTCTGGGTCCCACCAGGTGTATCTCCCTCAGGGATGGGACCCACAACGTTCCCTGCCTCCCCGCTCTAATGGGTTGGGTAGATGTGACCGCAAGATAACCCTTGCAAGGAATATTTCTGTGGATGGTCCTGATTGAAGGTTAAGACATTGCCTGGGGTTTTTTTCTTATACATCTCAGGTAGGACACCAGTGTATGAGAATCACAGTCCACTGGTATGCCAGGCAATCCAGATTGGGTGCTGTTCCTTCCAGAATGTACTGTAATACTAGCAACAATCACTTGAAAGGAAAAACAAACAGTAGTGAAGGGAAAGTAGAAGAGAACAGATGAAACGAGTTTCCAACTAGGGACGCTGTGGGAAAACATTTACGTATATTTGTTGGAACGCAGTGAACATGTTTTTAATGAATCTCCCTCCCAATTACCAAGACAGGGATGCCTGGCAGTGACAGCAGGGCGGGGGAGATGGGGACAGTTCTCTGCCAGTTTGGGATGTGGGGGTGGGGAGGAAAAGGAGGGTGGAGAAAAAAAAAACCCCAAGGAAGGACCATGAAACAGTAATTGGGAGTGAGCATCCCATAGGGCACTGGCTGGACATCAGAGGCCAAGTCTCCTTCGTACCCGTCCTCTCCAGCTCTGCACCGAACTCCCTTTGCTCAGATTTGGGATGAGAATGACATTTACATGCTGTGCACTGAGATCCCAATTAAAGCTAGGACAGCTCACCACATGGCAAGCTTTAATTAATATGCCTTTTCCTGTTGCAGAACACTGTGCTGACAGATTGTGACTAAGTGGAGAGAGCAGCTGCTGCAAGGCTGGCTGCGGCTTCCATCAGCCTCACCCCAGGGCGACCCGGCAGGTCTGGCCTTTGCCCTTCTCATAGTGGCCACTGTCTCCTTCCATGGATGGCAGAAGCAGCTTTATGATCCCACCTCCCTCAAAGGAAGGGACTCCCAATCCCACACCAAAGATAAACGACTGATTTCTAGAAGTGCTCCAGTTTCCCCCCCCCAAAAAAACCCTACCTTCATCCGTTAGAGCTAGATCAATTCCTCTGCATGCTTTTCTTTGGGAACAGAGGTGAAGGTCCATTTCTGCTTTCCCCTGCAGAAGCATTGCAATAGCTTGAAAAGCAGATAAAGGAAATGGCAAATGCTTCAGTAGGGAATGAAAGAAGGAAGGGTTTGCAGTCTTAAAGCTAAGAGAAGCCAAAGGCACTGCATTGTCTAAATAGTTCTCAGATGTAAAGGAAGCTGAACTGAGTCAGAATAGACTTTTTTTCACAGGAAAAAGTTGAAATACACAAGAGTGTATTATTCTTACATCCTCAATTTATTTCTGTCTTTTGGTACAACTCGAGTTACATAATGTTCCCACATCCTGTTTTCCTCACAACTGCCATCTGTGAGGTGGGTTGGGCTGAGGATGACTGACCCAAAGTCAGCCAGCTGGCTTTCATGCCAAGGGAAGACTAGAATTCACCCTCCCAGTTTCTAGTCCAGCACCTTAACTACTGCACCAGATGGGCTCCTAACATGGAAGTGATTCCATTGGCAAGCTCAGGAAAAATTCAGTACAGAAAGTGAAACAGGCCTTTAGGTTCTAACATTGTGGTTTAGTTCACTCCATGGGGTGCTTCCTAGCAATCTGCCATTGCTGCCGTAGAGGACTACCCTTATTATTCTGAGAATCAAAACATGTTGTACTTGATTTATTTAGCTACTTCTTTATTTTGTTCAGCTGTTGCACATCTACTTCTTTCTTTGGCTCAGCAACATTCTGTCCATCATCAGCATTCCAACACAGGGTATGTGCTTTCCCTTCTCTTATTCTAGAGCAGCATTAACTAGAAAATAAATTTAAAAAGCATCTGGTAAATTTCAGGAATAATGTGAGAGTTGCAATAATAAGCAGAAGTGTTTTAGTCTTTATTTTCTCCTATTTTCTCTCCTTCCCCCAGAAGACTCAGTACTGAAAATATGGGTCCTAGGCTGTTCTTTGACCATCTACTAATTCCCTTTGAGGTTCTACCAGACTTATGCTATGACAGCTCTAATACACTTTTTAACTTACAACATACTTTTCAATCTTTTCCAACTGTTAGCCATGTTCTTGCTCTAGCTTCCATTTTCCAGTTCCCTCTTCATTTTGAATACCTTAGATTATTTCAAGTGATTAGCAAGTTTGTTTATTCATTCATTCAATTTCTATAGCCCCCCAATCTCCCACTTTGAGCACTTAAAATTCATACTGTAAAATACTTTTAAGAGTTAAAATATTAAAAACATTTTAAAACAATAAAAACATCCAGATTAAATATATATGGGAGCAATACACTTGGCCAGTTAGTAATACAACAGGAAACAGAGACCTTAACACATTCAGCACCCCAGGAATGGGAACATAGCCAGGTTTTTAGGGCCTTACAAAAGACTAACAGGGTTGGGGGCCATTCTGATCTCCAAAGGGAGGATGTTCCATAGAGCAGGAGCCATTGTGGAAAAGGTTTATCTTCTGGTCCCTGCTAACTGACACTCTTTGGCTGATGGGATCTGCAGCATGCCTATTCTGTTTGACCTGACTGGATAGCTAGAGACTCTTGGAAAAAGGCATTACCTCAGATACCCCGGTCCCAAGTCATGTAGAGCTATAGCAGGGGTCCCCAAACTCGACAACTTTAAGACTTGTGAACTTCAACTTCCAGAATTCTCCAGCCAGCTATGATGGGCTGGGTGAATTCTGGGAGTTGAAGTCCACAAGTCTTAAAGTTGCCAAGTTTGGAGACCTCTGAGCTAGTGTCCAGCACCTTGAATTGCACCCAGAAACACATCAGTAACCAATGCAGCTCACACAAGAGTGGTGTTATACGTGTGCTGTGTATCTAGCACCATTTTATCATCCGTGTGGTCGCATTCTGCACCAGTTAAGAGAGATTTCTTGCCCCTAATTTAAATAACATAGGTTTCAGATTGATTCACCTTTCTTGAAGAGAATGAACTCTATTTCTATCACAACTAGATTTAAAATCCACAAAAGAACCTTTCCTCTAACATACTTGCGGCTGTGGTTTCTTAAAATGTCTTTTATGAGATACTTTACCAAGGGTTTTTTAAATAGTTCATTGGCACTATCTTTTGCAGTACCCTTTTCTCTTGATCCATAAGTTTTAAAAAGATAGCTAACAGATGGCCGAGTATACAAGAGCCCTCAGGTCCATGTTGAAGGCAGAGCTTGCTTTCTGCATTTAAAAGGAAGTTACTTCATTTCATTGCCATCTGGGGAGACTAGGAATATTCACAAGTTTGTGCATGAACTGGTTTACCAGGGCAGTTTCAAATATTATGTCAACAAATCAATGCTCTCAAAAATTGTGCATTCCAAAAATGTGCAGCTGTCAGACTTCAGGTAATTGTATACTGCCCAATTGTTTTTGGTTAAAACGGCAGTTATATAAATTAGATGAGTAAATAAATAATCCAAAATTACTTCTAACTTTTCATGCAACGTTCTCCATCCTTTGGTGGTACTAATGCAAGATTTGTAGTATGAATCCAAAGAGTAATTATGGAGATGATGATGTGGGCTACTCAGGAAACCCAGACTAGTTTTCAATGGTTCCCAGAAATGTGTATTAATATAGAGTAATATTCTATAGGTGTAACTATAAGACAAAACGTTTAACTCAAACATGAATGCTTGTATTGGGCTGATTTGAGTATAGATAGAAAGGCTTAGGAAATTACAGTACTACCCCGATTCCAGTTGTAGTCAAATTATGGTTCTATTATATTCTGCTTAAATAGCTAAGGATTTTGTCATCCATGTAATTCAAGCACTGCCAGACATTGAAGGCATCAGACCACAGAATACTTGAGCCTCAGTGGCTAGAGCGGTTATAGTGCAGTAGTACAGGCTAATTCTGCTGCTTGCCAGCTGCCTGCAATTTGGCAGATCAAATCTCACCAGGCTCAAGGTTGACTCAGCCTTCCATCCTTCCAAGGTGGGTAAAATGAAGACCCAAATTGGTGGGGGCCAATATGCTGAATTTGTAAAACACTTAGAGGGCTGTAAAGCACTATAAAGCAGTATATAAGTCTAAGTGCTATTGCTACTTCATTTGCATTAATGTACCACCCTTTCCATGTGGTGTACTTCTCAAAATCATAAAAGTATAACTTTTTAATGATTTTATTCCATCATCTTGTTCTGTATCCCCAGCAACACATGTGTAGTTGATGCATCCAATATGGCCTGTATGAGCAGCGCGAAACTAGTAAAAAATACAGTTCCCATACTCATTCATCACTTCTGTTGCTATGTTGAAGGCAGAGGTCCATGATTTGGGAATTTTCCCAGACTCACAGCAGCAGATAAAAGACCAAGAAAGCCTGATCCCAGTTTGGTCTGGTGCACCCTTCATTGCTCTAATTGGACTGGGAAGCTTTTACCAGAGACTGTGATGTATAAGCCTTCTACATGGGTGTCTCCTGGAAGCTGATTTGGAGACTGCAGATATTCCACAATATGGGGGCCTGGCTGACAACTGACCATTTCAAAGTGTTACGCTTATGAATCTAATTGCAAGTGCTAGTTGCTGCCTTATGAAGTCCTAAATAGTTCAGATTCCACTTACCTTCAGGACTCTCTCTCCAAACTAGATTCAATCCATCTAATGACTGCTTTCCAAGAGGAGATGCTTGGAGAGATTAAGATGGTAAGGAATTGTAATCAATTTGTTTTCTATGGTGATAATGACACTCTGGAACAGTCAAGGCTAAATATACCTCATTGTGTTTTTGGAGGTTTTTGGCAGTAAGTTTTATTCCAAGAAGCAATTGGTCACTGCCTTTTGGGGCATATAATGTTTTAATATTGTAGATGTGAAGTTCGAAGGATTGGACCAGGAAGTGTTTTAAATTTGTTCCATTACTTTTCTTTCTTAAAAGCCATCTTGAGTCATTTGGATCAGGTATAAGTGTATGTATAAACAGAACAATGTCAGAAAAATATGGGAAAGATGTATGATATAAACCTGAAATGCTTGGACTTCTCAGTCAACAAAAAGTAATTCATAGCTCGCAGAGATTTTCTGCAAGATTTCTGGATGGAATGCTTGTAGAAAAGCTGTTTTTTTGTTGTTTTGTTGGCATCATGTTGCAAAATCTGCAAACTTCTCATTTTCTCTCGTGGAGGTAGGTAGGTCCTTTTCCACCCTACGGAGCCATTTATGGATTCTGGGTTTAGTCTCTTCTGATGTAAAACATGTTCTAAAACTAAAGAGAGGAATCCCATAATCAATCTCCTGTGGCTCTGAAGTACAAACCATCACAGGGCACTTTTTAATGCTTCATTAACACTTTGATGAGGACTGGCAGCCAGCTGATTTGATTTAAAGTTTATTTCCATGCTGTGATTTAAGGCAACGTTTGCGTAATGTTCTCTAACAGATTTTTCTGACTGTGAGCATAAGAGCTGCTTAACGATGGGCTTTATTTATTATCGCTTGCTCGTGGTACTGACAATCAAGAGACAGGCATATTGGGAGGAAAACCTCTGGCAGGTGCTGCATAACGATTTGTTAGATGCATCAGGGAAATTTTTCCCCCCCATTAAACTAGCAGTTTAACCAATTGCTTTTTTTTCCTTTCTTTTCCTTTTTTTCCAGCAGCCAAGAGCTGTAATTGTAGTAGTAGTAATAATAATGCCAGAAATGTCAAGAATTATGTAGCTAAATAGATAAAAACCTTTTCATGATTTTTTGATTCTCCTGGAATTGACAAGATTTCAGGGTAGGGGATTTCTGTGGAATAAACCAATCAAACAGAAAAGACCCCCCCCCCAAATAGGCACTGTACTTGATCAAGAAAAGACGACAGGAGGCCAAAGAAGGGTCTGTCATATTTTAATGACGTTGATCTTTGGTGTTTCCCTCATTAGCACACACTCTCCCCCACCTTCCTGCTACAAGCTCACTGGGATGGAGAGTTACAAATGAAAAGGAAAATCACATTGTTGACTAGAAACAAAAAAAAAGTATCAGAGCCTTGATTTCTCCACTAGAAACTACATGTACAAGGTCAAGGTTTCACATGCAACACCTTACATCACAGACACATAACTCACGCCCTGACATGGAGCTAACCCCTCTCTCCCACCCCACTTCCTACCCCTAACAGGGAAGTGCAACCTAGCCATGGCACCATGATCCTGCCAAATTTCACCAGATTGAATTACAATATGCTACGATTGGCACAGCAAGAGTTGCTAAGCCTTGGGCAATATCTGTATAAGTGCCATCTTTTTGAGAGAACGGTTCCCACCCTACCCACATGCTTTACAACTATAGGTTGCCCCACCCACAGCAGCCCTTGTAAAAGTTCTGCTTGCATACAAATGAGATATTCTGAAAAACAAAAGGCCCACACTCCTGAGAGGTTCCTGAGCATGAAAAAAATTGAGACGCCCAAGCACTGCTCTCCTATTTCCAGTTCTGAGCTGGAAAGAAGAGTGGAACAGAGTCCTGGAAAACACTGCTGTGCCTGATCCAGCCTACATTCGTTCAAGCCATCCAAATTCTGAACTTCTGAAGAGTTTCCTAGTGCTTACAAGCAGTGTGGCATGGGATAAAGCTCTGGTTTGGAAAATGGCGCCATTCTAGTTGTAGAATCTAGGTGCAAATTTCCTCCACAGTAGCATTTAAAGATATATATATATATACACAATTCAATAAAATTGAAGGTCTCCAAAGGAAGAGACTCAAGTATCCCTAATCCAATTAGTCGGTAGGTCAAGAAGGGGAAAGCACTTTTAAAAAAAACTTAAATTAAAAAAGACTAGCATTAAAAGCACTGCGGGGTTAGGACAAAGCTTGATGAATTCCTGTAGCCAGTGAGCTGAGAAATTTACATAAGGCTCAGCTGAAGATCAAGGTTTATTCCAACTATTGTAGAAAATGTGCAGCAAAACAGATGTGGGAAGCTGTGTCTTAGCTTCAAGAATTCTCCCAAACGAGTTATGGTTTCCCTCTAATATCCCACCCCTGCATATCAATGCCCACTGAATTATCAGCATCTGGTCAAAGCCAAAATTCCCCTACTCCTTCAGTTCCTGGTCAGCTGTGAGGTACAAGTCTCTGCTTAGCAGTACAAGGATAGCACCAATTCATCTCTACCTGTTCCGAGACTCTCCACTGGTGCTCTCATTACTATAGAAATTGGTATTGTCAGGAAGATGGTTATTATTAGTTAGATCACTATACTCGACTGGTCCCTCAGTGTCCATTGAGGAGTGAGCCTGCTCTGATAGACTCTGCCCATCAGCTTCTTCCTCAACCTCATTAGATGATGTCTGTGGGCTCAGGCCACGTTCTGTCACCTGCATGGACTCAGAAAGGCTCCGTCCTTCTAGCTCTGTTATCAGCTCCTGTGAAGTTGATGGTTGAGTCGAGCCTCCTTCTATCCCAGTGGATTCAGTGCCAGTCTGAGAGCTGCGGTGGATCCGGTGACTCACAATGATGTTGTTGCCAAAACCACCCATGGATGCCATGGTAGTGCTTTGCTCTCGTTGGACGACAGCAGTCATGCCACCTTCAGCCATCAGCCTTTGGATCCTAATTAGAGCATCCTCTCCAGTTGCTCCATAATCTGAACCACCTGGAAGAAAGAAAAGCATTTTTGTTAAACTTTTGTGGAAAGTTTTATATTTGTCCAAAAATCGGTCTCTAAAGAAGCTTATGACATTATTTAAACTGAACTTTTACACTAAGAACAAACAAGAGAACAAAGGAATAAATCCTATTATAAGCTAAGAGCAAAACTATATTTTATTTCATGTCTGAAGAATAGAAATACACGCGCACAGACACACAGACACACACAGAGTTGAGAATCTGTTTACCATTCCAGACAGCACAAGCTTACATTTTTTCCTTGATGTACACTGGCTACATCATTTTTCTCCCTCATTTACATCTGCCTTTAACACGATGTTATTTTGTAGTGTTTTCACTTCTAAGAAATCAATGTTTTTTTCAAGAAAGTTTCTGCATTCTTCTATTGAAATTTATTCTAATCTAGGCTGGAATGCAGCTGCAGAGAGTGATAAGAGATGGAGGACATCATGAGGCTGACCAGAAGCAGTACTCTCCTGAAGTCAGCTTAAAATAGCAGTGCTGCAGAATGAGAGGACGGCACAGAAGGAGAAGATATCAGAGCTCCGCAAGGCCTAATGTGTCCTCTATTGCAGGGGTCTCCAACCTTGGCAACTTTCAGACTTGTGGACTTCAACTCCCAGAGTTCCTCAGACAGCAAAGCTAGGAGGGATTCCTAGAGGAACTCTGCGAGTTGAAGTCCACAGGTCTTAAAGTTGCCAAGGTTGGAGACCCCTGCTCTATTGTGTGCCTCCTGGACTTCTGATTAGGTTAGGTGTTAATCATTCACCTCAGTTGGGGGGTAGGGGTGGAGGGCTCATCAAGGCTATTGAGTTCTCGGGGAGGCCCAGGTACAAGATGGACTGTGGGTAGAGGAACCCCAAGGTCTAGGAAATGCCAGGGTGAGTGGGTGAAGCATGGGTGGTTCTTGTGGGCTGAGTGTTTGTTTGGGTCACTGTTCTTGGGTGTTAGGGAACGATTTAATAGGCTAGGATAAAAAACCCAAAGAGGGGGTGGATTGGTATGTGATGGTAGAGGCCATTATTGGTACCATGGTGGGCAGAGATAGATATGGCAGGAACATGAAGGTTGCTGCACACAGGGATGCCAGGACACTGAGAATAACCCTGACACCTTGCTCTCAATGTTCACCACAAGACCAGGTCAACAGATCTTTGGGTCCTGGCTCCTGTTGTTGAACATCAGGTTGCTGGAACGTAACAAATCTGCCCCACCGCCCTTTCTGCTTCAGCTGCTGGATTCCATGGCTGCACTGGTGGTGGAGTCCTTGAGGATGATGGTCCTTGGGATCCTTGAGGCTTAATGGTCCTTTAACTTGCCCCCTAGTGATATTGAATCTGGGACAGCTCGACAATTCGTTGCCCCCATGGTCCTGTCCCAAATAATAGAGGACCCAATGCATATATAGTGCCGGAGAAAATGACTTATGACCACTTCTTGCGCTTACGAGAGCTGAGGTGGCGCAGTGGTTAGAATGCAGCATTGCAGGCTAACCCTGCTCACATTGCCAGGAGTTTTGATTCCCTCAATGTTGACTGGCTCAATCTTGACTCAGCCTTTCATCCTTCCAAAGTTGGTAAAATGAGGGCCCAAATTGTTGGGGGAAACATGCTGACTCTGTAAACCGCTTAGAGAGGGCTTTAAAGCACTGGAAAGCAATATGCAAGTCTAAGTGCTATTGCTATGGCTTTTGCAGCATCCCACAATCCCACCATCAAAACTCAGGTGTTTGGCAACTGGTATATACTTATGATGATTGCTGTGTTCTGGGGTCACAGGATCACCATTTGCACCTTCTTCTGAGGGGGCTTTTGACAAGCAAAGTCAATGGGGCAAAAACCATTTTCACTCATGACTATGATTATCTGCTTAATGACCGCAACTAAAAAGTTCATAAAATCAGATACAATGACTGCATTGCTTAGTGACAGAAATCCCAGCCCCAACTGTGGTCCATAAATTGAAGACTACTTGCAATAAATTCAATGAAACAAATAAATACATAAAATATGTGGGAATTAAAATAATTAAAATCTTAAAAGACAAAAATTGCTGACAGACTGTAACATTACATACTGTGTCTAAGGACTAAGAGTTTGACCTCATAAAAGTATTTTGATGTACACCCAAAATTTGCACACAACACATTCTGCACTGTTGGAACTCATCATAGTTTCCATAGTTTCTTGTACTCTCTGAGTCTTCAAGAATAGAACAAGAACCAGATGAACTTGGAGAGGAGAATCTATCACCCTTAAGATTGATTCTTCCTGCAAGAGGATAAAATGGAAAAACACAGTGCAGGCAGTCCTTGACTTACGACCATAATTGAACTCAAAATTTTTGTTGTTAATGAGACATGTTAAGTGACTTTTGCCCCATTTTACAACCTTTCTTGCCATAGTTGTTAAGTGGATCACTGCAGTTGATAAGTTAATAGCACGGTTGTTACATGAATCTGGTTTCCCCATTGACTTTGCTTGTCAGAGGGTTGCAAAAGATGATCACATGACCTTGCGACATAGCAATGGCCATAAGTATGAGCCAGTTGCCACACCTGGATTTTGATCACACGATCATGGGAATGCTACAAAGGTCATAAGTGTGAAAAATGGTCCAGTGTCGTCGTAACTTTGAACAGTCACTAAATGAACTGTTGTAAGTCGAGGACTACCTGTGTTTCAGTGTTTCTCTTTAAGATGTGTGGACTTTTGTTTTGCTTGTCCATGTTGAACAGAAGAAGAAGAAGACGAAGAAACAGCTATGATTGCCAGTTCATTTGGAAAGTAAGTCAAGTGTCACACAACTAGAGCTGCCATCTAGTAAGGAAGGTTAGATGCAGCCCGTAAATGAATTCAAGTGGATATATGAGTTGTAATTTACTCATTTAATTTTGGCTTTTTACTTGTTTTGTCTATTTAGTCTAAAGAGCCATGGTGGCGCAGTGGTTGAATGCAGTACTGCAGGCTAATTCTGCCGACTGCCAGCAGTTCAATCCTGACAGGCTCAAGGCTTGTTCCAAGATTGATTCAGTCTTCTATCCTTCTGAGGTCAGTAAAGTGAGGAGCCAGATTGTTGGGGACAATACACTGACTCTATAAACTGCTTAGAGAGAGCTGTAAAGCATGGTGAAGTGGTACTGAAGTCTAAGTGTGATTGCTATTAGCATATTGCTACCTAGCACTGTTCCTTTTTCTCCAGCGCTATCTCTAGGCTCTCGAAGAATCATGCGGTATAGAAAGTCCAGCTCTCCAAGGGCAAAGCAAAGCTAGGAAAAAAACCCAGCTCATTCAAGCTGCTTCATGAAGAATGAGCAATTAGTGTCCTCTCAATTGTAAGCTGTGGAAGAAAATATCTTTATTCAATGGAACGTGTTGAATTGTTCCACAGAGGATGTAGCAGCCACAGGCCACCTGATCCTTATTAAAAATATAAATCTTCCTTCCAGACTTTGTTGAAGCATCAGGTCTCATGACAAAAGAGGAGGACATGGCATTGGCTCATCTACAATGCAAAATATTGAAGCAGTTTTTTTTGTTTATGTCTGTATAGGAAAACTTACCTTGCACCTTTGAATCCTGCCTAGTGATTCCTTAACCACTCAGAATTCTTAAAAAGGGTTACTTAAAAAAAGTTTTTTTAAAAAAAGAAAAGAATTTTAGCACCTTTTAAAGTCACAATTTTGCCCTGACATAAACATTGCAAAAAGAGAGAAAAGGAAAAGAAAAGAAAGAAAGAAAGAAAAGCAACATTAATTCTGAAATGTGAGAATAAATCTGTAAGCCTTTATGATGTTAAAGATCTTCAACTGCCGAGGTTTTTGGAAGCCCACTTTCAACAATAAAAACTAAGGACAAGGGTAGCGTAAAACCTAAGCAACCAGACTTCAGAATTAAATATTGGCTTAAAGCCCTGTCTCAGATCAGCTATGGGCCTATCTAGTTTGGGCGCACTATGGGATGTCACCAAGCAGAATATAATGACATTTATGTCCTGCAAACTGCAGAAGGTCAATTTTAAGATGCTACTCAGTCATAATTGCTAACTGATGCTTTATTGATATCCCTTCTAAATGAGCATGTGCTGAGCCTGAAGCCTCCATTTAGGCAGTCCTTGAGCAGAAGATGCTGACACTCTACTCTTCTCCCCCACCAAGTTCTTCTTTCATACAAAACATCTGCTTTGCTTCGGTGGCAAGGGCAGAACTCCAAGGCTGGGGTTGTTGCCTAGTCACAGAAGCAGCAGGTGCTGTTTCCACAGCAGCAGCGCTGACTGCTCAGTAATTTATCACGTCAGGAGAGATCTGATTAATAAAGACTAGAAAATGCAAAGGAGCCAAAGTTAGTATTTCTATCAAGGGGCTGATCTTCAGCGTCACTGCTAGACCCACAGACATTGCTTCTCACCCTATTGCTTTCATTTCTCCGTCAACTGCTCAGTGCTTCAGAAATTTATCTCTAAAGCAGTTACATGTCTATAGAAAAAGAAAGAAAGCAGTTTGGGTATATTAGTCATCACATACAAAG
The DNA here is from genome assembly GCA_009733165.1 of Naja naja. Classification (NCBI taxonomy): domain Eukaryota; kingdom Metazoa; phylum Chordata; class Lepidosauria; order Squamata; family Elapidae; genus Naja; species Naja naja. The sequence goes on from CM019148.1 coordinate 295,065,253, forward strand.
CCCTACATGGCTTGGGTCCAGGGTACTTGTGGGCACGTCTCCTGTCAGCATCAACCTCCAATCGCCCTGTGCACTCCCACAGGCAGGGCCTCCTGGGGGTGCCGTTGACCAGACACTGTTGGTTGGCGGTGCCCAGGGGTAGGGCCTTCTCTGTGGGAGCACCCACCCTGTGGAATCAGCTCCCCTTGGAGCTCCAGTTGGCCCCTGACCTCTGTTCCTTTCGCCACGACCTAAAGACTTGGTTGTTTCAACAGGCCAGCCTGGACTGAATGGGGTGTGGGTGGGTTTTTTTAATTAATTCTTAGTTTTAATCGGGTTTTAAATTTTATTGGGCTTAGTTTAGTTTAATTCTATTTTAATATTTGTATTCTTGTTTTTTATTGTAAGCCGCCCTGAGTCCCTCGGGAGAGAGGTCGGCCTATAAGTCCAATAAAATAATAAAATAAATATAATATTATGCCAAATAAAGAATTTGGTGAGCTTGAAAATGAGTATAAGTTTTATATCATAGGTTTATTTCAGCAAATGCATCAATGACCTCCCAGATAATAATAAAATAATTATACTTGTAACAAAAACAGACTTATTTCTTTGTGTGAATGAAAAACGATGTTGTGAATAATCATGGGGAATACTGGCTATTTAACTGAAGTTCTATGCTACAGATTCCAGAGTCAGATTTACATCTGGCATCTCTGCAGTCAGGGATCCTAGAGCAGATATGCACTTTTCTCACAACTACCAGGGTTGGTAAAATACATTAGGCAGATCCTAACATCTGAAGTACTTAGTAAATTCCACCATCCTCAATAATGTTAACTGAATATTAGATTTTAAAAAATCAGAGAAGCTGAGACTTATAAGCTCTGCTTTGCACATTATGGGCTTTCTCTCCTTTTTCAACCATAGGCCAGATACCTTTGTTTTGTGTATTTACTTGCAATGTGTTTGGGTAGTAGCTGATTTGATGGACACATATTCTGGGCTGGATTCAAAAGCATAAAAGAATGTCATTCACAACAATTTATTGGTGTATTATCACAACAATCTTGCTGCTTTACCATTAAATAAAGCTCAGTTTACGCATATTAGCAACAGCACAAGAAGTGCAACTTTCCAATGGCATTTTTGTTATTTCAAATAAGCATTTGATCATGGGCAGGATGAACTACACTTTTTTTTAATGGAGATGCAATAGACATTGAGAAAGAAAATTATAATGAAATTATAGTTTGGGAGGGAACCACGAATTGGCACCTATTTATTGAAGCAGTATAAATGAGGAAACAACTCCCAGGCCTTTTACAACAATAATAAATTGAATCTATACCCAAATATATAATAAACAAGTTCCTCGATATTTAGATTTTTTTTCCAGTTTGACTACATTTGCACTATATACAGAGGCTTGAATACAGTTCATTATCCCACCATTATTATCTTTTTATAGATAACTGAAGGCAGCTGGCATGCCTACTAATCTTTCCTCCCCCTATTTTCCCCACAACAATGAAGTGATTTTGGCTGAGAGTGAGTGACTGGCTCAGAGTCACCCTGCAGGTTTTCCATGCCTTAAGGTGGGGCTAGAACTCACAGTCTCCTGCTTTCTAACTGGTGACAACCTTGGGAAGTATTTTGATGAAACTATTTTGGAAGCAGAACCCAGGCATGCAATTGGAATCTGCATGATTATACTTTGAGATGACATACTAACCAATAATGATGGAACATAGATGCTTTTTTCACAATCAGATAGTATTTGGCCCCAGATTCCCGCCACAACAGAGACTAGAGACATTAAAAAAAATTAATTATTTTTAATACTGGCATATTTAGGAGTGTTATTCAAAAGTAGGTAGGGTTATTCTAAGTAGGCTTCACTATTCTGCTAATGACTTCGTATTTCTGTGTTAGTGAGCTGAGAGTTTAGTTAGGACTGAGAACAATTAATGGATGTGTGTTTCCAACCAATTTGAGTATTTTGCAATACATTTATTTAAATGGACCAAAGAAGTAAGTGTTCGTATCTCCTTTCATTAGAAGGTAAAGTTCAGCTTGATTAAGCACCTTATATTACTCATTTTTTTCAACAGCAAAATATATTTCTGAGCCTAACATTTATTTCTCTGATTTTCAGATTTTTTTTAGTCTGAAACTTATTTTCCTTTGACTGATGCAGTATTCACAAACAAACATATACAAAAAGCAAATTTTGAGACAAAAAGGAACTGGAAGGATTCACTGATAATAAGTTTACTAACACTAACATCTTTTCAAAAATTTAATGATTTTCAGAAAGGTAATTTTTACAGAGCCTGCAAAGATGAAGGATAGTCTGTATTTACTAACAGACAAAAGCCTGCGGAAATGCGGTACTCACTTGGGTGAAAGAATAGATTGTATTGAGGAACAAAAGACTATTGACTTTGGAGGGACATGATTTGCAATTGGGCTGGCATGCTTCTTGTGGTATGGGAAAAATAAAATACATGGTTACTTTCAAAGGCATTATATTAGGAATGCATTATTGCTAGTATGGGAGAAAGTCAGAGAACAAGACTATTTCAGGACACCAGTTTGGCTTTCGACAATGGAAGCACTGGTTCACCCAAATGTCGTTAATATAGAAAATATTGTTAGATATAAAGATATTTTGAATGAAAGGGGGAACTCAAAAATAAACAAGAATTGAGCGATCAAGGGATTGATATGACACGGTATTCACAAATGCAGATACATTCGAGAAACATGCAAAACTATATGATATTTATAAAGAACTAACAGAATTAAACAAGATGCTAACAGTGGCAGAAGAAAAATGGATAAAAAAAAGTACAGCTACCTATTATACATTAAATTGGAAGATGAACAAGTAAAGGAAACAATGATATTATGGGCAAAAAACTTTGATTATACAATTGAATTAAATAAATGGCAAAAACTGTGGGACAGGAACTATAAATTAACAATGTCAACTGCATACAAAGAAAATCTGTAGAAGATGTTTTATAAATGGTATTTTGTGCCAGTGTGGTTGGCAAAGATGTTTAAAGATAAGTCGGCTAAATACTGATAGCCACCAGATACCTGGGTCATATTATCATATGTGGTGGACTTGCCTAAAAACAAAAAAATACTGGACAAAAATATATATGTGGTTGGAAAAAATGATAAAACAACATATTGATTTGAAGCCAGAAATATTTATATTGTGGATTCTACCTGAAAAATATAGTAAAGAAAATGCATTTAGTTATTCATATATTAACTACTGCTAGAATTGTATTTGCACAAAGCTGGAAGAGTTAAGAGATGAGAATGTGGTTAGGAAAATATTAGAATGTGCAGAAATGAACAGACTAATGCTTGCAATTAAGGAGAAAGAGCAAACTGAATATTATATGACATGGGATTTATTTTATCAATGGTTAAACAACAAAAATGGAAGTTAGAAACAGGAAAACAAAATAAAGAAGATATGTTAAAAGAGGTAAGCAAATATTATGATTAGTATGTTCTACTATTTTAATATTGTAGAATTAATATGTGGAATATTACTATTTTAATATTATAGATATTTAATATTGTAATGAATGTTGCAAATTTTGATTACTGTTCAACAAAGATACTTGTACTCAGACAATATACTGTTCGATTGAAGATGGAATTATTATATTAAAAACAAAAAAATAATTTAAAAAAATCTGGGGAGATTTATGGAGGATTATTTTCAGATTTTTCCATATGGCAATATTCTTCTGTCCATTGTAACAAAGAAGAAAATACCTTTTTCAATAAAGAACTTGCCCAGTGCTACTGGTACTACTCAGTTTCATAATTATTTGTATCAAGAAATACTAATTAATTCACAACCTTGCTGGGGAATTACTGAAAAGAGTTGCTTCAGCTTATTTTCAACATACAAGTGTTTCAAAATCTTCGTACAGCATTTGTAGAAGAATTGGGATATCAATTTAATATCAACGATATTATTCAATCCACAGACAATGCTGTTTCCCTATAATGGTCATGATTAAGCCTAACTTCACAACGTGTCTTGCCTTGTAACTGATGTGATTTGCTGAATTTCTGGTGGAAAACTCACTTTAAAAAATGTGCTTTTCTCTAGTTTTTTTTTTTTTGGTTGAACAAGCTAGAAAAAAATCCAACTCAGTTGGAAGTCACTTCTTGTTTTTCTATTCTAGGTAGAAGCACACTTGTGTGTGTGTGTGTGTGTGGGGAATCCTAATGTAAGCCATTTTCCATACTTTTCTGTAAAGCCTAGATGCTAGTTGAGAATACTAAGAATTCAGGAACCCAAATTCTTAATTCTTTTTAGGTTAATATATTAAGGTGAAAAATATAGCCCATTTCTTAACCACACGCTGAGCATGTTTAAAGGAATTACCAAGGCTTTAAGATTTTAATTGCTATAAAACCTCTATACTAGCTTTGTTAGCTTTAACCCTCCTATCTTACTTAGAAGCAAACTTTGGAAAGATAGATTGGAGACAAGAAAGATCTGGTGCTAATTCCTCAGTATTGGGGCCAACTAAAATGCAGATTGTTTTCCAAATCACCACTTCTACATTTTTATACCCTTCCTAATTATGTATTTATTATGCAGTTTCTCAGTGTATACTAAGTATAATTGTTAATAATCTTTTTTTTCATATGCTCAGAGTAACTTTTTTTGAGAACAGGTGTTTCCTAAAGAAACTTCCTTTAAGTCAAGATGCTTTTGTATGGTAGGTTTGAAGAAATGTATCCGCCTTCCTAACTAATTGTCAGATTTGTTTTCTCCCTGTCTAATTGTCAGATTTATTTTTATTTTTATTATATTATTATTTTAGTTATGAGTAAGAATCAGTGCATTCAACACATCACTGTTGTGGCTGGTTACTGGGATTTAGCACCGTTTGCATGTATAACAGTACATCATCAATGTTTTGTTTTTGTAAATAATCACATTTTATCATCATGCCCAAATGCAGCAAATTTAAGCTTAATACAAGTAATTAAAACAAGCCATTTTCTTGGCTTATATATACTATACAGAGCTCAATTATTGTCCTAAGCCACTGTTAAACTAATTATAATCAAGGCAATGTTAAATTGCTGATTATCTTTGAGCTCAATGGAATAACTAAAGGTCATTCTTTAAATTCAGGTGATATTGTTATTTTGGAAACTAACAGTAGAATGACTGAGTTGGGCATAAGTCAGAACATCAGCTAAAAAAGAACAGCAGCAGGGAAAAAAGTTGAATGAAGCTATGTATAAAGATATGCTGCTGTTGATCAATATTTGTCTTCAATTTCTACCAAATCAAGCCTCCAGTATTGGTTAATTTATCCAGTCTATAGTATTTAAGATCACTTTTGTGTAAGTTTATTTAACCACTGGAAAAGCATACTTCACATAGAAGTGGGTTGTTTTTTTCTTTGCTAGATTCTTTTGTTTTTAATTTGTTTTCACACTTGAGAAGCAGCAATAATCTGATGTTAGAAAAAATATTTTAGAAGCAAACTTACATCTTAGAATGCACAAGAGATGTAAAGGGCAATAGCAAAACAAACAATATTCTTTCATTTTTTAAAAATGGCAGAAACGAATGAGCTCATGTGTAGCTAATTCATGTGAAGATAATGCAACTATGATGTATAGGCCCATTCTGTTTGTAAAAATATCATGTCCATGGTTTTTCTTAAGCAATGTCCAGGATAATACATATTTGGCCCAGGATCTCTTACCTTCATTAACCCCTGAAGTAAGACTTCCTGGTTCCTGAACTTCTCTCTCGGTTTGTGTTTCTGCATTCTGTAGCTGAGGTGCCAGAGTCTGTGTGCCCTGTGAAGTCACCGAGGTGGTTGGGTTCCGTGGCTGCAGGCCAATGGCGTTCATTAAGCCCAAATCCCGGTCTGTCCTCCAGGTGGCTCTGCTGGTTCTGAATGCACAACAGAATATATTTAGCTAGTATAGAGCAAATACAGAAATGCCTGTATGCTCCTGAAACCCAGTCATTCCTTATCGTTTCAACAGGCATCCATTGAGAATTCTAATGAAAAAAATGATCTAGAAGGTAGTCAAAATTTTATAAGCTTCTTGGCTTATCTAGATTATGTTTTCACATCTGATTTTGATTAAAATGATAATCCTAGTCCTACAGTTAGAAACAGTATTGGATTCCATAATTGTTTTAAAGTTGGACTAGTCATTACTTTTATAGTACTTTTTTCTAAGTTTTCAATTTCCATAAGCTAAATGGCTTCCAACTGACTTAGGAAGGTGTGGTATTGACAGCTGGAAGGACTGTGGTTGACAGATTTATTTGAACATTTCACTTTGCATTAGTGAGATAACCAAGTATAAGCAGTGATATTATGCCATCTGGAGTAATTCAAGTGGCAAGGGGAAAAATTAGTTTTAAAATTTTAGAGCTGCCATTATAATAACACGCAAGGGTAAGCAATACAATTACATCCAGACCTTGACAACAAAAATACACATATTTCTATGTAAGGCTGGTTGCCTCCACACTCATTCTCCAGACTCACCCTGGGCGTTCAGTGCTTCTGCTGCTGGAATGCACAGTGAAGACAGTTTCATTCAGCTGGTCCCAGTAGTATTCTACACCAGAGTTTAATGCCCTGCCATCCAAAAGCAATAAGACAAGAGATAAATGAAACCAGCCTTGTCCATATTAATAAGATTATCATTCCCAATACACCAAACCTCCCTTTTCAAAATAATATTCAAAATCAGCAGCAGATAGTTTCAATTGTTGCTGTGGAAATATTACAAGTATATCATTTTCTGTCCAGTCTTAAGATATAAACTAAAAAGACTATAATTCCTAGAGAATCCAATTTTAAATGTAAATTTAATTCTAAAATTGTTACAAGAGCTTTGCACTGTATTAAATTTCGATATATAGATGTGACTTTTTCTACTTTCAATTTAAAATATTTCTAGCATACACCAAATTTGAGGACCCAAGATTGTTGGGGGCAATAAGCTGACTTTGTAAAAAATGCCGCTTAGTAATAAGCAGGCATATACAATGGAATGAAGGCTATTGCTGAGCACATTGGGTTGTATCTCAAAAAATTGTAAGCCGCCCTGAGTCTCCGGAGAAGGGCGGGATATAAGTATGAATAAAAATAAAATAAAATAAATAAAAATAAATTTAAGATACATGAACTTGATTTCACAAATGTAGTACTGAATATATATTCTTGACAGTAATATAAACATAAGCTATCCTTATGGCCACGATGTTGTCACAATGGTCCATGAAGGCCTGATGCAATCTAATGCTTTAAATCTTGAGTTAAGTCTTGGTGGTCCATGGTGATGATATATGGCCACAAAAGATATTTAAAGGGAGTCCATGATAAAGAAAAGGCTGAGAGCCACTGACTTAGCCCAGGGGTTCCCAACCTCCGGGTCATGGCCCACTACTGTGCTTCAGTCCATTTGGAACTGAGTCCCATGAGTGGTGTACAAGCTCACTTTGTGAGAACTGGGCGCTCACATCCGCTATTTGCACAAATGAAGTTTGTGCACGCACCTACCACTCACAAAGAACTATCCCCTCTCCTTCCTCCACTGGTCCCCAAAGCCAGAAAGGTTGGGGACTGCTGACCTAGCCTATGACTTATCTATGTTACTACAACATAGAAACCCAATCTCATAACTCTGAACACTTATTTGATGTGGTCTCAGATAAAGGACAAAACATATGTTAGATATAAGAACTTCAAAAATCATGGCATTTCATCATTAATGGGATAGATATTTCAGTACCTAAGCCTAAATTAGATATGTCCTGGTCTCAAACTGAAAGCATCCAAGTTGACCTTTCCCCAAATAACTACTATTTTTATAGGAATGTAATGTAAATCATTTCAAATGGCTCCAAAAGATGAAAGTCAATATACAGATAATGGCTGACATATTGAGTTTCCATCTGGATAAGTTATTTTCTAGGTCTCAAAAGCAGCTGCTTTCAAGACTTGCAGAGGGGATCATACTCTTGTTTACTTCTTCTATCCAGGAAATGGCATATAAGTGCTGCTTGACCAGGGTCTGTAATATTGTCAGGGACAATATTATATCCTGTCCATGACTAGCTTTTATTATTGCCTTTTGGGAGGAGGCTCCATAGTACCTGTAGCAGAACAACCAGATTTAGTATCAACCTCTCTAGATGCTGAAAAGAAGATTAATATAAGTTTTTGGTGTCATTTTTGTTATCCCTGGGATGGAGATATTGTTCAATGGGTGATATTCCTTCGTTTGAGAGCAAGGCATCAGAACGTCATTGTACATGCCGTTACATTTCATTTCGTTTCCTATCCTATCCTATCCTATCCTATCTGCCTGAGGCATTCTGAAACAATGCCCAGTCCAATAATTTTCATTACACTACCCCTAATACTTAGAAGATAAACATCTGATCCGAATGAACAGCTGCTATTAAATTAAAACAGCTGCCATCTGATATCCATAACACATATACTAGCTCAGTGAAAACATTCAGTGGTAGAGTAAGTTAAGGATAAATTATTTAAGGATCAGCTAATACTTAACAATGTGTGAATCACTGAAGCTGCAAACTAGTGGCAGTTTATTATATATGTTATTGCTTCTTTTATAATCTTGTTAATCATTCCAGAAGATGCGTTCTTGTTAAAAAAAAATAGTGTGATTTTCTTATGGAGAATTTATTTATTTATTTATTTATTTATTTATTTATTTATTTATTTATTTATATTTGAACTTGTATGCCGCCCCCTCTCACAACTAAAATACAGAACAATAAATACTTAAAAAACCATGATATTATTCAAATAGAATTAGCCAAAGCAAATGTCAGATTTTTAAAAAACAGGTGTTAAAACTGCACTGGAAGTATCTGATGATCAATACATTAGATTTCATTTTATAGATTTTACTTTAGCTTGAGTTACAAATTCTTATCCCACTTGCCCTATGTATGTCTTCCAAATTTAAAAAGCTTTATATCCAGGTGAGATTTCCTAGCAAAAGGAGAAGGAACGAATGCTAAGCACAGAAATGCTTTTCAAAACACTTTAGGAAAGAATACTAAGAGAACACTTGACAGTTGAAAATGGAAGTTCTGTGTTAATGAAGCCTAGTTGACTTGAGAAAGTTCCCAGACCAGGTGGAGCTAAAACATTTTTTCTTAGCCTTTCCCAAGGGTATGCATCAGATAGTTGGCCCATATTACAGAATAAAGTAATAAAGTATGCAAATAATATGTACAGTAGACTATCACGTGATTTCATACAAGCACTAATTCTGTTCTAACAAAGAACAAAGAGCAGTTTAGCTGTAAAGCAGTTTAGCAACTGTGTAAGCGACTGTGATATGACATTTAAAATTATCCTACAACATAATACTTAGAAGATCGAAAGTGTTTTAAAATACTCTTTAAATCAGTCCACGTTTAGTGATGACTCTAAGCCTTCCATCTTAAGTATAATTTGGAACTCCTGTCTTGTAAAATAGCTGGCATATTCACAGCCATAATACAACAATTTGAAAATTGAGGTGATTTGGCAGGATTTTATGAACAGCTTTGCCAACTCTCAGGAATGTCTAAAGAAGTTGCAAATTGAAATACCTGAATGTATCCTAAACCATATATTGTCAAAAATTACCACCAGTGAATTGCAAAAGACAGCTTTATTTGGAACAGCTTATATCCTGCAACAATACCTTTAACACCATCAAATAAGACCATCTGTCTATCCAAGGTCTTTGAGAAGGACTTGATAGGTGGATAAAACTATCAAATAAGTATCTGGTTAATTGGGAAATGAACCATAATATATTAAAAATCTACAGGGTGAGAGTCACCTCAAGAATGGGATGAGCTGTAGTCTTAATAAAAATATTCTTCATAAAAAGAAACCGGCAGTATCTGAGTTGGTAGTTTCCATGCTTTTAATTGAATTTATATTTTCCAGCACGAACAAAAGAGAAGTTGCCAATAACTAAAGTAAAACTAACAGCTGTGCATGGAACAAGAGCCAAAGCATTCTTATTTTAGTTGGCTTTCAGTTCACGGCATGAAAATTTAAACTTTAATATTTGTTAACAGTCTGAAGCAAGGGGTAATGAAAACCAAACTGAAGGATTCCTATAAAATTTACTCCCAGGATTATTTTATCTCAGATGGTTAGAAGAAGAAGGTTGCTAGTATCAACCTATACAGCATTTTAAGTCATGGGTCCAAAGCATCTGAAGGTTTTTTAAATTCTATACATAGAACCTCATTCTGTACTTCAGGTTATCCTCAGAATCTTCCCATGGGTGCTTTTTCATGCTATGGTGGGACAAGAAGCTACTTAGGAACAGGCCTTCTCAGTGACACCCCTTGATCACCAACAGCAGAATGTCCCTCCTGAGTGAGTGCATTCCACTGTTTCCTACTTAGGGAATTCTTGGCACCTACTTGGTTTTATTTCAAGTTATCAAGCAAATACCTGATTCGTTTCCTGTGTCTTTTAATAATTAAGACTTTAAATATGCTGAATGAAACCATTTAATTTTTCTGTTATTTGCCTTGCTAAAGAATTGCATTTTACTTATTGTTATTTGAGGGGTGGTTGGTTTTTTTTTAAATTTTAAAATAAACTTTATTAAAGATTAAAAAGAAAAATATATAGTGTATAAAATACCATGTTTCATTACAAATCAAACCAATATATATAAATACAAATATTGACATAAAACATATACATTTCTTATCAGCTAAGACGGTGTGATCATTTATTGAAAACCATTTTTCGTTTTCTATTTTTGGTATATGCTCTTAGTTTACCATTTCATTTTTCAAATCCTTATCTTTTAATTTCCTGGTTTTTCTCCTTCATCCAATTGTACCATTTTTCCCAAGCTGTAGTATATGTTGAGTCTACCTTATCTCTAAGTTTTTGTGTAAGTAGGTCCATTTCAGCGCAGTCAAGAACTTTCTGAATTATCAAATTATTTGTTGGCATTTGGTCACCCTTCCAGCATTGTGCCAACGCAATTCTTGCTGCTGTGATTATATGGAGAATTAAGTATTTCATTTCTTTTGCATAGTCCCCTTTTAACATTCCCAACAAAAATATTTTGGCCTTAAATTCTAGTTGTATATTTGTAATTTCTTTTATCCAAATTCTAATTTTTTTCCAGTACTTTTTACTTTTTGGGCAAAGCCACCAAGCATGAAAGAAGGTACCCCTCGTTTGCTTACATTTCCAACAAGTCGGATGTAAATTTGGGTACATATTTGCAAACCTTGAAGGTACCAGATACCACCGATAACACATTTTGTATTGGTTTTCTTTATAAACAACAGATTTTGTTATTTTGTAATTTTGTTTCCAGACTTTTTCCCAATCTTCCAAATTAATGTTGTGCCCTACATTCCTTGCCCATGCGATCATTGGGCCTTTAACTATTTCTTCCGCCATTTCAAATTCTAATCGATAATTATACATTTTAGAAATTAATTTTTCATCCATCCCCTCTAATATTTTATCTAATTGGTTTGGTTTTACCTCAATTCCAAATTCTTCTATATCTTTTTTATATCTTATCTTGAGTTGTAAATATGGCCACCACTCTATTTTCATCCCTTGTTCTCTGAGCTCTTGGTTCGTCTTTAATTCTCCTTGGGAATTTAGGACATCATAATACCTAATCTTTCTTCCAGTTTCTAAGGCATTGGGGTGGATCAATGCCTCCATGATGGAAATCCATCCGGGAATCTTCATATAATGTTTATGTTTAATCTCTTTCCGCACTTTTAATAATGAGCTTCGAATTACATGTCTATTAAAGTGTGTATATCTCTTATTTCCAGGGTTCCACATGAAGGCATGCCACCCCGCCTCTAGATTGTGCCCTTCTAGGGTTAAAATTCTTTTATTTCTCAGATTGGCCCATTCTTTAATCCATGTTAAAACTACTGCTTTATAGTGTATTTCCCAGGCAGGGAGTCCAAATCCACCTCTGCATCTATTATCTTGTAGTGAACTTAATTTTATTCTAGTTTTTTTTCCCTGACCAAATAAATTTCACGGTAATTTTATTCAATTCATTAAATATTTTTTTATCTAATTTAATTGGAATGGTTTGAAAGAGAAATAATATTCCTGGCAAGATGTTCATTTTGGTAGTGGCAATTTTCCCTAACACTGATAATTGTAATTGGTTTTTTTAAAGATCTGAAACATTTTAATAGTGTGATCTTAGTGTTTTGCAAGTGAGCCCAGAAAAATCAGTTTTGAAGAACGTGTTAATTTTTAAAATAATAAAAAGAATTTATCTTTTTAAAAAAAGACAGAATTTCCTAGTCAGGTCACTTCCCATGATTTTGCCTCTCAGTGGCTTTACCTATTGGTAAAGTTATTAGTAAAGTGATCGCAGGGCTAATGGATTCCTAGGGATTTTCTGTCTGGTGTGGTTAGCACTCCTGCTGAAACTCTAGGTACACCCACTCTATTTAGCTGCACACTAAATTTGCTCTACGTGTTGTCCAAGGCATGGAGTCTCAGTAAGGACTGAGAGTGATTATTAATACATTAAAATCATTCTCACACACTGCAATGGAAAACTGGTAAGTGCTGAATAAAGTAAATGTGGGAAAGGGTTGTCTTTGTTACTGATGTTCTTCTACCAGAAACGACAATCTTTCCACAACATGAAATAAGATCTTTGTGGCATTTGATAATGTACCCACATTTTTACTAAATACCGGCCAGGAACACAGGATTATAGTTGTTCATAGTGCAACAATTTATGGCATGATCTATAGTCAGATACTTCTATACAATGAATATGGGTAGTGCTACCAATTCTGTCTTTTTTCCTACACATCCTTTGCTTACTGTCAATGCTTTCAGATTTTTCCGGTAATTTCAGATGCCAAGGAAAGCAATTTTTCTTTCACCCTCACTCAAATTAATTGTGTGCTTGTAGAGTACAGAGTCAGACAGCTATTTACTTCTAACAGTTAAGGAAGAATTAAAGAACTTTATTTACTTGGAAGTATTTTCACTTTAAGTATAAATTGTCATGAGGAAATCCAGAACTTTTATATTAATGTGTGGTTTAATCATCCTAGAGCAAAAAACTATTTTTACCAAAAAGCAAAAATTCTAAATAAATATCCAGAATAAATCCATTATTGGTCATCTACATTCTTCTAGTCATTCTTGGATACATTGAATAGCAAGGTAAGAGTTATGACTCCAGAGATTGTTCAAGATGCTTCCTTTAAGAAAGCTGAATCTGTTGCTGTGGTGCACTACCATATACACAATCCATTTATTTTCAGCTGTATTCCATATGTGGAAGTCTTTCACACTGCAGGTAAAAGCCTCATGTTAATAATAGCAAGGAATATATTTAGTTTCAGGTACAAGTGGAGATTCCAATCACAATTATGCATAAACCCAATAGGAAATAAAGTTCTGCTCCTTAGGTACCAAATGTTTGATCTCTACTGAAGTACAAAGAAACCATCAGAATAAGGAAAGAGAAAACAGGTTAATAAAAATACAACCTTCAATCTCCTCATCCCAGGAAGACATTGTTTTATGACAAATATATGAGCTGAAGCACAAGGAGAAAGGAAATTCTGCAGCTTTGGTAATTTCTTTTTTAGAGATGATATCAATACTGTTGAGATAATTGACACAGTACTAACTCACTGCATAAATATTCTAAAGCAAATCAAAAATATAGCTGAGTGGACTCTGTTCAAATGCATACTGTTTAAGAAGATGAGAATGATATGTTTGCACATGTATATATGACCTGTGACATTTTACAACTGTCTTAAGAACAAAATATTGCTTCTGCTGCAAAATAGGCATTCTGTGTAATGTGTAAGTAATAGCTTGACTAAAAAGGCTCAGATTAGAAAATTAAATCATGTTAAAGATGATTTTTAAGAGAGTATTAATTGCTGTAGCCTAGAGATGTAAACATTTGGAAGAATGAAATGGAGGAGGAAGAGGAGCCTCCCCATTTATTCAAAACCCACACAAACATTTGGTAGGGAAATTAGCACTATTGAAACATTTAAGGGCAATACTTTATTGTAGGAATGTAAAATGTATTGTGATTAGTAGATTTGCTCATAAAATTCTTTTATGTTAAATTTCAAGTGCAGTTAACACCTGACTTAAAAGTGAGTGAGTGAAAGTTTTCCCATAAAAAATAGTAAATCCATTTATAATTTACATAACATACCAATGTAATTAATGCTTTAAAATATATTCAATTCAGAGTGTTTATAGTTGTATAAGAAAATACATCATGCTTTCTTTGATTTCTCCAGTCTTCTTTATTTTCGTAGTTTGGTACAAGGACGTATTTTCAAGGCTTTAGAAAAGAAGATCCTTCTTAGTCCAAAGTGCCAGTTCTGGGTGGTCCATCTCTGGACCAAAATACACATCTTTTGGGCAGAAGTGTTTGAATGCGGGGAGAGCAAAAAAGGGCCAGGGCCTTAAATGTGGCAGCTAGATGGAAGTAAAGGACACTCAGCTGCTGGGAAAACACAGGAGTTGGTAGGAGAGGGATAGGGTAACATTTAATTTTAACAATTTTAAATTTAAGATCTCTATTTATTGTTTTAATATTTTATATGGCACATTTATAAATCCAAATAAACATAAATAAACATTTATTGAATGAGCGTAAGCTGTCTAGAGTTGCCTTTGGTGAGACGGACAGCATATAAGTTAAATAAATAAAACAAAACAAAACAAAATAAAGTGAAATAAACATGGCCTTGCCCTACTTAACTTCTAAGACCCCTCCAGACTGTGTCTCAGTTAAAATCCAGAACAATCAAACGCTTCCCAATTTCAGCTCAACCAGACTGAGATCTCCAAATGGTTCTGGCTCAACTTCCAAAACACAAAATGTTTGATTCCTGGTTAGAACAGAATCATGTTTTTAATTTTGTACTCTCATTAAGGGACATTACATATTTATTTACTTTCCTCTATTAAATGTGGTTTATAACGACCCCAATAAAATGACTTTATGTTAATTTAAGGATATTATTTGTGTTTCAAAATGTTTGAATCAGTATTCCAAATTCAAAGTCACAAAACATGGCACAATAATGTGGATAAACAACTATGATATAATTCCTAGAAGAATTTAAAGAATCAAGAAGTAAATCTTACCGATTAAGACAAATTGCTTAATCGACAAGTATGTCGAAAAACATGTAATGTATGCTGTATTAGCCAAATACATGTTTTCCTAAGGCCTAATGCAGGTAAAAGGGTTATCCCCAAAATAATTGTTCCTAAAGGGAGGAGAACCCCTTTGTGGAAAAAACATTTCAGCTGTGAAACAAAGATAAGAACCCAGGAGAATTCTTTTGTAAATGTAACCTGGGCTAGAATGAGGGAAGTCTAACTGGGATTATGGCAGGAAGGAAGTGTAACTGGTCAGATAAGAATAATGGAGGTTAGTTACATAATTGTGCCTACCTTTCTGCTACTATACACCTCACTCAGAATAATTGCAGGTTACTCTTTCATCTGCTGGTACTGTTGTTAAATGCCAGGTCAATGAGTAATACAAGGCCAACCGGATGTGTTTACAATTAAAATGTGGACTGAAAAACTAGGAGATGGAAATGTCCTCCTAGCACTTGACTTTGCACCAGATTAGATAAGAAAGGGAAGTTGCTACATGACTATGGAGATTCTCAGTCATCCAGGTCATGGTTGTCCCAAAGATGCTTTTTCAAGAGGCACTGGACTTCAGTTTCGTCTTGAAAAAACACATTTGGGAAGTTGCTACAAAACCAGACACTTCAATCACCTTTCCACCATAAGCCCTCAGAAAAAACACTGAAAGGGATTGGAATTTTCCAGTATCACCCCCAGCTGATTGGGGAGTCTGTGATCCTGGGAAAATTGCCCTCCCTCATTTTAACATCTAAAATAAAAACAAACAACCAGGTTGATTAGCATAAAAACTATACCATGTGACTGATCTTCAACTTTAAAATTATTTAAAATTATTACTAAAATTATTTAAAATGTATGTAGGTTTAAGAGTTTTATACACAATAGCGATCACACTTGTCCAGGTATTCTACAGTGAATGCCTGAATTATCTAGCTGCAAGCAAGCTGCATTAGATCAATTAATGCTTTAACATATCTCAAAGGCAGAGGAAGAAGCATACAAAGTTAAATCATATACTTAGTGTACCGAAAAGCACAGTCATTAAATAAATTTCTCCTTAATTTGATAAAAACATTTTAAATTGCAAAAAGGTAAAAGCAAAACTTTTAAAAATAATGTATACATATGCCTGACTCCATCTTCAGAAAAGTATGTTGTAAAGATCTCAATAAAATCTTTAATCTTAACAAAGGTAATACCGTTTTGGATGACATTATAATTTGGGGTGGGGGGATGGGGGGCTTATTGCTCAATAATTACAAATAAATTCCAGAATAGTATCAGCTTTAGGTCTGCTACAGCCAAAAAATAAAAATCCTGTTTTTTTTTTTTGCAAAACTAGCAAATCTGTTGTGGCATTAGTTCACAGATGGTATCTATATGAACTTTAAGTCAGAGAACGAATCTAAGAGTAGAGATCAATACAATCCTGTCCATCTTCTCATCACAAAGCGTCCTGAGCCAAGGCTTATTATTTTTAAAAGGAAAATGATGCACTAGGGACTCTCTTGCTGGGAGGCATCTCTTCTACTGATTGAACGGTTTGGCAAAGAAATTGGGTCAGCCTCCAGAAATGCATGATAAGGCTGAAGCTATGTAGCTAGTATGACTAAAAATTCTGATTTAAAAAAATGCCTCACAGAAGGTGAAAGTGCTTCACAGAAACAACAAGCACTTTATAATGTATTTTAATAGATTAATTAATGATTATACCAAACTATAAAGCTTTAAGTCTGCATATTAGGATTGTTCTTTGTTGAAGTTATTACATATTAGGAAATCCGGCACTGACAAAAATGTGTTACTTTCAGATTAATAATTGCTATTTCTCCCAATGGATTTATTCAACCGTAAATTTTGTGCACATCTGCAACTGGAAAATCAGTTTAGACTTTTATTGCAAAGCATATTTCAGCTGAAATGGAAAGTAAATCTGTAAATAGAGCAAGGAAGTAGCTGGAACCAAGGGATGGGATTTCACTAGTGGGCATCCTTATTTTTTTGAAGATAGCAACCAGTTATATAGAATAAAATAATGATAGAATCTAATCAACAACCAAAGCCTAAATTTAAGTCTGATGCAGTCTTCTGTTTTGCCTAGGATGTGTTAATCATATTCTTTTAATCTCACCTATTCTTTGTCCACTGCCTCATGCTCCCTTCTGGAACTATTTTTGCTTTACGAATTTTTAAAGGTATTGATTCTGTCTACTGGTCGGCTCCATTCTTTTTTTTTTTTTTGATACATGTTGCTTTTTAGAAATCTTATTAATCGTGAGTGGCCTAGATCTGCTATGGAGTTGGATGGCCTCAACATTGAAATAATTAATAAATAAAATTTAAAAATTATAAGACATAAGAGGTGACGCTATCTTTCTGGTACTGTGCTGTTAGGGAAATCTTTACTAATTGAGTTATGCCTAGCTCTTTCAGTATAGCTGTAATTCAGCAATGTATGGAAAAATGAACTATAGGGTCTCTAATTCTATCCTGAACTTCAGTTACACCCAAAAGAAATATCTAAAAGTTTTTATTACCTCTAGAATTCAGGTCAATCTCTGAAATGAGGGTCTTCCCTTTCCTTGCAACAATGACACAGATTTGTAAGCAAAGTTACTCGGATTTTCTTCTCTTTTCACAATCTCCAAATACACCTCAAGCCCATTTAACTTTAGTAATAATTTAAGTAAAAAAATTCAGCATTAAAAAAATTTAACTCTTAAAATGTAAATTACTGAAAAGGAACAAATGGTTAAAAAGTTTCTAGTAAAATCAAAGTTTATTATAATCTTCAAGTTTTAAACCATGCCACTTACTCTGGTCGGCAAATCACCAGATCCCCTTTATTAGTGCCATAAGCTAATCCTAAACCTGGCTCAGGTAACCAGCGAGCAGAATTTATGCTGACGTGTCTCCTTTGATCGGCAGGCATTGGGTACAAGACATTGAACACTCTCTAAAACAAGAGAAACAAAATAGAATTAACAATGATTCAAACAAGCAAAACTAAGCTTGGAAGAAGATCAAACTACTTTTTTTACATCCTCCAAATATAATAAATAATATGAAACAAGAAAGTATAACATTTAGTATCAATCATCCTCAACATTAAAAAAAACTAGACAGCATTCTTTTCAGCAAAATAACTCCAAGTATTAACAAGTCTTGGGACTGTGTAATCTACTATTGGGCTGGACATCAGAATTTTATTTAGACTCTCTACAAACACTGTCAAATATCATAGACGCAAAGATTCATATATTAGTAAAATATAGGTGCAGCTGTTTCCTATTGCAGAAAAACACAAAACTGGTATGTATCAAAGTTGAGTATCAGAGAATGTTGTAAACCAGAATTTAAAAAGGGAGAATGGAGAGGGGAGAAGGAATCAAGCTTACTAAATATTTATGTTTAAGTTATGTGATTTCTTAATTTATTGACTCTTACTTCTTTCTCCTTTGATCACTTAAGGATATGAGGATATTTTTGATACATGTATGTGTGCACACATTATCAGCCCAATCAATCCATGGCATGGTCTCTTCCTTCAGGGTTATGAACTGTAACTGTAATCTACCAGTCCAGAGCAGGTTGGTAGATAAGGTCCTTCCAGTCTAGGACTGAGATGATTGATCCAAGTTACTTGACTAGCCTCTATACCTAGAACGTAGCTCTTCTTACTTCTGGTCCAGCACCTTACCCACTACATCAAAGTGCTCTAGTATATTTGTGTATAACTGTGTGTGTTAAAAAAAATAGTGGATAATGATAGAAGTTAATAGTAATAAACTTTCACATCAATAAAAGGAATGTTAGTGGAATACATAATGACTTTGCCCACTTTAAAAAAAACATAAATAACTGTTTTGGGGCATTTTATCTTCCCCAAAAGTAAATGGCATTTGGAAAACTTCAGTATAACTTAAGACTGTCAACTCTTTGGTGTTATCGTTAATACCTACATGATTTCAGCATACCTATCCTATTCTCTTGACTGTGTAACAAAGAATCCAATATACACTGGTTGTATCTGTTGCCATGGAGATTATGGTATGACTCCAGTTTTAATGGGACTGTGATACCAAGAAGCCTTTTATAAGAGCAAAGTAGCATTTATTCAGAAAAATAAGCATTGTTTTGAGATGTAGAGGGGAAAAAATTCATGAGGGGATCATAATGCAAACTTGCTTTATGAATAAACAATTTATCTCAGGAAACTGCTTCTTGCTAAGAAATGTGGCTGGAAATGACTCCTTGGATCTAGCAATTGCTATACTACACTTACTGTTCATTTACATTGGGAAATCTTAACCTGTCTGCATCTATCAGAAGAACTCAACTTCTTCACAAACATCGATTGTCTATGAGAGCATAGCTCCATATGGCCTAAATCATCCATGCCAGGGATGCTTAATAAAGGGCCTTGGTGGTGCAGGCTGTTAATAGCCTAGCACTTAGTTCCAGCTGCCTGTAATTATTGCAGGCTCGAATCCCACCAGGCTCAAGGTTGACTCAGCCTTCCATCCTCTCGGGGTAGGTAAATTGAGGACCCAAGATTATTGGGGGCAATAAGCTGACTTTGTAAAAATGCTGCTTAGTAATAAGCAGGCATATACAATGGAATGAAGGCTATTGCTGAGTGCATTGGGTTGTATCCCAAAAATTGTAAGCCGCCCTGAGTCTCCGGAGAAGGGCGGGATATAAATATGAATAAAAAAATACATTGTGAATTATTGGAAGGAGGATGGTTCCTACTACCATGGTGGCCAAACCTCCATGCAGGATTAGGGGAAAGTCTCAATTCTATTGCACTGTTTTGAAGAGTGAATTTCTCCTCCTACTATTACTAATCTTTCCAGAAAAACAAAAACTAACCCAAAATTAATTTCCCCTGATATATCTATCATTATCAGATAAATAGAAACAAAACTATAACTTCTCTTTTTTAATATACTTGTTGTGAGAATCAAGATGGCACAAGTACATTTTAAAATTTTTTTTAAACAGCAGGTTTATTGAAATAAAACACAGAATAACTGTTCAATGATGGGGTGTATTTGTTTAATTCCCACTATACAAATACTCCAAGTAGGAAAAAAGGCCTGATTTAGGATGTATCAATCCATACTTACAGTACGGATAACATTTCCTCTCTTATTCTATAGCAAATTTTCTGTCAAATATCACATCACCAAATGATATTCTAATTTCATCTCCTTGTCAGTTTACGTTGTCAGATCAACAGTAATTGAAACATAAGCTGTCTTCTTGGTAGAGCTGACTTGTTCCTCACAAGAACACTGCTGCAGGACACAGAGTTTACTCTTGTGCAGAGCGCTCCTGAGTAAGGTCTTCTGCATTTTGTCTATCTTGTTATTATGAGATTAACCCATCAAGAAAGACACAATGCCTTCCTATTGATTTTCTAAAACTAAAAATGACTTTCACTCCTTTTTTTCCCAGGATCTGTTCTTATGTCTTTTGTTTATTTGTCTTCCAAATCTATTGGTTTGTTGTTGGAAGTCTAAATCCTCAAACACTGCCTTCTAAATTCAATCTTTTTAGGTAGTAAGTGCATACCTTGGGACTTGTGTTGCTTAACTGACTACTAACTCAAACCTTTTCTTTAGTCTTTAAGCCACCTAAGATACCATTGGCCTGTGGGAGACAAATAATAGTCTTAAATTTTCTATACAGTTCTGAAAAGTTTATTAGACAAACAAACAGTCTGTTGGTCCTGAGGGGGAAAGAGGCAGGAAAAATCAGATTGTTGCCTTTTCTTGGTATGCTTCAGGGCTCTCTACTCCCTTCATTTCCTTTAACACATAAAATCTCTCTCTCTCTCTCTCTTTGGAAACTGCACTGGTTACTGGTCGATTTACAGATAACCCATGCTGCTGGTTTTTATGGCTCTGTATCAAGTTATTGGGAGACCTTGTCGTTATACAATTGTACATATACTATGGAATTCCTTCCCCTGAGCTACTCTTTTTCTCCCTGGTTTCAGCAAAACAGTCAAAACCTGGTTATTCCATCTAGCACAGGAGATGGTATCCTGTGACTCAAAGTGAAGCACATGACATTGTATTTTCTGATTTATAAACGTTGATGTTAATCTTTGTTTATATTGCAGGGCTTTTATGAAGTTACAGCCCCATCAGACGGGAAAGACAATTAAGACATAACATTAGTGCCCAAAGATTTTATTTCCTACCATATACAACTCTAACAGCATCCACACAAACTGTCATTTTATACTACACCTGAAAAATCCTTCTTGCCTTTTGGTTAATAAAGGCTGATAAAGACAAGTTAGCTATAGCACACTAATTGGCCATTCAGTCAAATACTTTAGGGCCCAATCATTCAAATTTGCCCATCACTTATGGATTCATTGTTGTTTGGATCTCTACATGTTTGCAATAAAAGCACATTAATTTTTGCATTGACCAAATATATGAGTAACCAGAAATTACAGGAATAGTTAACTTCTTTTCAATACTTGATTGACATTACTACTTCCTACTTCCACCTTATTCTTAAACACTACAACAATATAAAGGCACAGTTCTTGGGGCCCTTTGAGAGCTAGGAATAATAATGTCTCTCATTTAATTTTTTTCCCCTCACAAAATATCTCCCCAATGTCTTTTAAAGTGTTTAAATCTTCTCTGTGTATTCAACAGTTTCACAGACCAAAAAAAATAAAATAAAAATCCACGTTTTATTTTATATCTTTGCTATATTTCAGCTCATAAATGTATAAACTTAAGTCCATTCTCATCTGAACTGACTCCAAAGCAAAGGAGCAGTCAAACTAGTTCTTCGTATTCTTGCTCTAAACCAGAATAAATAACTGAAAATAACGCTGAAGCAGCAAAGATATTTAATACACTGAATCACAGAATGAATATGTAGTAAACCCATACCACATGTATTATACATTGTGCTTGTGTACTGTTTTTAACAGTGCACAAAAGTTAAAACAGACTCTTCTTGATATTGGTATTAATGAGGACAAGATAAAGCCATTGTCGGAAACCTGAAAGAATTCCACATCAGATGGGGTTGACAGAGAATTATAGATAATAACAGGAAAAGCAAAATAAAACCTAGCAATTGGAAGATGGCTATAGGGATAGTGTAATGCAACAAAAAGAAGTGGATACAAAGGGAAAGAAATCAGGAATGGTACACCTACAATGATATGTATATGTGCTACATGATGTTAAAATTAGTGTTTTATCCACAGGTTTGATATTATGAGATTGTTTTTCACTGAGAATTCTTTTTTTAAAAACAAAACTCTTAATAGGATTAAAATGATCAACAATATGGAATATTAAGTTGGCTGTCTTTTTTATTGTAAGAAATTGAAATTGAATATGAAAAAAATAATATTTTGTAAGAAGATGGGTGCTGGCCCTTCAAAAAGCTTTCTTATCCAGTTCTGATATACAGAACATTTTAAATTAGTTGAAGAAATATAAACGGAGTAACTGTTTCTTGATTTTTCCTGGAGCTATACATTTTTTGATTTCACAATTTGCCAGTTCTTAAGCTGCAAAGCACCCTTCAGATCTGTTGATCTACAACAGTGGTTCCAAACTTTTTCAGTCCACCGCCCCCTTGGTGCTACAAACTCATCCTCGGTGCCCCCCAACCAGGGGTGGGATTCAAACTTCTGTGGGCGAGGCCTAATTTGAGGGCGTAGCTTGGTGGGTGTGGCTTGCTGGTCACATGACCGGGTAGGTGTGGTTTGGTGGTCATGTGACTGGGTGGGCATGGCCAGATGACTGGCAAACCAAATACAAGTGGTCCTCACTTAATGGCCAGTTGTTTAGCAAGTGTTCTAATTTATGACTGGCCTCCCCAGAGCTACTTGACCTGTTTTTGGAGTTTTGACAGCCATGCACCTACATACACACACACACTTCCTTCTAAACATGCTGGAGCAGGTCATTGGACTAGAATCG
Organism: Naja naja; assembly: GCA_009733165.1. Lineage (NCBI taxonomy): Eukaryota > Metazoa > Chordata > Lepidosauria > Squamata > Elapidae > Naja > Naja naja. The sequence goes on from CM019148.1 coordinate 295,088,471, forward strand.
GCAAAGCATCTCTGATTAGATTCTAGTAGTGAATAAAATCTAATCAGAGATGCTTTGCCGATTCTTGTTGATTTGTTTTATTTTTATTTCTTTATTTTATGTTGCTGAATTGCACTGACATGTGTAGCCCTTCTTGTGTACAACCCAGAAGCTTTTGTGATTCTTTGCAGCAAAAATTACCGACCTCTGGCTTTGCTCGACTTTTCAAACGTGCCGCCACTGCCGCGTTTTAGGTGCCAGCCCCAGGTCCACCCCATTGAGCCCGCTGCACCAGAGGAACCTGCCCAAGCAAGTCTGAGTGAAGTGGTGCACCAAGTCAATTGGGTGAGCCTGAGAGAGGGAAAGAGAGAGAAAAGAAAAGAGAGAGAAAGAGAAGGAAAAGAAAGAGAAAAGGGAAAGAAAGAAAAAGGGACAAAGAAAGAGGGGGGATGGAAGGGACAGAAAGAAAAAGAAATAAAGAGGGAGGGAGGGAGGGAGGGAGGAGAAAGATAATGATATATCTATTCTAGTCCAATCACTTGCTCCAGCAGGGTTAAAAGGGAGTGTGTATGTGTGTGTTCTCCTTGTAATTTACCAATACATTTTGGTTTGCCTTCTTCAGAATTGGCACTGTAATACATTGGGGAAAAGTAATTTTTAGGGTGCAGATCTGGTCCAATGGATCCTGTTGAAAGCCTCAACAAAATGTGAGAGCTTCCTGATGTTTCATCCACAAAACCTTTAATAGAAGCCAAAGATGTTTCAATGTGCTGGCAAAGATGTTTCAATGTGGAAAAGGGCCTCAGTCTAAACTAGGCCTCATTTCAATCTGATGCATCAGGTCTGTCTGTCTGTCTGTCTGTCTGTCTGTCTCTCTCTCTCTCTCTCCTCCTTCCCAGCCCCCTTGGGGGCACTAAGAGGCAGCAGGGGGCATTTGAGCCACTGGCATCGCAGGCTCATCCCATTGACTGTTGCATCGGAGCGGTGCAAGGGACTCGAGCCGGTGCGTCGAACGCAGCGGCGGCACATTGCTACAGTAGAGCAAAGCTGCCTGCCCTGGGCTTCCTCAACCATGCCTTGCTCCAGGAAGGTGGAAACAGCACCGCCCTCTGAGATGTGAGTGCCGCAGGAAGGGGGGGGCAGCTTGGGAGGCTGATCCCTGGGCAGCCTGTGAACTTGCTGTCAGGCACGGCAACTACAAAGAGGGGCGGGCTTGGCTGAGCAGGATCCTGGATATTGGGCATGTGGTCAAAGCCCCCCTTCCTCTGCCTCCCCCAGGTTAGGGGTCTGTAACCTTAAACACTCAAAGAGCCATTTGGACCTGTTTCCCACAGAAAACAAAACACCGGGAGCCCCAAGACATGGGTGGGCGTGGCAACTCAATGTCACTCCCACTGACTCACATGATCCCCCAGGTTTTGTGGTTTTCTGTGTTTTCTATGGGGAACAGGTCTCTCTCTCTCTCTCTCTCTCTCTCTCTCTCTCTCTCTCTCTCTCTCTCTCTGCCCCTCCCCCTCACACTGCCTAACATTTGGCGTTTTTTCTGTCTCTGGAAAGATACAAAATAACCTTGGGTGACAGTCAGGCTGTTACCTCACAGTGCTACAAGGTTGCTGCCTTAGATCGCTGCTGAATCCTTCAAAACTGGACAAAGACAGAGAGAGGGGAGCAGACAGCTGAATTGGGCTCTCTCTGTATCTCTCTTTCTCTGTGTGCCTCTATGTTTCTCTCTCCCTCTCTCTCTCTCTCTCTCTCTCTCTCTCTCTCTCTCTCTCTGTGTGTGTGTGTCTCTCTGTCTCTGTGTCTCTCTCTCTCTCTCTCTTCTCTCTCCCTTTTCTTTCTGCCTTTTGGAAATGTGGGCTGGCTGAAGAACAAGAGGAGGAGGAGGGGAAGGAGGGAAGCCTCCACTGTGGCTTCCGCTCGTTCCTCAGCTAGCCTGGATTTCCAAAAGGAAGGAAGAAAAAAAGGATAGCTAAGAGCCCCAAGTAGAGCACGCAGGGCTATCCGAGAGTGTGAGAAGCTTCTTTTCTTTCTTCTTGGCGAATTTTTGGAAATACAGGTTGGCTGAGGAATGAGCGCAAGCCGTGGCGGAGGCTTCCACCCTCCCGCTCCCTCTCCCCCTCCTTCTCCTCTCGTGCACACCCTCCAGGGTCCACCACAACCAGATTCATGGCTGTTCGCTGCTCTTGCAGCACCTGTGCAGCACACTCAAATTTAGTGCACTTCACTCCATCCCCTCCCCCTCCCCCTGGAGCCCATTACAATGCAGAACATCGGCTCCAAGCTGACCCGGCCAGTGTCTCGGGCTGGAGAAAAGTCACAAATCTTTCCCAGTGGCCGAGGTGAATACAGCACCAACAAGGCCTGGAAAAAGAAGCAAGTAGAGGGGCGCTTCACTCCCACCCTAGAATACAGAATGAGACTCCATCTGCCGCCATTTCCCTTCTCTTCTCAGGGCAGGCAAAGAGTGAGTGGGAGGGGAAGGCGAGGGTCAGGGCCAGCCAGTGGTGGGATCATCTGACAGGGAGCTGCAGGAGAGGGTCCAAAGGGCCACATGCGGCTCCAGAGCCACACGTTGCCGACCCCCACCCTAGGTGATCCACAGATGCCACTGACTGTTGCACCGGAGCGGTACATCGGAGCTGCCGCATTTGAGGCACCTGCTCCAGAGTGGTGCCCCGTCAATGGGGTGACCCTGTGGGGCCGGCGCCTCGAATGCCTCCCTGCCACCTCAGTGCCCACTGCCGGCCCCCTTGCCTCTTAGCACCCTCCTAAGGCATCCACCCGCCCCCCAGGAGGCGGTCCCACCCACTTTGGGAACCACTGATCTATAACTTCCATAATCTCTAACCAATATGGCTAATGATTGTACTCTCTGGAACCAATAACATTACTCTCCAATAATCTGAAATGTAGAGAAAATTGTTGTAATGTGTCACCAACCTAAACAGGAAGGCTAATGAACTGAGATTCTAGCTTTTTCAAAATAAGTGAGAGTTACATTGTGTCACTCTCAAAAACCAATTATTAATTTTCTTCTAACTAGCTGATAGTTGACAGTCACTTAAAAGCATTTTCTACATAATTATCTGGTCTGTTCCTGAGAAGGGATATAAGATCATTCTTATTAGAACACTTTGCCAGATTACTTAATGTGAGATTCAATAGTTGGCAGATAAGCGATGAATGACAATTTACAAATCAACCACTCAGAAATGACAATGCTTTAGCTGCTTTCTAAGCCTACCTTTAGAATGTACTTAAGTAGCTATTAACATTGTCATAGAGATATTGTTTCAATTAATGGTTTGGGCCAAATAATGCAACACTCGTTCTCTGTTTGAACTTTGCTTGACCTTACTGAAATTCAGGTTCAAAGTCCATCTCATTCAACACAATTAAAATAGAGACATTCCTCTCCTTCAAAAAGGGTTCATGGAAGTCATACAAACCCCCACCCCATATATGTGGACACAACATAATATAGTTGCTGTATCTGTGTCTTCTCTGGGACCTTTAAGGGAAAGTGGACTGTAGAACTACTTCTCTTAACACTTTTCAAATGTACCTTCTTATAAACGCTGAACGCCAAGCCTTGGATAACTCCTAAAGCATTGTATAGAGTCATCTAAACAGCAATGAATTCAATTCCTAGAGGAGGATTTGAGCTCCACAGAACAACATCTAGCTATCAATAAGTCAGTCCATCAAGATAGGCCAGATAAGACACAACACTATATAAATTATGAGTACTTTTATCAGAATAGCTATTGTAACAGAACCTTGCACATCGGAATGCTGTTTCCCTTACTCTCATCTTATCTTTATGTGAATTGGGTAAGGGTATTCTTTGAGATAGATTCTTCTCAAGTTATTTTCTTGACCTGGGCTCAAGCCCCTCTTATCTGACTGTTGACTTGATAGCAGCTCTTCCTCCAACCCTGCAAGACCATTCCTTATTCTCTCCACACCCTATCTGAAGTCCCAGTTAGGATGAAACAATCATGTGGTGTTTCCTGGTAGTTAATGTAGTTCATTCAAAACAAGCTTTCAAAGTACAAGATTAATTTCTACATATCAGTCTAGCTATAACTTCATTTGCTGCATTTCTCTGGATGCTCCATACCAGGCCTGGGTTTCAGATTTTGCCAAGGCTGATCCAAATTAAGAGGATGACTACTGAGATGGGGCTCTTGAAAACTGTATCTGAACCCTAGAATCATAGAATTGGAATGATCTATTGAAGATACACAGATATCAATTCCAAGACACTGCAGAATAGAAAAATCCTAATTAAGATCTGCTTGAAAACTGAGCAATATAATGAAGGAGAGCCCAGTCTTGATAACTGATTCCACTGCTGAGCTGCATTGCAAGGAAATATTTTTTGCCAGTGTTTACTGACGTTATCTTTGTCTTAACATTTAACATTATCCCACAGCTCATTCACAATGAGCTCTAAATCTATAGTATTTTCAGCTAACAATGTGATGTCATTTTTAAATATTAATTTCTGAATCTGATTCCAGTTGCCATCCCATGGGAACAATATTGTATTTTCTCAACTATCATAAGCAATAGTTTTCCAAATTCAGTTTGTCCTCAAAAATCCTCAGATGTTTTGGCAAACATGTGGATCTTAATATACTATCTTCTAACATGGTCTATATAATGAAGGGTCTGTCTACTCCAATAAAGCAAAAATAACCCCCTTTATTGTTTTCTTGCTGACTCCGTTATCCATTTTATGTTAGCTATCTGATCTTGTGAGATCTATTTGGTAGGCTTCAACTTACAACAGTTCATTTAGTAGTGACTGTTCACGTTACAACGGCCCTGAAAAAGGTCACTTATGACCATTTTTCACACCTATAACCTTTGTAACAGCTCCACGAACATATGATCGAAATTCAGATGCTTGGCAGCTGGTTCAAACTTATGACCATTGCTGTGTCCCAAGGTCATGTGATCACCTTTTGCAACCATTTGACAAGCAAAACCAATGGGGTAACCAGATTCACTTAACAGCCATGTTAGTAACTTATCAACTACAGTGTTTCACTTAACAACTGTGATAAGAAAGGTCATAAAATGGGGTACTCACTTAACAAATGTCTCACTTAGCAACAGAAATGTTGGGCTCAATTGTGGTCGTAAATCAAGGAATACCTGTTCAGAATTCTACTTAACCATGCGCTGAATTATTTAGAATCTGCTTTTTTTTGTTCAGGATAAATATTAAACTATACTCAGCATTAGTTTCCCTTGCAATTAAAAAAATTCCAACATATCTTGGTTGCTATTATCAAATGTTCATACTTCTTCAATTAAGTCCTTCTCTACTGTATAGCTGATCAACTTCTTTCCTCTTGTTCTCAAGGAAGACAAGAAATTCCAACAGGATCATGTTTGGCAGAATCTGATTTTGAATTATGTTAGGATAATTAATGTCTGCCATCTGATGCCTCATTAGTGTTTAAAAATGTATTGGGTTGAAGGCAAAACATGCTTCCAAAAATCTATAATTTCTCCTGAAGCTCACAGTGTAAGCAAATTCTGGGGTGGAGAGGGATCTATTCAAACTGGATGATTTTATCAGACCCCTAACTGCAGTTTTCTGAAGGGAAGGGTACAGAAGTAATATATTGGAAAATTATTCTATATTTTTAAAAGAGTTGATGGGGGTAGGGTTATTTTTCCATTTTGTTGTTTATGAGATCTGAAAGACAGTAGCATTGGTTGGATGTTCAATTTCTTTTGTCTATATCCCTGATGGTTTCACATGTACCAACCATCTGTCTTCTACTGCAGGAGTCTCCAACCATGGCAACTCTAAGACTTGTGGACTTCAACTCCCAGATTTCCCAGCCAGCCATTCTGGCTGGAGAATTCTGGGAGTTGCAGTCCACAAGTCTTAAAGTTGCCAAGGTTGGAGACCCCTGTTCTATTGCACTTTCTGCAGGTTTGGAACAGATCATCAAACATTCTTGAATCATTTTTATTTACACTTTTATTTATTTCCTATTCTTCTCATTTTCTGAAAATGTTGCTTAGGATTTTTTTCATGATAAATTCCTTTTTTATCCAAATTTATTTATAAAACCATAACAAAAATGAAATTGTTTACTCCCTCAAACTTGAATGTTTCCCCAAGGATCACTCTTATTTTCCTTCTGACAAATGTCTTAAGTAGGACATCTCCTTGCTGCATAGTTTTTTTTCTTTTGGTTGAATCAGTCCTAAATTAAATCCAATGGTCAGTAGATCTCCTTACTCCAAACCCTATGTTCTCTACAAATTTTCATTTGGGTAGCATGCCTGCAACGGAAGTATGCTCAGTTTACAACTACTAATTAATACAGTATGTGGGAATATTTTTGGGAGCCAAGAGGAAAGGAGAGCTCTTCTGCCCCATTAAAAAAGGTTCAGTTCAAATTTCTAAGGGCGAAGTGTCAAGTGGCTTCATACATTCCTAACACAGTATTAAGAGACAGGCAGGACTGATTAAACTTGAAACTGACAAAAGGATTTGTATTATTGCATACTGTTTAAAGTTATAGTCTTTTCTGAATGTCTGGTTTTCTTTTCCTATTGCAAACTATTATGAATCAATATGGAATAGGTCATTTGCAAAACCTACAATATTGGGCTTCTCCAGGGAGGCCTTTTTAATGATGGGCTATGACTGAGCAATCATCACATTTAAGAAATGTACCTTTGGAAGCTCAAATGGATCAACCTGCCCTATCCAGGAATGACTTTCTGAACAACAGCCCCCTCCCCTCCCATTTTTAAGGCCAGGAAGTATTTATACTATAAAATTGTCCATAAACTCTTGAAAGTACCAGCCTTAGCATGTATTAATAGTCTCCTTACAGCAATACTTAAAAGTATAAAAGGCAGATATAAAAAAAATCACCTATGAGTTAACATTGTACCCTTACGAAAACTATTGATTGAATCCATAGCCTGTATCCTAATATCTTGACTTTTTTGTAAGGATGCAAAGCTTCCTATTTTACAATGCATCCAAGCAATTCTGATTTATTCTATCTACAGTTGCTATTATCAGACCAATATGATTTAGTTTCTATGAATGTACCCAAATTTTGCAGTACATTTTAAAACCAGAGGTGCTCTGAATGCATCCAGAATCCTGCTGTAAACTACACTCTTTTATTTTATTTCCTCTGCTGTTAACTTCTTGTATTCTGGTTGGGGTCCATAATAAAATAAATACTTGTAAGGGTTACACTGAAATTTGTCAATTAAGAAGTTATGCATGATTTTTAATTTTGAGCTGAAAGAGCATCATTAAAACCAAAATGAAAATGTTATTGTGTTCTTGTTTGTCAAACTTCTGATTAGCAATGGCAATGAACAGATGAAAGGTTAATGAAGCAGAGTAAAACTTTGGAAGAAGACTTGAAAATAGAACACATGAAATCTAAAGAAGCCATTTAACTAGTCCAGAATTGACATTTTTACAGGCTAATCAAGCAGAGACGTTGCATTTCATACCACTTTTACATAACACATTGTTTAATCATTTAGAAGGGAGAAGGGAAGGAGAACAGCATATTAATGAAAGAAAACAGACTGCTCAAACTTTTAAATAATGGACAATAACAGTCTTGAACAGCTTTGCTGCTTATTGTGAATATTTTTCTGGTTTTGGAATGAAGATATATAAAAGTTGGGTATAATCTCATCTGACTCAAAATACAGAGAATCATGTGACTCTTCATTTTTTTAATGTTGGTAAATGATATGAAACCATAGTTTCATATCATGGCCACCTTAAGACAGAGAAGTAAGAATATAGGTGAAAACCAACTGTCTGTCTAGACCTAGGTCTTCAAATTACTGAAACACTAAATGAAAAACTTCAGATGAACTCAGAAATCTACCCATGTTTACAGTGCATTCAGAAAGTATTCAGACCCCCTTTACTTTTGTCAATTTTGGTATGTTGCAGCCTGATTCTGTAGTTGTTGAATTTCATTTTTTCTCACTAATCTACACTCAGTACCCCATAATGACTAAGTGAAAATGGAATTTTAGAAATGTCTGTAAATTGATTAAAAAGAAAAAAACTAAAATATCACATTGGCATAAGTATTCAGACCCTTTGCAACAACACTTGAAATTTAGCTCAGGTGCCCCCTATTCGTCTTGATTGTTGCTGACATGCTTCTACACCTTGATTGGAGTCAACCTGTGCTAAATTAAATCATGATTTGGAAAAGCACACACCTCTCTACAGAAGGCCTCACAGCTGGCAATGCATACTGTAGCAGAGCAAAAGCCATGAGGTCAAAAGAACTGCCTGCAGAGCTCAGAGACAGGATTACTGCAAGGCATAGATTTGGGGAAAGCTACAATAAAATGTTTGCTGCACTGAAGGTTCCTAAGAACACAGTGGCCTCCGTAATTGTCAAATGGAAGATGTTTGGCACAACCAGGACTCTTCCAAGAGCAGGCCACCCAGTCAAAACTGAGCAATCAGGGGAGAACGGCCTTAGTAAGAGAGGTGACCAAGAACCCAATGGTCACTGACTGAGCTCCAGAGATCCTGTGTGGAGATGGGACAGAGTTCTAGAAGGAGAACCATCACTGCAGCCCTCCACTGATCTGGGCCTTGTGGCAGAGTGGCTAGACAGAAGTCTCTCCTTAGTGCAAAACATATGAAAGCCTGCTTGGAGTTTGCAAAAAAGCACATGAAGGACTCTCAGACTGTGAGGAACAAGATTCTCTGATCTGATGAAATCAAGATTGAACTGTTTGATCTCAATTCTAAACATTATGTCTGGAGGAAACCAGGCAGCGCTCATCACCTGCCCAATACCATTGCAACAGTGAAGCATGCTGGTGGCAGCATCATGCTGTGGGGGTGTTTTCAGCAGCAGGGACAGGAAGACTGGTCAGGGCTGAAAGAAAGCTGAATGGAACAAAGTACAGGGGTATCTCAATGAAAACCTGTTCCACAGTGCTTAGGACCTCAGATTAGGCCAAAGGTTCACTTTCCAACATAACGATCCTAAGCACACAGCCAAGGCAGAGCGTGTGCTTTGAGCTGTTCTGTGTGTGGTATTTATATGGTGCCTGTTGTGGCTTTTTAGATGTTGATTGGAGTGTTGATGGCTGGCTATTAAGTGTGGGCTGTTTGCTTGTGCTGCCAAGCCCTTGCCTCCTAAGTACTTGATAAGCTGGTGGTAAATCAGCATTCCTGTTGACTGACAGAGCCCCCCCCGTTTTCAGGTTTTAATCACTTAGGGAAGCTTTTGTACTTGCTCGTCCAACAATCTTAGTAGCTGGCACATATAGAACAGCCCAAAGCACATACTCTGCTAGACAGAAGTTTCCTGAAAATGAGCTCCAGCATGAGCCCAAAAGCTTGAAAGACAAAACCTCTGGTCCTGGTGACCTACCCAGATTGGATCCTGCAACATTATCCTGGAACACATATATTCGTCTCTATCTGTGACAGATTTTCTAGAACTATTTTTATTTCAGAAGGTTTTAAACTATAATGATAAAATATTCCTATCCATCCCTAAAATTATAAAATATGTATCATTATAAAATACATCAAATAAGGAATAATCTTATCTATCAAATTGTATCTAGATTTCATTTCTAATGAAATATAATTAATTGGATGCTGGAATATTAGATCTAGCATTAAAGAATAATCACCAACAGGAATTCCTTGCCTGGCTGCTCCAAACATTAAATGGTGAAACAAACAGCTCTAAGGTACTAATTTCTTTTCATTCCCAACAGTTTACAGTCTAATAATAGAATAAAGAATGAATGAAATCTAGGAGAGTTTACCAGAACAGAAGATATTGGTATGTTCTCAGCAGTACTAAATTTATGGTGGGAACAATTGCTGTCAAAGTAAATGAAAACTTCAGACGATTATGGTAAGTAGAAAGGGCATGGTTTCTTGTTTTATTGGTCTTGTAGTTATAATTCTACAATGTTTTCCAAAGTGTCCAGCCACTAGTCAGATTCCTCTTTGCCCCCTTCACCTATACACCACTAAACTCTTGTGCCAGATATTTTGTAACCATCCTAGGACATGCTGTCAGGATCTAGTACTCCCAAGGGAATGAAATTTAGGGATTTTATTGCTACTTCAGCACTGCTGGCCTACTGCTGTTTGGCACCAGTGCCATACTTATGTGATCCTCATTTTCAACATTCCCTGACAGATTCCCACAAGTCAATGGGGAGCCTGTAAAAAAAACCAACATGACAGTTGCTGGAACTGGGTATGTCTAGTTTGATGAAAAGAAGGACTAGGAATGACATGATAGCAGCGTTCCAATATCTCAGGGGCTGCCACAAAGAAGAGGGAGTCAAGCTATTCTTCAAAGCACCTGAGGGGGCAGGACAAGAAGCAACGGATGGAAACTAATCAAGGAGAGAAGCAACTTAGAACCAAGGAGAAATTTCCTGACAGAACAATTAATCAGTGGAATAACTTGCCTCCAGAAGTTGTGGGTGCTCCAACACTGGAGGTTTTAAGAAGAGACTGGACCATTTTTCTGAAATGGTATAGGGTTTCCTGGCTAAGCAGGGGGTTGGACTAGAAGACCGCCAAGGTCCCTTCCAACTCTGCTATTCTATATGCTATATTTGAGTGGCAGAAGTGGGGCTAGGGCTGAAGTCGAGACCCAACCTCGGCGCTACCACTGATACCCTAGATCAGGGGTGTCAAATCGTGGCGTCATATTGTTGTCACATGGCATATCGCAACTTTTCCCCCTTTGCTAAAATGAGGGTGGGTGTGGCCACCGCATGACACGTCTGGCTAGGAGTTTGACATCCTTGGTCTAGATGGTGGTAGATAGATTGGGGCAGGGGACTGAAGTGTCCCCATAGTTGTAAGAGAAGCACGCTGCTGAGCAATCGAGTTTAGATGACAGCAGGGGTGCTGTAAACAATCTTAATTTCAGGCAGGAGTTGCAACTCCCTTAATTCAGTACCATCACAATTTTGTATGGCCAGTGACTGGTCATTATGCAAGAACTATCTGTTTTGGTTTCAATTCAACCTGTCTTAGAAATGGACTAATAACATACATCTGATGTTGTTGTGTAATTATTACATTATTGTTTTACATGTGTCCAAGCTTGTTTTATTTGTGTAAACTGCTTTTGCAATTATGTGGTGTTTCTTCTTCCACACATAGCACCCCACGTTTGAACTATATTTTTTAAAAAGAAATGAGCATACAAAGAATTGTTTCTCTTTCATGGAGGGGTGATCTGCCATCAGAGTCAAGTTAGGCATTTCCCAAATTTTAACATGCCGAGCCCAGAATGTTCACCATTATTGGGTTAGGATCAGACCAAGAAACACTGCTCTTGTTTTCAAACACCTCTGTTTACTTTCAATAACATCAACATATACTAAAATCAGGTTAATATGTATCATTTTGACATTATTTTTGTACAATTAACAGGCTTTCTCAGAAGAAAAGTATTTTTCCTAGAAATATTTCATTTCTATCACAATCTTAAATTTAAGCCCTAAAATCCAAACATTGAGCTCCTTCCCTGAGAGGTCTGCCTTCATTTCAATTCAAACAGTAATTGTAATTTATTTTTTTATTCTGTGCCATTTCCTTTTAAGTTCTGCATTCCCATAATTCTATATCATCTTATCTGTAGCTAGGAAAAGGCCAATCAATAAAAATTCAATGCAAACAAGTTTGAAGTAGCATTATTATATTTTGAATGGACAACCTGGATAACAATTTCTTGAACTGCAGATTACAATATTTTAAATAAATATTATTTAAGTGATTAAATCTACAAAGAAAGAAAAACCTGAGCATTTTCCTGTTTTTGAACGAAAATTTAGTGGGGTAGTTTTACTGAAGGGATAAAAGTATTTTTCTATATAAAGGGAATTCCATTAGAACAGAGGAAGCCTGGATAAAATCCCACAATCCCAACTGTTTTTCATCAAAGCTGCCTCCAATTCAACCCCAATTTATTCAAACGCTCTCCTAACTCTCCATAATGCCCTTCCTCCTTCTGTATCTTTTACAATTTCTGCTTGACTGTTTTTTTATTTGCTTTCTCTCTAACTCTCTTTGTTTTTCTCAACTTTATTTTCCCACGTTTGCTGCCAACTGTAGCTCATTTTGAAAACTAAACACAGTGTTGTTTTATCAGTAGATGGAGCTATGGCTGTTGAATTTCAGTGTTTTATCACTGTCAACTGACAAAAAACTAAAGCTGTAAGGCTTTGTTTTAGTGCTGTTATTACAAAAATACCCAAGAACTTATAAAACAAAACAAAGTAACACTATAAAACACATCACAGTATAATAAATAACAAAATTAAAACAATAATTTTGAAAAGTTGCTATAGCCCTGCATACTTCAAAGTAGTCTTTGAGGTAGTATGCAACAAGTAATGTTGCCATCAAGACGATAAAGTAGTATATCCTAACTCGCTGCTATGAACTCCCTTGTAGGCTTTTCACAATTCCAAAAGAAATCAACCATTCTTAAACAAGTTTATTTTTCAAATATTGATAATTATTTAGTACTGAGGAGTAATAACACATAAATTATCACTGATGTTGCTAACAATTAATTTTCATTTTGATTTAGTACACCATTATTCTTTCATAAGCTATTTGATAAAATTCTCAAGGTCCAAATAAGTATAGAATTATGAGTGCACAAATAAAATAAGAAACTTCATTCAGAACAGTATTTAATAAGATTTGGGATGATTTCCAATTAAATATGCCTGCTTGAGCAAGAACTTTAACTTAATATTTACAGCTTCCTTTATCTTTAAGAGTATAGATAGAGGAAGGATCAATTATACAAAAATATGATCTAAAGGGTTCAAAATCCATATACATGTTCTCTAATAAAAACTTTTTAATAAATGTAGAATTTGAAGGCTAATAGCACTTTGTGATTTAAGTTTACCAGAGGAACAGTGTTTTCTGAAGAAGCACTTCATTTCCAAACATTAACATCTAACATTAATATCAACCAATGTTAAATGAATAACTGACAAATGTTATTTTTAAGTTAAACCAATTAATCCTGTTTGGACTGGATGTCTGCTCTTTATTTACCCCTATTTAACATAGACCCTACTGCCTCACTAATATAAAAGACTTATTTCTATTAAACAACATACTCCATTAAACATTCATCTGGTGGTAATATTTCATTCTTACACTATTTCTATCAATAATAATGTTCCCATAGTAATTCCTGCTACTTGTCTATTTATTCTAATAACCCCCAGAATCAATGACAGTGAAAAGTAAGCATAGTGAAAAGGCAAGACTGTTACCTTCCACAATCTGTTAAAGAGCTTTGCTTCATTAATATACCAATCTGTTTCTAAATAAATATACTCAGGTAGTTAAACAGGTAATACCACTTACCCTCATTGAAGTTTCTCCTCCATGTGGTTGCTGAAGCCTGAAAACCTGAGCCACCATATGTTCTGTAGATGGGTGCAACAAGATGCGACGAGATGCCAATCCTACCATGACATACCTGCCCACTGGGGACAAGCTCACAGAAATGGCATTGGGACCTAGGCATAAAGCAAAGCATAATAAACATCATTAATGAATCCTTGCCTCTGATTCTCCTTCCTTCCTTTTCCATTTCCGTTATGTAGACTGCTATTAATCTTTAAAAAAAATACTTCGCTTATATCCTCTTTGTCAACTAATAGCAGTAGCCAAAGTTCAAGATCAAATTTAGTTCAGCAAATGCATCATAGGAATCACATGATATATATTCCTATTTCACCACTCTGTTGCTACCAAATCAATCTACAGCTGGGATTACTTTTCCCTTGCAATTATTGCATTTATCAGTTTGATGTCAGGGGAAAAATGTACTTTCTAAGATACTGTTAAAGGTCTTGATAGCTTCCCCAAATCTTTGACACATAATCTCTTACCAAATCGCTTCGTGTACAGCATTTCACCCAAGTTGTGCGGTGCAAGGGAATAGACTGCGAGTATCCCCTCATCAGGAAATCCCCGCTGACTGCTAGGTATGAAAGCTGCTAAAAGCTGCCCATCTGCAGAAATATCACAGCTGGCATCATTGTATATCTTGCAGTTTTGAACAAGCACATTCACAGATGCTGCACAGGGGGAAAAAAGAGAACAGTCTAAAATTTAATTCAGAACAGCAGCAAAATCTTGAATCATTTATATATTTTTCTAATCTAAAAGATAATTTGTTATCTATATAAATGTGTGAGCCAGTAATGCAGAATTCAGCCAAATAAAACCTTTTCCCCTTAAGATGGCAATTGAATTTATTTATATATTCCCAGTTATTTTTTCTTTTTTATTAATATATTATTTTAGCTTCAATATTTGTACTATTAATTCTTTAAATTTCCAAGAAAAGGAGTAGTAGTTTAGAATTAAGATAACCTTTTCACTTCTACAACAATGTTCAGTATTTGTGAATGGGAATACCCACCAGCTGACTGTAAATTCTAGAATATGAGCATCTGAAGATATCGGCAACAAATGCTATAGAAGTTAACAAACTCTCATTTTGAAGTCTTGGGACTTTAACATAATAAATCATAGCTAGTAACAGAACATATTAATGAACATGGATCTTATATAGCAGTGGCCCCCCAACCTTTTGGGCACCAGGGACCGCTTTCATGACGGTTTTTCTGTGGACTGGAGGGGGCATGTTTTTGGATGCTGCCTGCATCTCATGGACGGGGCTTCATTGTGTGGCCCAGTTGCTGGCATGCCACAGACCGGTGCCGGTCCACAGACCGGGGATTGGGGACCCCTGTTATATAGTATTAAAGTAGTTTTTCTCCCATCATAGTGAGAAGAGTTGGAGAAATTTCAATTTCCATACATGCTTTCTAGATACGCACCATTTCTGTAAGAAAATCTTGGCACTCATATTTGTCTTTTTTGTTATTTGGAACAAAGCCTAGTTGCTTCGAAAGCAATCTTAAACATTAAATTTCCTGTTAACAATCCAGATATCCCTCTTTTAGGTGCTGTCTACAAGTAGCTCTCCATCCAACTTACGGGACCTTGAGTTTTCATAACATGGCTCCACCATTCGTTGATGAATTCATATGTCATGTTGAGTCAAGATATTTAACCATGGTTATTGAGTAAACCATACTAGTCCAATTTATAAATAAAGCTGAATTATAGTTGGTGGGTTTAAATATTGTGCTAAGTCAATGTCCTCAAATCAGGAGTTTATATCTGTGCACCTACCCATTGTTTTCTTAGCACCCTGTTTTTAATTTTCCTTCTAACAGTCTTCCTTTATTTGGCTCCTTGAATTCCTAGTCAGAATTCTTTGTTTCCTGAAGTTTTCTTTTTCCCACTTCTTTCATGCTAATTATATAGAGGAACTTTTTCTATGGCTGTTTGGTTTTCATATTGCCTTTTCTACACCTTACTTCTGCTTTTCTTTTTTCCCCTATCTTTTCCTTAGCTACACGTTTTACGTCATAGATCAGTAGTCAAATTTACTAGTGATGTCCCCTTTGTCATCCATCTACACTATTTGTCCCTTAATTTCCACTTCCTAAAGAAATCCTATACAGATCTTGACTTATAAGTGGTCATTTAATGACCATTCAAACTTATGACAGACTTTTAAAAAGCTACTTAGGACCTGTCCTCAAAATTATGACTGCAGAACTCCCCTTGGCAGTTGTGATTCGAACCCAGTGACTCACTTTACGACTATTGTAAAAGCAGCTGTATAATTGGGTCCAGTCATGTGGTGCCTTGATTTTCAACCACAACTTATGATAGAAATTCTTGACTCGTGTTTGTAAGTGGACAACTATCTGTATCAGTTCAGTTTCCCTACTATGAGCTCACTACACCTACCAATCCTATATCAGTAGATGACTTTGTCTCAATGAAGCTGATTTCTCATTGTACTCAGAATCTAACTTCAAGCACTCTGTTCTGCCGATTTAATTTTTCCTAGCATTCACTATCTTTGTTGTTACTTACATAACACTGTATTATAGACATCAGTTTCAAGTTTACAATGATCAGCGATCTTCAAGCGCTTGTTTTAGCTAGATAAATTAAAATTGTGAATTATTACCAGCAGTTCTCCCTTACCAATAGTAATTGGGATCGAAACTTCACCGCTAAGTAAGCTGGTCATAAGCATGATATTATATAATGATGCCATTCTACGACAGCAGGTCTGGCAATCCCAGTTGCCATCATAGGGAGATCCCACACAGTCACAGGATCCCAGAGTCATGTGTTTTGTGACCTTCTGTCCATTAACTTTGCTTGTTGGAAGCTGGCAGTAAAGGTTGCAATAGCAATCACATGATCCCGGGATGCTGCAATGTTGTAATTGTGGGCCAGTCGCCAAGCACCAAATCATGATCACTTGACTCCAAAGACACTGCAATGGCCACAACTATGTGGATCCATTGTAAGTATCCCTTGTTCAGCACTATCATAACTTCAAATGGTCATTGAACAAGTGGATGTTAAATGGGGACTACTTGTATAATATCCGCTAACATGAGCATTTCTGAGAATAAAGAGTTTTCAACAATAGGAAAAGTGCTGCAATAGCACTATTCAGCTTTAATTCTCTTTTATCAAACACTTATGCATAATACTGAAGGAGGTCCAGAACTGTCAATAAAAAATACACTTAGTACCTTGTATTCCTTAGCTAACACAGAAATTAACAATAGCAACAACACTAATTATTCTTAACAACTCACTTTTTTAATTGATGGTTTATAGTTATGCACCTCATTCCCTGTTGAGCAGCATGCAAAAGGAGCATTTACAAGATCACTATTATTATCAAAATTTGACCTATGATAATATGGTAACAAGATGTCTGACTAGCTGTCAAATGATGGCTGCGGACTACTATTGATACATTTTTACCTCAAACATCCAATATAATGTATTTATAGCCATATGTAATATGATCCTTATCAGATCTATAATCTGGGTAAGCAGACAATGCAGACAGCAAATATTATAATACTTTAGATCAAAGCCACATTAAATTTATGCATATTTGCTTAAATGCAATTTGAATGCAGTTACATTTAGATCCAAATTCTACAACTATTAATGATTCTCCCACCATGCATATTTTTTTTCAAACTACCTGAAAACCTTTCTAGAACCAATATCTCTTTTATTTGCCTCATGCAAGTAAGCAGAAAGAATCTGTTCTGAATTAAGCCAGTAAGAAACTCTTTTCAGATGGAACCATGTGCTACCCAACCAAAACTTTAGTACACTACACTTGTCTTGAACAGTTATCACTTTACCATATCAATGGTCTTTCCAAAGCTTTGTGCTATGGTTTCAATATTGCTAACCATCTGCATAGATTTTCTTGCTCAATTCATTTTCAAGCAGTTCTGTCTGTTACATGTGTTTGCTACTAGCTTTTAGATATTATGCTTATACATTCCAGGATTTGTTTCTTAGGACAACAGACTGACCAAGATTAAAGCTAAAGTCGATCAGCTTGGAGGATCTGTTTACATTTATTCTGATTTAAATTAAAGAGAGAGAAATGCCCATGGGGCTTTCTTCAGAATCTAACTAGCTGATATGGAAACACTGGACTGGACAGTCCTTTGGAACCATCCACTTAAATGGGACCAGTCAAAAAGTTCTTAAAAGCACAAAAATCTAGGGAGCAAGACTTCTGACTTTCAAGTCCAAAGCTTGCTTGCTTCCCCTACTTTTTCTCTTCCCCCTAGCCTAAATTGACTGTTGGATGATTATGCAACATACCATTGGATCAAACAGAAGATTCAGTTAGTTCATTTTTCTACATCCCAAAATGACCAAGTAGATATGTCAAAAAAAGTCTATTAAAATTCAGTTCAGAAATATTCAATTCCAAAAATATTTAATTTAACCATTGGAACGAATATCAGTTGATATCACTTTATGAAGCCCATTACAAAAGCCAATCTGACTGCCTTCTATTTTTTATTCTACTGCCATACTCGATACTGTGAAAGCATTCTGGAAATGCAAATATTTAAGGAATTCTAAGCATTTCAGGAGTTTAGAAAGCAGTCTATTTTGTTGCTGTTGTTTAAAAGAGAGCCTGGTTAATTAATTTATAAATGAAGGAGGTGGTGTCACAGTGGTTAGAATGCAGTATTGCAGACTAACTCTGCTCACATTGCCAGGAGTTTGATTCCTTTGATCCTGAGCACTTAAGGTTGATTCAGCCTTCCATCCTTCCAAGGTTGGTTAAATGAGGAGACAGATTGTTGAGGGCAATATGCTGATTTTGTAAACAGCTTAGAGAGTGCTGTAAAGCATGGTGAAGCGATATATAAATCTAAGTGCTATTGCTCTACTGTACTTGACTCCTAAAACTAACCACGTATAGGCTGTCAAAGAAAGCAGAAAATCTATGGCATTTCCTCCATGAATGAATTAAGCTTTCAGAAATTTACTGGATCTGTAATCTCTGAGGATATGTTAAAGGGGAAAGATGAAGGTTTTGTATTAACCATCTCCTAGTTTACTACTTGACTCCAATATTATGGTTTCTTTTACAAAAGTGTGCCCTAGTAATAAAAAATAAGATTATCCACAAATATCAAATGGTTATTTTTTAAATAGAATTTTGTAATTATGTTTAAACAATTAAGATGATCAAATAATGTATATACATTTGGGAAACAGCATGTTAAACTCCCCAACCTGATTTAATAAATCAAATTATACACATAGTATGCATGATTTAGTTCTCATTAACACTTAAATGACTTATAGCATCTGAACTAGGACATTACTGAATACTTGCAAACAAGTCACATTTTTAAGTCAATTCTCAGTCTGTCTGCCTGTCTGTCTGTCTGTCTGCCTGCCTGCCTGCCTGCCTGCCTGCCTGCCTGCCTGCCTGCCTGCCTATCTATCTATCTATCTATCTATCTATCTATCTATCTATACATACATACACACATACATGAATGAATGAATGAATGAATGAATGAATGAATGAATGAATGAATTGTCCTGTCTGGGAATAACACTGACAACTCTCAGGAACCTTTTATATTATTATATAAATAATAAACTAACTTTTTAACTGAGAAAATTTTTTTTCCTATTATTATGAGAGAAACAAATATGGCTTTCCAAAGTGAAAACTGTTTAAATTCTGGCTGTCAAGCTTTCTATTATCAAAGCAGTATGAAAGAGCAGAAAGATGTTCTATGCAAGTTCAAACTGAAGCTGATTTGTTATCTTCTTCCCAGAAGCAGCAGATTTTCTCAAATACTATTCTGCTATGTTGATTCTAAATGAAAAATAACTATTATTTCAGTTTAAGGCACTGCAAGGAACATCTCTCAATCCAGTAGAGTATTTTTTAGTGATGGCCCTCCTCTCTAAATTGGCAACAAAGCAACAGTTAGGTTAAATCTGTGCAGTTAAATCTTGCACAGTTACCAACGGAATACAATTTTATTAAGCTTTCCTGTAAGGATAAATGGATAGTTTCTCTCTACTAAATAAAACTAGGTAGCCCACATGTACCCTTGGTTCAATAATATAAATGTCAACTAAAAAGATACTCCTTTGGTCTTTTTAGCTGCCAGAGAAAGGGAGTGGGGGAAAACAAGGCATTCTTGAAATGCCTAGATATCAACTCAGCAGCCCAAAGTTGTCGGAGCATAAGAAGGTTGTTGGAGAGCATAATGGATGACTCTTGGAGACTGGTGTGTCCTACTGGAGAAGTCACATCCAGGGGGTGGGGGCAAAGACCAGGGTCAAGGGGGAAATGTATGATGTGATTTAGTATCAGCTGCACCCAACAACACACCAACATGACAAGTTCTAATAAACCAATTTATGTTTTCTGAGATGCGACTAGAGACTTTTGCTTTGAATGAGGGGGATTTGTTGGAGCCCTGACAATAATTATATATATAATAACTGTATTTCCAAACAGTTCATTTACTAGTTATATCTGCAAGTGGTAATGAGAAATTGGATAA
Organism: Naja naja; assembly: GCA_009733165.1. Lineage (NCBI taxonomy): Eukaryota > Metazoa > Chordata > Lepidosauria > Squamata > Elapidae > Naja > Naja naja. The sequence goes on from CM019148.1 coordinate 295,108,502, forward strand.
GGAGAATATTGTTATCTTCACTATCACTTCATTTGAACATTAGTGCATTTAGAATATCATTTCTAGTGTGCAACTCAATTAAAAAAACAATTTGACCTTAGATCTTTTAATTTGCATTAACCTCCATATTCTTCCTCTTAGTTCTGTATCAGAGTTAGGTGACATACAGAGATTAATACATTGCCCAAATATTTTGGATGAATAGGCTGTTGTCATGGATATTCAGTTTATAATATTTGTGGTACATATGACAAAGAATTCCTAATTTATGAGGTTTGTGGATATTTTAATACAAATAATTGTAGAAGGGATGGCAGAACCTGGAGATGGAGCAATAAAGGGGATCAAACTAGAGTCCCTACATAGCCACAAGAAAATTAAGTTCAACACCCCCTTGACTGCCACGAAGGTGCCAACTGTTAGTCGAGAAGATTCCTATAGGCTTTTAGCAATAAATCCATTTAATTGAAACACAAACACAAATATAAATAAAAATCAGTTTCAACATATTTGTTATCTTTTGAGGAACAATAAGCTTCTCCTTCTGTGAACATCCCTACTTATTTTTAATTACAGAGGTTCTTCAGAGGTTAATAGTTCTGTCTCTCACTTACCATTGCTTATTTCTGGTAAGTCGAATTTAGTGAAATCCCACCACTGGAGCCGGTATGTGGTGTTCGCAATATTGCTTGCCACAGCAGACTGTCCATCTCCAATTACAGCCCCTAGGAACAAAAAGGAGAACAGAACAGTCAATGAAACTTTCAAATTCAAAGGAATTACACCCAAAACACACTAACCATTTCAAAACTCAGAAGTCAATGCCCAATGACTAATTTTATTGGTTTGTACCCAAAAACTCATGAAATTAGAAGGAAAGAAAAAAAGGCATATCAAATGATATCAAACTGTTAGATCAATAGAAGTTCTTTATTCAAAATGACTTTAATGTACTAAAGTTTTTATATTTTAAAACATCATACACCATTTTTTTGATAAACGAAACCTTTAAGTAAATATGTCAATTTAGGATATTAATTAGAGTAAGAATAGTAACAAGCAGCAACACAAATGTTAAAACAATGAATCATCAGTGATATTCAAGGAACTATGGCACAGGAATATGAATAAAAAATGTGTAACAGATAGCACATATTAACCCTATTCAAAATGACCCTGTTGGTGCAAGAGAAGGAATTTAGATGTTGAAAAAGAATTAATCAATCTACAACCATCGTCAACTCAAAGCAACAAAACAACTCACATCTCTGCCATCCCCATCTACAGTTTTTGCAAAGAAAGAAGACGACTTCACTGCAAAAATTTCGACTACATATATGAAACCCACAAGGAGGAACTGAGAAATTATAGCCCTAGTGCCTTAACCTCTGTTTAAAAAAGTACCTGAGCACACAGAGCAAAAGTTGAATAAAAATCAACATCAAGATGATGAAGTAATCCTGTCTAACCAAGCTGCTAAATTCTTTTTAGCACAAATAGGCAAGTGTATGGAGCTGACCCTGTTGATAGTACAGTATATATTTGGATTTTTGGCAAACATTTGACAAAAGTGTTCATCAAAGGTTCTTGTGTAAGCTTAGCAATCATGGAATAAGATCTGTCATTTTATAAACTACTAACTGGTAAAGGAAAAGGTAGGAATAATGGGCTTTTTTCACATGATCATGAGATACTGCAAATGCATGTAAGTGTGGAAAATGGCCAGGAGTCACTTTTTTCAGTCCTGTTGTCAAACAATCACTACATGAATGGTTGTAAGTCGAGGATTACCTGTAATTGTAATTATTGAGCTCCATCCAGTTGCATTTAATAAAATGTCACACCATGGTACATTACTCATATAAGTCAAGATTTCTTATGCATCATCAAATCAGAAGTATGTTATGGTAAAGCACATTTAGTGGCAGATGGATTAGAAGTTAACATTTATCTCATTCTAAATAGACTGAGAAATTGAAGACCAGCAGAGCACCTTGTATTAAGTATCATTTTTATTCCCTACGTGTAAGAAAAATGACAAGAAAGTAAACTGATATATGTGGCAGCTTACTAAGCAATGGCTACACCGGTAAAGGGTTAGACATGCAAATCCAACTCTTTCAGGAACCAGTCCTAGAAATCGTTTGACAAAACTGTTTGAGAGATCTCTGCAGCTTCTATTGCCTGCAAGACTGAAAGGCGATGAAAGGCAGCTATTCAATAGCCTGGTGCTTGCCACCGCTGCAGGAGAGACATCACAACCTCTCTTCCAAGGTTTTTTAGATTTCAACATGCTGAAGGGCAATTGAAATGCTGTAAACGTGGGTTTGATTGGCAACTTTCCTGCATCTGTCTATCACTGGATAATAGAACAGTGGGTGATGACAGAAATGAAGATAATTTCTTTTTACAGCTCACCCCCTCCACCCTGCTCCAACCCCCACCATCAATATATGACAGAAGAGTGAAGGGGTGAAAACAATCTTTCAACCAAAAATAGGGCAATATTCTCCCACCACTGGAAGTTACAGGATGTTTTCCTATAATTTAAATGCCTCTAAATATTAATCATTAAAAAAACCCTCTCTCTCAACATAATTAAACATTTGTATGAATTATGTCACTTTCACATTGGCATACCGTGTTTCCCCGAAAATAAGACCTACCCCGAAAGAAAAGACCTAGCACTATTTTCTAAACCTGCCCTAATATAAGACCTACCCCGAAAATAAGACCTAGTGTAAATCTCCAGTTCCAGGAAGACTTTTCAGGGAGCAACCGTGCACCCGAAACACCCCACACACACACTCACACACACTATTTGGCACCATAAATATATAAGACCTACCCTGAAAATAAGACCTAGTGTGTTTTTGGGAGCCAAAAAAAATATAAGACAGTGTCTTATTTTCGGGGAAACACAGTATATTAGAATGTGCTACAAGACTGAAGTGATCATGATGCAGGGAGCTCTAGTTCTTGTGTAATCAAACCTTCCATACTTCGACTTTCCGTTCAGGATTCTGTTAGTCTATCAGATCCATTTTTGTTCTCTGCCACAAGTCTGCCACAATAGAAAAATGAAGCAGACAAAAGAGAATTACTTCTTTTGTTAACTTGCCCTCCAATTTTCAATGACAATTTACTGTTGCTGTATTATGCAACAATAGAAACTATAAGAGTTACAGTACGCAATATGATATGACATGGGCAGCATATGAATTGCTAGGTGTGTAGATTTGAACTACAATCTAGGACAGCCGTGGGCAAACTACGGCCTGGGGGCCGGATCCGGCCCGTTTGGCTATTCTATCCGGCCCGCAAAGCCGAAAGAGCGGAGGGTTCTCTTGCTCTCCCAGAAGGCTACGTGAAGTAATCTAACTTCAAATTTATATTAGTTCACACAAACACTCCATCAATGCTTTTGTTCCGGCCCTCCGGTCCAGTTTAAGAACCCATTGTGGCCCTCAAGTCAAAAAGTTTGCCCACCCCTGATCTAGGATAATCTAAAAACATCATGGGCTCATGTGCTTCACTGTTTCTTCCAGTGCACCCGATGAATAGGAAAGTAGAAATGTTTATTTCCATTTTCAACTGACCAAAATTAACAGTATATGCAATAGCAATAAGATTTATATACCGCTTCATAGTGCTTTACAGCCCTCTCTAAATGGCTTACAGAGTCAGCATATTCCTCCGAACAATTTTACCCACCTTGGAAGGATGGAAAACTGAGTCAACCTTGAGCCTGGGGAGATTTGAACTGCTAAACTGGAGGCAGCTGGCAGGCAGCAGAAGCAGCCTGCAATACTGCACTCTAACTACTGCGTCACTGGGGCATATGCAAGCCATAGAATTGTAGTTCATCTTAAACAGCGTTTAGAAGTCTGTTTCAAACTGTGGTTTATGTAGCTGGTTCATATGAATAGAAGATGGTGTTGTGCAACCAGCTTGTTAGACTGCAGGGCCAGAGACTCAAAATTCATATTCCAACGAAATAGAATTAGCTCACTGTTGTGCACATGTATACTGAAACAAATTAACTGAGATCCTCTCTTTGCTGGATATAAAAAAGAATGTGCTACAAGAGTGAAGTGATCACTAGAGCTCCCTGCATCATGATCACTTCATTCTTGTAGCACATTCTAATATATGCCAATGTGAAAGTGACATAATTCATACAAAATGTTTAATTCTCTTTGCAAGAGAATGAAACCGAAAGGCAGAAAAAGAAGACAGAGACATGTTGTTTAAAGTAGATGGCTTCCACAGTCCTCAGCAGTCTCTGATTAATTTTATTTATTTATTTATTTATTTATTTGTTTGTTTGTTTATTTGACTTGTATTCCGCCCCCTCTCCAAAAAAGGACTCGGGGCGGCTCACAGCTAAAACCACACAATAAATTACTTAAATAAAACCATATTATACAACCAAGTCAAATTCATATAAAACCCCACAATTTAAAACAGGATCAGCCCCACCCCCCAGGAGGTCAGCACAGCCCGGACTGTCCAAACAGCCAGATCTTTAAGTCATGGCGGAAGGTGCGAAGATCGGGGGCCAAACAGAGCCCCAGGGGAAGCTGGTTCCACAAAGTGGGAGCTGCCACAGAAACACAGAAATGACAATTTACTGTTGCAGCTTCTGATTAATACCAAGAAGTTGGAGATGCCCAGAAAACGGAGGCAAAAGATAATCTGTACCATTTCAGAAACTTTATTTTGTAGAAGCAGGCAAATATGGGTAGCCTATAGGTAGTCCCCCTAATACTACAATTGGGACTGTCAACTTGATTATTAAGCAAAGGGTTGCTAAGTGAAACCGCAACTGTGTTATGATCTTACTTCAGCTTTGCTTTACTTTATAGACCTGGGAAGGTCATAAATGTGAGGATTGGTTGTAAAATTATTTTTTCCTCACTGCCAAATGTGAATGGTTTGCTAATTGAGTTGGTCATTAAATGAAGATTGTCTATATCAATTTCTGTTTTTTAGGTTAGATGAGGTCTCATTTTCTTTATTGCTTTGTACAAGCTCACCTGTCATATATGCCTTTCATGAAGATATAATCTTTTCCTTGGAATGTTTTCTGAGTATCACCAATTTCCTTCTAGAGTCTGGGTGGAAGGATCTTCATTTGTAGCAGTACAGTGACACTTCTGAATAGAATACAATCGTTTCTTTTGGATTTCTCTCACAATTAATTTGCAAGCTGATGTAAGCCAATGCAATTTTCTTCAATTCTGAATCTTCGCATGTTAATATTTAAAATGTTTACATTTTATCTTTAAAAAAAAGTCTGATTTTATTTTGGTATTACTGATTTAACTGCCAAGGGGTGGGGGAGCACTGAATCCTAGTCATTATGTTTCTTTATCCCATACCAAGGAGGTTCCACTATCAACCTTACTTGCATTTTTTTATTTTTATCTACCAGACAAGCAGCACCAAGTATAACAGTATAAAGAAGTGTAACAGTCCTAAATGAGAGTAAGCTAATGGGATAACAGAACAGAACAGAACAAAACATGTTATGGCAATAGGAACTACATCACCAATATCAAAACAAGACAAGGATGTGCAAAGTGAGAAGGCTTCTTGAACAGGAGAGCTGGGATCTCTACCCTTCTATTCTGTGGGCTTCATTATTTGCTATATGTAGTAAAATAAATATCCAAAATTTCCCTGAGTTTCAAAATAAACACTGCAGTATAAGTTAGTTTTTTAAAGAAAATAAATAAAAGCTTTAGTTTTACTCTCTGTGGCTAATGAATTTATCTTAATTTAATATCAAAACATCATATAAATGACAATTTTTTCACTGGCACCTGGATTTTGTTGTATAAACTGTACTTGAGTTGCATTTCTTATGGGCTTGCTGTATGAGAGCTATATACAATGAAATTTTATTTTAACGTATGCCAATTAGTGTACATTCAAAGTGACAATAACATTATTCTAAAGAAAAACATAATATACATATGAGACGAAGATCTGATAGCACAGACTGATAATCTGTGTACAGAAAGCATAGATTGCTCTTCTACAAAAATCAGTTCAGATTTCTGACAAGAGCTATTCCCCGCTGCTTAGGAAAATAGAGGGTAATCAAAAAGAGTTTGCATTTCTACCATTTTTTAAACTTTGATTTACACACAGCTTGTTGTACAGCGATTAATAAGAATGATCTCAAGCTTCTAAGCCCAGACAAGGTTAGTCAATTGCAAAAACCTGCTGAGGTCTTTATGATTCACTCTGGTGCACTTGTGAAGTTATTTACAATTGTCTTGTTTCATTAAGTGTAACTCTTTGTATACACTGTGCAAACATTCAAATTCAAGCATGCAACAGGAATGAGGATTTGGTATAACCACTTAAGTCTTGACTGGATGATCCTAGCAAGTGTCAAAGATGACACTTCGCCATATCCAGGTAAGCTAAAAGTTCTTGTATGCTCAAACTACAAAACTTGAATTTTCTTATATGGAAGTAGTATGCAAAGTATTACTACTATTAATATTGAGTATTGCTGGTATAATAAGTTACAGAATGTATCAAAGAAAGGATTAACCATCGGGTTCTATCCATTAATGTCAGTATCTGGCTACCTGCATCTTCATTAATGTTATAGAAAGACTCCTCTCCATTCTCCTTTACTCCCTGAACTTTTAAAATCCTTCATAGCTTTATTCAGAAACCACTACTCACAAGAACAACTGTAAATATTCATATTTTAGAATTTCCTGCATTTTCATTTCCCATCTAACCTTCCTTCTGATTATTATATTAATAAACTGCCTTTTCTTTACTTTTCTTTATGCTGACCACCTTCATAATTTTTGAACAATTTATAAAATTCTATGCTGCCTTAATCAAGCCAACCCAAGGAAATGGGGAATGGTTATTTTTTTAAAAAGTCTATCTTCTACCTTGTATTTCTACTACTCTTACTCTCTGTGTCTCAACCAGATTCATTTAATAAATTACTGTCTTCTTAAATAGATGTATAAGATAAGAGAATTGAGAAGTGTTTTAGACTGTAATAAGATGTCACAAAGATATTAGAGATGCTTTGGTAATGTACTTTTTCAGACAGAAAGCAAGTCGCCATTTTCTGCAGAAACACATAAAGCTTCATAGCTATTTACTTCAATGCTATCAGCTTCATTTCACTATTTTCTATCTTAACTATATTAAGACACCTCAACAAAAAGCCACTTAATCTTTTTCTCAATAAGAAAAAGAATTTTTTAGTTCAACACAGACAATAAAAACATGTCAAATTAAAAAGATCTTCGTTAAAGCCATAAACTACAGAAGAACTGGCTTTGACAGTTGCAATTTTCTACAGTTAAGTGGCTCAGCTCAACTACTATTTACCTGATCTGACTTCTTATTAATGCAAGCAGATACTAAAGTTAATCCTATATTCATATGGGAACTAGAACTTCATTAATATAAATGAAGTCCTTGACAACCTAAATAAAACCCTTTTTGTAAAGGCATCCACAATATAACAAATGATGGCAGTTCATGCCTATGGAGAGTACATCAAGAGCACACCATACTCATTAAGGGTCACCACCAATGATAATGACTTCCAACCCAGCCACTGTGCCTAAGAGTAGTATCATTTTCCCTTCTTGAAACATATGACGCTGAAGAACAATGATTAAGGGAATAATTTATGATTCTTTCTTAAATCTGATACGGGATAATTATCCTCTGAAGTCTGTGTCTGTCCTGTTGGGTTGCAGAACCAAACCAGACAGTTATAGAGGTGCAGATGACAGACTCAATAAATTCTCTGTAGAACTGTATCAGCAGCTCCTTGGGCAGTTTGAGCTTTCTGAGCTGACACAGAAAGAACATTCTTTGTTGTACTTTTTTGATGATGTTTTTGATGTTAGGTGTCCATTTTAGGTCATGTGATATAATAGAACCTAGAAATTTGAAGGTCTCTATTGTTGATACTGTGTTGTCTAGTATTGTAAGAGGTGGTAGTATGGGAGGGTTTCTTCTAAAGTCTACCACCATTTCTACGATTTTGAGTGTGTTCGGTTCCAGATTGTTCCAGTTACACCACAAGGCAAGTTGTATAACCTCCTGTCTGTATGCGGATTCGTCGTTGTCTCGAATGAACTGTTGTGTCATCTGCAAACTTCATATTTTAACAGATGGATCATTTGAGATGCAGTCATTGGTTTATAGCAGTGGTGGCTAACCTTTTTTGGCTCCAGTGTCATAATTGCGTGCTCGCTCACTTGCACGCGCTCGCATGCCAGCACCCAGAAGGCAATGTGTGCTGGCCCACCCATGCCCCCCGCACATGTGCTCATGACCCCCTCATGTGCCATGCATCTCTGCGCATTCTCACGCGATCCCCTCACACCATGTATCTGCGTGTGCAATTCCCCCTCACACACGTCTCAGCGCATGCACGGGCAATCCTCCTCGCACGTCATGTATCTGCGCATGCGATTCCCCCTCGCAAGGCACACATCTGTGCATGAGTGAGTGATCCCCTTGACGCATGCCTGCACATGCATGCATTATTCCCCCTCATGAGCAGCACATCTATGCATGCATGCACAATCCCCTTGTATGCAGCGCAACTCTGCACATGTGCATGTGTCTCCCGTGCACCTCCCATCCACCCCCTGCACATGCACGCCACATACCCGACAACCAGCTGTTGGGCAATGGTGTGTGTGTGTGCATGCACAGTGGGGCTCTTCCGGGCAATCTCTTGTGTGCCGGGGGAAATGGCTCTGCATGCCACTTCCTGCACATGTGGCATAGGTTCACCAACACGGGTATATAGAAAGAAGAGAAGTGGACAAAACACACAGCTTTGGGGGGGTCCCTGTGCTAATTGTACAGGTGTCAGTGGTGATTCTGCCTAACTTCATCTGCTGCTTCCTGTCAGTTAGGAAGCTTATGATCCACTTACAAGTGTGTCTAGGTACTGCTAGCTGCAGGGGTGGGATCTGACAGGGTTAACTACCGGTTCGTGGTGATGTACGATGTTTTACGATGTTTGGTGATTTACAATGTGCTTCTCTGCATGCTGCGTGCGCGCCTGTAAATCTTCATCAGCAACGTTTGAAACAATTTGTTCCTGCTTTTTTCACCGCAGCTGTGCCTTGCACAGCAGCTGAACTTGAAAAAGCAGGAAATAAAGATCAGGTAAGAGCCTGCGGGGGCCAAAACAGCAGCAGACATAGAACCAGTACTATGTCTGCTGCTCTTTAGAACTACCGATTCTACAGAGCCGGACAGAACCGGTAGAAACCCATCCCTGGCTAGCTGGTTTAATTTAGTTAGAAGAATGTTTGGAATGATGGTATTGAACACTGAACTGAAGTCTACAAAGAAGACCCTCGCGTAGGTGTTTGGAGATTCAAGGTGTTGTAGGATGTAGTGCAGAGCCACATTAACAGCATCATCTGTTGATCTATTTGCTCGGTATGCAAACTGCATGGGATCTAACAGCAGATCCATGATGGTTTTCAGGTGGGACAGCACTAGCTTTTCAAAGATTTTCATAACTACAGACGTTAGAGCAACTGTTCTGTAGTCATTCAGTTCCTTAATGGAGGGCTTCTTTGGTACTGGGATGATAATAGAGCGTTTGAGGCAAAAAGGAACATAGCACATCTCTAGTGATTTAGAAATCCAGTATCCCTAATAAGTGCCATCCAGTCTCTGCTTAATAACATATAAGAAAGTTTTCAGAAAGTCTGAGAATATGGTCCAATGTCAAACAATTGATTCTATTTGACAATTGTGCCTAAAGTTTACATAAACTCTTCCTTCTATGCTTTGACCATTCCTCTGGAACAACAATAAACAAATTTGATCTACATCTATAATATATACGGCTGCCTTCGAAGTATCTGCACATCTCATACAGCTCAAACAAATCCAGCCCAAATGTTGAGAATGCCACTCTGAGGTCCCTTGCCATGTTACTCTCTTGGACATGTTCCAATTGTCAATATTCTCCTTAAAGCAATGGAGAAACATATTGCCAAAGTGGAATGTGCCTGACTAGAACGAGTTTCCTTTAGGATACCCAACACAGGAGATTACCTTCTAAATGCCATGGGTATTCTACGTTCTCCAAATCAAAAATAAAATAAAAATAAAAAAGGTCTCAAAGGGAACAGTATGCAGGAAAAACATTATTCAATTCAGGTCTGAATAACAGCTTCGAATATGGTTTCCAAGGCAACTCAACCAGCATGTTAACATGTTCACTTTCTTCATTAAAGAAAAATGTGAAAGGTAATTGGGTTAATTACTGAAGCAAAAGCCAGCATACTGCCATTAATTGTCCATTTACCTAAGGTATTTAAAAACCAGTTCTAATTGCTATCAAGGTAGAATGATTTATAAGCTTTTGTCTACATGAGTAGCTTACATAAAAGGCAAGCAATTGTCTCTTTACATTTTCAGAAAAGTTAAGTTTAAACCTAGTATTCCTAATAAATATTCCTAGCTGGTATTACATAACAGAAAATGACGTCAATATTATATGTTGTGGTACTAGCCCTCAGTAACAGCCTCCCACCAAAAACCCTACTCTAATGGCCTTTGCCATCAAATGTTAGCAGTAGGGTTGTTAGCAAAACCCTCCACAGGCAAATTTGGGAATAAGAATAGCAATAACACTTAGACTTATATATCACTTTACGATGCTTTACAACCCTCTCTAAGCAGTTTAGAGTCAGCATATTGCCCCAATTTGGGTCCTCATTTTACCCACTTCAGAAGAATGGAAGACTAAGTCAACCTTGAGTCTGGTAAGATTTGAACTGCCAAATTGCAGGCAGCTGTCTGTCAGCAGAAGTAGCCTGCAGTACTGCATTCTAACCATTGTGCCACCGGAGTATGGGGTGCCCCAAGTTTTGTTTTTTGTATTTACTATAGCTGATTTTTAAGTTGTGTATTTGTTTTTATTGGTCTACATTGTTTAGTCTCCCAAGATTATTTGGGTGATCCAGGACTGGTCTAGAATGCAGCAGCACCCCACAGAGTTGTTCATTTTACAACACTGGTGTGTAAGCTGCACTGGGTACAATTCAAGATGACGGTTATCACTTTTAAGGCTCTAAATAGCATGGAATCAGTCATGCTGCTTGTGGGAGCACTTCTCCCTGTAGATATCTAACCATCCCTCCAAGTCAAATAGGATACCTTCCCTAAAATGTTGTCATTCAGTGTAAGTTCTCCAAAGCAAATCAGCTAGGAAACAAAGGCCTGTTACTACTTTTTATTATTAAAACTCCAGTAACAGAATCTTGTAAATGTCAATGTACCTTCTCCCTTCCTCTTTGTGTAAACTAGGTAGGGGCTTATCTGAAACATTTACTCACATTACATTATTGCTTGGGATTCAGATCCCTTTATCTGACCACTGCCTTGGTAGAAGCTCTTCTTTCTTGTCAGGCACGGACAACCAGATTCACATATGCAGAATTCAAGTTAACTACTTTATTACGTTCTGCCTATAATACAGAAATCTCCCCAGTCTTGAGTACAATTAAACAAAATTCCAAGGAAGGCGGGGGGGATCCTAGCCTTTTTGCCATCATGATGATTCCAGGCTAATTGAAAATCCCTTTGCTCTTTACATCTAGTGGGCCCTAGGAAGTGCATCTTCTCCATAGCTGCCTCTGCCCTGTGGAACACTTTTCCCCAGAGATCTGGGAGCCCTCCCCCTCCTTTCAGAAGGTCTTGAAGATAAAATGAGGCTGGAATCTAATAAGATGGAATAGCAATAGCACTTAAGCTTATATACCACTTCATTGTGCCAGTAAGGAAGAATATTTGTAGCTCAGGGTTGAAATGAGGGGTCCTTGGTGCTCTCTGAGTTTGCTTGCTTTCTTGAAGATGTTTCATTATCCTAAATAGGTAACATCATCAGTGCTAGGAAGAAGTGCTGTTTGCTGTCAGTGCTAGGCTTCTAGAAATTCCTTGGCATTTTTCAATTCGGAAAAAGTTACCATCCTAGACCAGGCCAAGTCCAAAAATGCCAGGGAATTTCTAGAAGCCTAGCACTCTGACAAATCAGCCATCAATAGACACATAGACATTAACAACATGTATAGACTATGCAAAAGAGACAATCAACCAGCCCAAAGAGAAAAGGACTCCAGCACCTCTCCACCAGTAATCAGCCCTCAGATCAGCATAGATTAACTCCAAGGTTAACTTCAGACCAACCATCAAGTAAGCAATATGCCAATCAAGAAACTGCCAAAGAGCCATCAGTAAACTGCCCAACCAAAGAATCTCTAAAACTGCCCCCACCCACAGAGACAGGCAAAACACCAGAATATAAACTGACAGCAAACAGCACTCCTTACTAGCACTGTTTAAATCACCTTCAGACTGCTATACATTACATTTTGAGTTTCCATTATGAACATTAATATGTTATGATGACCTTTAATGTATTATGATGAACATTATGTATTATGATGACCTTTGTAAAATACTCAGGAAATCACAAAATAACTTTTTCATAAGATGAGCACAAAACATAATAGGACTTCTTAAAAAGTGGCATTACTCATTACTTTGCCACCATAAGTTAATGCTTGTGTTATAATAATTTAAAAGATGAAATCAAGAAAAGAGATAAAAAATAAATGCATACAGGTACTTAAAAGTAAAGCAAAATGCAATTCAATTATTCTAGAAATTCAAAAATTAAAATAAGCTAAATAAAATATAATGAAAGGTATAAATTGATCAGAATTAAACATAAAGCAATTGCTAAAATTCCAAATTACTGAACAGAATATAGCTGCAACCTAAAACCAAGATTACATTCAGAGCCCCAAAGGCCATGCACAGCCATTCTTCCATGCTTAGATATAAAACTGTGAAGAAACCAAGTTCTTTAAGCAAGGTCTAACATGACCATATTGATCAATAACTTTGTTATTGTGTTTCATAGCAATCTTTTCATATTTGGGGATGTCTATCATAATTTGCCCAGTAAATCAATGTGTACCTATGTGCTACAATTTCGCTGTATTAATTTTTTTAAAATGTTCTTCTTTATGAGAATGCATACTAAAGATAAAAGACCGATTTAAACAGAAGTAACAAAAATGGCTACCTACAAAAGGAACAATAGTATTCAGAATGGAGAGTAAAATCAGATGTAAACCAACAAAGCAGAACTGGAAAAGAATCAGCTGTGTTGCCTGGCAGCAAATTATCACCTCCCAGTGAGCTATTTCCACCTAACACAGAATCCAACACAGAAAAGGAAAGGATGCATCTCACTAAAAACTACAGGCCTCTCCTTCAGAGAGCACCGGCTTAGAGGTGCTTAGCATCTCAGAGACTAATGAAGTTCTTTCTGATGATCAACAAAGGTTGATATGATATAGGAAGTTACACAATGGGGGGGCATATCTCTAGCAAATGACTTAAAGTAGAACTAAAGTATTTGGAGAGTTGGGGTGGAGAATGTATCAGTGATTATCTCCTGCCTACTAAATGATAATGGCTATCCTACTTCTGATTTCAAATGCACATGCACACAGACACAGTTGCTATGATAATTGGTAGTTTTCTGTTTACAAGATAAAGAATGCAAACCAAAACAGAGCATCTGAAAATAGTTGGCATGAATGGTTGCTTTTCAGAAAAGCACACAGAAGAATAGTCGAAATCTAGTCCAAGATTCTGAAAGTCAACTCAGGGTTGTCAGCCAATCCAGAGGTCAGAATTCCACAAGGAGGAAGTCCAAACAAACATCATGCAAGATTCAGAGACCAGACAGTTGCTTCTGAGGGATCAAAGGTCAGGACTGCCCCTTAAATCAGGATTCAGTCAGCTGTCTCTAATCAAGGATTTATTTGTCTCAGAACATCCCTTCTCTCCTCTCCTTTCTAGTTGCTGGGCTGGGGGGCAGGCAGGTTGGGAAACCTTACATGAGCATGATCATCACCTGACTTTTCCAGATGCTCAGGTGGTGCCTATGTTTTTATGTCTCCTGAGATTGAACATTCCACATGTCACGCAGGACCAACTTCTTCACATTCAGAGTCAATGATTCCTGACTTGTGACAATGAATAACTATCCTATCTCTTTGTGGACTGAGACAAGCATATACATTGAACTTAGATTTTAGAACTTGAAAAGACAGACCACATGAGCTAAGTCTAATTTTCAAAATGTTCCAGAACAAGTTAAATATCTAAGGAATAATGCAGATTATCTGACACATTTAAATACTAAAAATATTAAAACAAATGGAATCTGAAAGGGCTTTATCACGATTTTTCCAAATAAGACATTTTTTCTTTGTTCAAGAACACAAGACTTACAAAATATGAAGTCTTAGTGCCAAAGAGATCGTGAAGTCAATAGTTTTTAGCCATCACCAATGTCTGTTGATGAAGACTTAATAATATCATATTTTGTGATCATATATAATAATTACATTGGAGACAATTATCACTGTTCTAAATCTTTTCCAGATCTAATTTGGTACATGAATATTCACATAATTCATATTAACCACATATTCTTCTATTGTTCAACTTACAATAGATTTTTCTCAACTTTTTACATTAACACATTTCAGAAAGTGTAATACATATACTGTATATGCTTGAACAAAGTGCTTTTAAAATACAAGGGCACAAAAATTATTAAATCATCTTCACATCTGGTATTGAACAAAGGTCAACTTATGTTCCTGAAATCACCTCTTTAAAAATCTGTCATAAGAAAATTTAATTTCCAGGCAGGGTCCTATTTTATTTGCCTCCTTCCCACTCACTTAAACTCTACAATTTCCTGAATACCATAAGCAGATGCTGCCAAAATTTGAATATGCATCTATTAGAATCCTAATTGAATCTGAACTGTTCTTATGAAACTTTGCAAACCAGAACATGAACAAGGCACCCTATAATTGAATTAAAGGAACCTGGAACAAGCTAATCATTAACTTGTCAGAATGTTAATTTTAAAAAGGAAGGAAGGAACAGGACCACTTAGAAATGGAGGCTTTAAAATATCTGCCTATCCTCTTTTTGGATTCCATTCTAGAAATCCATCACTTGTATCTTATTTCATAGTACATACAAAAAATTGTATCCGTGCGGATTTAGTCACTCACACTGAAATATATTCTAGTTTGAACAGACAATAGAACCATTGCAGAGTTTGGTTTTCATATTATGCCTGATTGTATTTCAATATTACAGTCAAAAATAGGGAAAATATAATACTTACCTGCCAAAACTCTATTGACAGAGGAGTGAGTGGCCAACCCAGGCTGTCCACGTTCATGGAAAATCCCAGCATAAGGCAAATACTCAGGCAACAAGAAGCGTCTAAAAAGGAGAGAAAAATTCTGTTAAAACTGCTGTGAACCTGATAAAGACCTTAGTAATAGATAGACCATTTCTTACATGCATTATTAGTTATATAGCTCTTACCTAGGGACAAAGCGTCCAAGGGATGGTGCAGACATACGGGCATTCCGAGGGGCTCGGTGTCTTGACCTGTCTCCATTGTCCCTTCAGTGGGGAAAAAGGAGGACATTTTAATTATTAATTTTTCACAGCAAAGTCAGATTCAGGATTCTTCCTCCTAAACTAATCACGGTAAATACTGAAACAATTTCCTTATAGCTTAATTAATTGTTGGGTTGTCTTTTCACCTTTGAAACCTTCCTCAAAGATTTAGGACACAACTTAATAAAAACGCTAACATAATATTATATTTAACATTATGTGAAATGCTTCTTTGCTTCATATCATGTTTACACAGTAGCCAGAATTTACTGAATTTACAGAAGGAACCAAAACATTTTCTCTCAATTAGATTCACTAGAATCTGAGATAGTTTGTACAAACCAGCAAGTATACATTGGCAGCAAAAGTACACAGATCGACAGAGAGAAACAGGCTACTCTTCATTCTTCATACTTTTTTTCTCTTCAGATCATTAGGTACTAGATCAATAGTATACACTTTAAGACCTCCTACAAGCAAGACATCTGAAGCATGCCTCATGCAGTTTTACATGAATTATATGATCCTTTCTTATCATTTTGCAACTCTTCACTTCCTTTGCTCAGAGGGAGAAAGGGTCAAAGCATTACAAAGTTCAAAAATATAATTTAAAAATAAACTGTAATATAGAATAAAAATAAAAATAAAAAAATTAAATTATTCACAAGCTTTGCAGAGTTTATCAGACCTTGCAAAAGAAGAGGTAAGACGTTTAAGAAGAAAATGAAATATATGGATTAATGGATGTGGTAGAAGTAAGGATAGTTTGCAAGAATATAAAAATATGGAGAGGTATACAGAATAGTATATGTATAAACTAAATTTGTTTAGGATTTTTTTCTTTGATCTCCTACCTTTAATTTATTTATATTATTTTTTAATTTTTTTTGCTTTACATATCAGTTTACCCCCAAAAGTAATACCATGGTAGGTAACTAGGTGCATCAAAATGCACACCTGAAAGAAGCTAGGCCAAAACTCCAGTACTAGATTATTTTAATAGCAGTACTTTATTTCAATGTTTATTATTAGTTATTTATTCTTCTATAGTTAACATTTGCAGCAGAGATTCACATTTCTCTCTAACATTGGAAAAAAAAATCTAAAATGCTTATTAAAGTCACTGTTTATGGTTTGAGCTAATAAAACATGACCCTAATAATAATGGAAAAGGTAAGGTTATTGCAAAAATAGGTCTTCTGTTATACTGATTTCCCTTAGTCACACATTTCAATGCCTAGTTAAGTTAGAAGCTAATTTACAAGTGAGCAGAACTATAAACAGTTTCTTGTATGTTTCTGTATTTCAGAGATTTAAAACAGATCTAAAGTAAGAATAAGGCAACTAGAAATTAAAAAAACATAAACACAATAGTTCTGAGGCAAAACAGTTTTTTCCTTTACATTATCTAAAATTCTGCATTAGTAATTGCTGGTTAAGATTCACATGCAACTATGAAAATCCTATCTCTCTGCCTCATCTTGTTTTTCAAATTCTACAACAGATGCAAAATGAAGCTTGTCTTTGTTCTCAGGAGAATTTGCTGTAGAACAGGGGTTTCAAACTCGATTTCATTGAGGGCGGCATCAGGGTTGTATCTGACTGGGTGGGGGGGCTGACCAGGATGATGTCACTTGTATCGGGGGGGGGGCTGTGATGGCCCGAGCATTCTGCCAGCAAAAATGGGCTCCTGAGCTCTGTTTTCGGCTGGGAAGGGCTCCTGCAATCCTTTGCTGGCAGAGGCACTGCGGGCCGGTCCTTCACTATTTCCAGGGCAGCCCCGTGGGCCAGATCTAAGCACCCCATGGGCCGGATCCAGCCCCTGGGTCTTGAGTTTGACACCCCTGATGTAGAGAGTAGATAGGTCTGATCAAGCAATCTATTTATGCTTAGCATAGTTGTTCTAAGATATGAGAAAATCTATCCAAAGAAGTTGGTGTGACTATATTAACAAACCAAGGTCATTGCACGCTGTTCAGAAATAAAAACTCAGAAACCTTATTAGGTCACAAAGGTGAATGGATAGTGCTTTTCCTTCCTTAACAGACTATAGCAAGACAGTGAAGAAAGTTATGTCTACACTATAAAAAAATAACTCTGCTAAGTTTGAAGTTTTCAAAACAAACCAACTATATTAAGGTTAAAATAGTATTTTTTTATTCTTACAGCATTCCAGGGAGCTTATTTCAAAGTAAATATATCACAAGCTTCTAACCTATTGGTGAGAACTGTGTAACGTTAGGAATTGTGCACTTTTTATTTTAGATCAGGAGTCAACAAACTTTTGTATGGTCTGCTAGCTAAAAATGGATGGCCAGGTGGACGATTGCCAGGCCCAAGCTTCAGCTAAGCTGCTGGGGCAAGTGGCAGGTCTGAAGACCAAAGGGGAGGGCTGCATAGTTTTAGCAGTCTAGTTAGAGCTGACTCATGAGGCAAAATTCCTCAGCATGTTTCACTGATATCCTTCCTTTCAGAGCACTTGGTAATACTGTGTGGAAAACTAAAATATTCAGATGGAATTGTCAAAGCCTTACAACACAGAAAGCCAACATAAGAAGGATAATTGGCAGATTTTTAACGTAACTGGCAGGTTAATCTTTAAAAAAATAATTCTAATTATTTTACATTGCCTTTGTAAGTATGCAATAGAATAATATTAATATTAATATTAATATTAATAGATAGATAAATAGATAGATAGATAGATAGATAGATAGATAGATAGATAGATAGATAGATAGTATTCAGGTTTCTTCGGGTATTTTCCCACGTCTTAATAGTTGTGCTTTTAAAGTTATAGTGACGTTTCGGCAGAATCTCATCTGCCATCATCAGGCTTGTGTATTGGGTTTTTTGCTAATCAAGCCTGAGGATGGCAGATGAGATTCTGAAAATCTTTAAAAGCACAAATATTAAGACATGAGAAAATACCCGAAGAAACCTAAATACCATACACATGAATACCTGCAAAAACATAGGAAAACAATATATATATATATCTGCAGATCTTGGCGTGTTTGGGTCTTTTCCCGTGTAAGATTGAGAGCACGAAGCTGAAAGCACCAGCCTGAAGATGGCGAGTGGGACCTTGTCGAAACGTCACCAAGATACTCTCAATCTTACATGGGAAAGACCCGAACACGCCAAGACCTGCATACCTGTACCCTTGAAAATGTACGAAAACATCTATATATCTATATCTATATCTATATATATCCCTTTTTTCAGAAAAAGAAAAAAAAAGCTTATTTAGAATTTAAGTTTTTTCATTTCAGTACTTTAAAAACTTAAATACTAAGATAAGAAAAATGATAGATGACAGCTTACTGAAAGTTTAATAGCTCAAAGCTATTCTCATAGAAAATACAAAAATATGCATCTTGATAGAGTGGTAGTGGTAGTAGAATTGTACAAATACAACTTTCCTAATTCTTAATAATCCCATTAGTGGATTATTCTTTTAAAGATAAACTAACTCCAATATTTACTACATACTACTAGTTAACAGTCTGACTGGGCAAATATAAACAGATAACTGGGTCACTATCTTCAATACAAATAAGTAAGACATTCTTATTAGGTTCCCTCTGAAAGAAAAAGGAGGATGAATATGTTATTTATACCATAACCCAATAAATATAACTGCTGTATATATGGATCAAATCATCACAAAAAATAAATGGCATTAAGAATAAGGGAGAGACATTTAAAGAAAAAAAGAACACCAAATGCTTTTCTTAAAATCAAATCTTAAAATAATGCTGTTCAGATTAGCTAACCCAAAAAAATACCTTACATTAAAATGGAACAATTTTAATATTTTGAAGAACTCCATTAGCACCAAGAAATGTATTCTTACTGGATTATCATAAAAAGGGAGAAATGTGCTAAATGCTTTAAAAAGCATTCAAACTACACAAAAGCCTTCTTTGGTATGTATTAAACTATAGACACAGTCTCCAAAATGGATATAGCAATAATAAAATAAAGTCAGCTTTGATAACCTCTCACAGGATGCAGATACTCCTCACCTTACAACCATTTAACAATGACTGAAAGTTGTGACAACCCTAGAAAAAGTGACTTATAATCTGTACAGGTAGTCCTCAACTTACAACAGTTCATTTAGTGACAGTTGGAAATTACAATGGCACTGGAAAAAGTGACTTATGACCATTTTTCACACTTATGCCCATTGTAACATCCCCAGGGTCACATGATTTTACATTCAGATGCTTGACAACTGACTCATATTTATGACGGTTGCAGTGTCCCAGAGTCGTGTGATCTCCTTCTGAGCCCTTCTAACAAGCAAAGTCAATGGGGAAGCCAAATTCATTTAACAACCGTGATACTAATTTAACACCTGCAGTAATTCACTTAACAAATATGGCCAAGAAAGGTCGTAAAATGAGCAAAACTCGCGTAACAAAAATTTTGGGCTCAATTGTGGTTGTAAGTTGAGGACTACCTGTACTTACACTTATGACTATTGCTCCATCCTGACAGTCACATGATTACAATTCAGGAACTGGACAATTGGCTCATATTTAGGATAGGCTGAAGCACCCTGTGGTCATGGGATCATGAACTGCAACCTTTCTGCCAATTTCCAGCAAAAACCACCCATTGGGAAAGCTGGATTCTGTCAGCAACCATGTGATTTAACTGCCAGAAAAATCATTGTAAAATCAGATCTGACTCCACCTTCGACCACAACAATATATGATGGAAATTCAATGACAATTGTGGATGTAAGTTGAGAGCTATCTGTATTTAAAGAAGAATAAAAAGAATTCTCTCAAGATTGGAAGATGTGGAGAGACCTGGTCCATAGAAATGCCAAGATTCAGAGACAACTGAATGGGTATCATCATCATCATCATCATCATCATCATCGATGATTCTACTACACAGAATGCTCTTCATAAGATAAAACAATTCATCATAATTTTATCATAAGATAAAACAATTCATCACCCAACCGTTTGCTGCATACTGCAGTAGAACCCTGCTAATTGCTAACGATGAACTATTTGAAAATCAATTCCAAAGAATTACATCACAAATCTATAATTCTGTCCTACAAACTAAGTCTTCAATGACACATTGTTAAAAAACTGCCAATCCAATATTTAATGATTGAATATTAACAGCTGAAATAGGACATTAAAAAGAATGACCATTCACCATATCAGGGGAATACAAGACAGATAGATTTAAATAAGTTGGCACGTTGATGACTAAATATGTTAAAGCAGTATCAGTACAAGAGTGAAATGTTAGTACAAGAGTGAAATGTTCTTAAGGCTATCCATATAAAGTCTACCATCTTAGTATTGGAAATGAATGTGGTTATTAGCTATACAAGTAACTTTACTTACCACAACTGGAACCAGCAGTTCCATCAGCGCAGTTGTTGTGACTTACGTAAATTCTACCTGCAGCTGCTAAGCAACTCACCATGGGTTATTATGTGCAATATGATATGCCCACAACTTGTGACCTGGCAGCTTGCTCATTGATTTTGCTTCTTAAAAGCTGGCAGTGAAGGTTGCAAATGAGGATATCCTGCTTGGGGGTTGTTGGACTAGATGACCTACAAGGTCCCTTCCAACTCTGTTAATCTGTTATCATGTGAATGTTCACCAGCTGTAAAGGACTCAAATTGCAATCACGTCACTGCAGGGATGCTGCAATGGCTGCAACTTTGAGGAACCCATAAGTCTCATTTCTCATTGTTGTAAATTTAATTGAATGAGCAGTCAGTAAGTGACAACAACCTGTATCACTTACTCCTTCTTGTTCACAGATTTGATTTATTTTAAATCAGAGGGATAAGTTAAGTAGATGCTATCTACAATAGCTATGTTATAAATTCCATGTTCCGAAACTTTGGCCATGCTGGCAGAAACTAAGAAAAGCTGGTATCCGGAATAGAGATTATCCATGTTCCGTGTCCTAGTTATAATGTCCACAACAGAATAGCAATGGAGCAGCTTATTCCAACATCTGTCGCTTTAAAAGTAATTCAGCTTCCCATAGGTCAAATTTATCTTAAATACAGAGATTGACTATGCTAAAGCCTTTGATTATGTGGATCACAACAAATTGTGGCAAATTCTTAAAGAGATGGGAGTACCAGACCATCTTATTTGTCTCTTGAGAAACCTATATGTGGGTCAAGAAGCAACAGTGAGAACTGGACATGAACCACTGATTGGTTCAAAATTGAGAAAGGAGTCCAGCAAGGAGTCCTGCCTATTTAACTTATATGCAGAGCACATCATGAGAAAGGTGGGGCTATTTCTCCCAGCAATCTTAATTCCAACTTGTGGGGATGAATCACAATTTGGAATTAAGATTGCCGGGAGAAATATCAACAACCTCAGATATGCAGATGATACCACTCTAATGGCAGAAAGTGAAGAGGAACTAAAGAGCCTCTTGATGCAGATGAAGGAGGAGAATGCAAAAGTTGGCTTGAAACTCAACATTAAGAAAACTAAGATCATGGCATCTGGCCCTCTCAATTCCTGGCAAATAGATGGGGAAGAAGTGGAAGTAGTGACAGATTTTATTTTCCTGCGCTCCAAGATCACTGCAGATGGGGACTACAGCCAAGAAATGAAAAGACACTTGCTCCTGGGAAGGAAAGCTATGGCAAATCTAGACAGCATACTAAAAAGCAGAGACATCACCCTGCCAACAAAAGTGTGTATAGTCAAGGCTATGGTTTTTCCAATTGCAATGTATGGCTGTGAAAGTTGGACCATAAGGAAGGCTGAGCGCCAAAGAATTGACGCCTTTGAACTATGGTGCTGGAGAAAGACTCCTTGGACTGCAAGGTGATCACACTGGTCAGTCCTGGAGGAGATCAACCCTGACTGGTCTTTAGAAGGCCAGAACCTGAAGATGAAACTCAAATACTTTGGCCACCTAATGAGAAGGAAGGACTCACTG
This sequence comes from Naja naja, assembly GCA_009733165.1. Classification (NCBI taxonomy): domain Eukaryota; kingdom Metazoa; phylum Chordata; class Lepidosauria; order Squamata; family Elapidae; genus Naja; species Naja naja. The sequence goes on from CM019148.1 coordinate 295,131,020, forward strand.
GAGAAGAGCCTAATGCTGGGAATGATTGAGGGCAAAAAAAGAATGGTACAGAGAATGAGATGGCTGGATGAAGTTACTGAAGCAAACAGTTTGAGCTTAAATGGACTCTGGGGGATGGTAGAGGACAGGAAGGCCTGGAGAAATGTTGCCCATGGGGTTGCAGTGGGTCGGACACAACTTCGCGACTAACAACAACAACAGAATTTTAATGTTTACGGATTTAATAGGTGTATGTAAGGTGCTGTTTTGTTGACATCGTTTTAATTGTTGATTGGGAACTGCCCAGAATTCAATTATTAAGATGAGATGCTATACACATTTTAAATAACTTTTAAAAAATGCATTTATTGTAGAATGCTATCTTTATGCTTGTGTGTGTGTGTGTGTGTGTGTGTGTGTGTGTAAAACAGTCATGATACCTCAGGTGTGTTTCTGAGGCTTAAGTTCTCTTAACTGGAGACTTTCAATCTGCTACAGGAGCAAGAGCTAACATTTGAAGGTCAGCCATTTAATTTCCCATATAAATAGCAGGTGATCCATTCACAAAAGAAGTAGAGCAAGATACCAGATGACCAAAGCAAGAACTGAGCAACTTCTTCATAATTTAACTGCTAACACATATTAGCATTTTTCTGCTTTAAACTTAACTGTATTTCACATTTAAATTTTTATGGGAATGAATAGGACAGCCTTTTATCAATTCTCCCCAAACAACTCATTTTTTTTAAAAAAAAAAGATTCTTAACTTTCATTTATTACTCTGCTTCCGTGGGTATATTCATTTTATTCCAAGACAGAGCTGCACAAAATAAATGGCCAGCCTAGCCTAACATACTGCATATCATTAAATGTAATCAAAAGAAAAGTGGATTAAGAAAAAATATTTTAAAATAGGACAGATGGTAAGCAGAGCTATTGCTTTTAATAACTAGGAATCCAGTTATGAAGGATCTGATTCCAACAGTCCTAAATGTATCCCCTCTACGGTAGTCTAAATCACCTGTGTGACAATAAGAAATGAAATTGTTTTATATATCTCAAATAAATAATAATCTCCAAGCACCTTTTCTATAAAGAATAGAGCTTTTATTAAATCCAGATGGTTCCTAAGTGTTGCATATGTTGCATGTCTTGAATCTTTTCTTCCTGCCCTGCTCCACTATAATAGTCTAACTTTTGCAGTTTGTTTGTTTATTTATTTCAAGTAATTTTATGTGATTCCAAGCATCTTGTAGCAAAACATACACAATATACCAGAGATCAGCAAACTGTTGCCTATGAGCCAAGCCTGGCCCATCTGGTTTTACGCAACCATGCAAGTTAAAAAGGGTCAGGGGCAGTCAAACTCCCAGAGTAAGGGATGGATATGAGGCAGGCATCCTGGGCAATAGTGGTGTCTTATAAGGTACCTCCTTGCTGGCAGCCAGCACCATCCAACATCTGTGCTGCATTCCTTGGCCTACAGACCTATCAACTGTGAAGGCAGAAGATAAGCAGGATCAAAAAATGGTTGCTGATCCCCATATATCTGTGATGGCAAACCTATGCCACGCGTGCCGGAAGTGGCACACAGAGCTATCTCTCTGGGCATGTTAGCCATCGCCTGTTGCTCTTCCAAGTTCCGGCACACACATGCACGCTGGCCAGCTGCTTTTCACGCACATGGGAGCAACAGAAACCAGAAGAACAGCTCCTAGGGGTGCATGCGCATGCTGGCCAGCTGGTCTTGATGCACGCATGTGCATTAGACACCGGTAGATCAAGTGGCTAAGCTTCCAGTTCTTGGTGTGCACATACGCATCGGGGAGCTGCTCTTCCAGTTTCCGGTGTGCATGCACAGACTCCCATTTCAGCTCTCAGTGCTGAAAAGGTTAATCACCACTGGCATATATAGTAAACCACAATTCAAACATTACAAACATTATTAAATATATCAAAGACTGCCAACATATATTCAATATAATAATATTATGAAAAAATATCTTATGACACCAACTCCTCATTGGGGTTTTTGGTTGGGTTTTTTTTTTTTGGTGGGGGTCATCCTTTTCCCTAAACAACTTTTTGGAGTCTGATGGCAACCACTCAGAGCTTGTTTTTTCTTCAAGTCTGCAGGTTTACCTTCTACTGCTTTTGTGGTGGCTGCTGGAATCCGGTCTACTGAATTCACTCATTCACTACTCTATGCTAGCTTAGGTTTTTATGGTTCTAGGGAAAACTATTTCTTGCTTTTCCCCAATATTGCTGCCCATGCTGCTCATGATTTTCTACAATCACTTGACACAATGCCAACTAGAACACTTTGGTTTCAGCCTGTATCTATTTCCACCATCTCTTTAATTTCTTTACTATTTCAATACACAGAGTGACATTCTCTCTTTTATCTCTCCCTTGCCCATGGTAAGTCAAGAGATCCTTAAGAACTTCCAATCCTCAAAAGGTAGCCTACTCTTATCGTCTGATATACTTTCCCTTCCTCTGGTTTCTTACATTTAAAAAAGTGGAAAAAAAGAACTGGCAAAGCTTCCAAATGGCATTTGCAGTTTTTTCAGAAAAGAAATCAATTTCAGACTTATAAACTAAATAATTCTCTATCAGTTCTTTGTCAATATTCATCAGAATGGACTCAATGCAAAAGGTGCATTTTCACCATTAGAAAAATGTTTTTGTTCATATTTCTGAATTTTATGCATATACAATGAGATAATTCTTTTCCTCTCCTCAATGGAGTTACGTTGTTTTTAAGCATCCTTTCATAGTTTGACAATCAAATGTATTTGGCATTATTACACTGATTATCTGGACAATTGTTTGTTGTTTCAGACATTATAAGCCTGAAATTATGGCATATATCTTTTCCTGATGTAAATAATATAAGCATTCTATAATAATTACACACAGTTCATTTGTCTGATATGTGCTAATAACAAAATCTTCCTATATCACATTCTTCAGACAAATAAGAACAAAGAAAGAGTTCAGTCACACAATTGTGTTTCAAGGAATAAGGGGGGAAATCATATATTAACTCAGATGAGATATAAAACATGCTCCTGTTAATAAGTTAAGTTATCCTGCAATAGTTACAATAAAAAGAGGGCCTGCAGAATGAAAGGATGGATTTTAAACAAGGAATTTTAAACTAAACGGCTTTTATCTATATTAAGTAACTAATTCTTGAAGGTGGGCAGGCTGTCAAGAGTTAATGAAAAAGTGATGAACAATATTAGAGAAGATTTTCAGACCATAAAACAATCATCCCATATATTATGTATCAGTTGGTGCCAAAGAATAAAATCTACATATTCTTCATGATTTGCTGAAGACAGATGGCAGAATTGAGCAAGGCATCCTACGAATGTAGAAACATTTCAAAAGATCATGAGATGCTTCATACAGATCAAACCTAGTACTTTGCATCCATGTATATAACAATAGATTTTTTTATATCTAGAAAATTTTGAAACAACATATGAACTCGGTAATTTGTTAGGACAATTCCCTTGCAAAAAAAGTAAATTGTAGTTTAAATAGAGTGATATGTTTTCCTCCTCAAAACTGGCACCAGTTAAAAGAATCTCTCCTTTGGGGTGGAGAGATCCCCAAAGCTATATATTCATCTAGACAGCTGGGTAGATATGAGAAATTAACTTTTCTTCATCACCAATAAATTGGCTGAATTATTAAAGTAAAGAATGTTTCCACATAACCCAAGAAACAATAGAATAAAGCAGTCAAAATTTTAAAGCATGTCACACAAAAGAAATACCAAATGACTGAGCCCAGGACCATAAAAGCAACCCAGTCTACGCTTTCAAAACAACTATTGACAATTTTGTGCTATGTATTATTTAATTTTAATTATTTTCAACAGAACAGAGCTGGAAGGGACCCTGGTTGGTCTTCTAGTCCAGCAGTCGCCAACTGGTGGGCTGAGGCCCACTGGTGGGCCGTGAGAAAATTTTGGTGGGCTGCAGAAAAATCTCACCCCCAGAGCACCCCCCCCCAAAGCAATTAATCCAGGCTGCACAGAATCACAAGGCTGTGCTGTCCAGATGGCTCACTGGAACCCTCCCGCCCACTCATTCCTTACCCAGCAAACTTGCCTGCTAAATTGCTATTTTTCCTTTTTCCGACCATCATCTATCTGTTCTGCTGTCCTGGAGATTTAGATTAGCTAGGAAGCAGGAAATGGTTGGATTTCTTGCTTTCTAGCTAGTCTTTAGATCTTCGGCTCTGCTTTTAAGCAGAACCTCACTGAAGGTTCTATTATTCAGTGCAGACTCACTGCAAGCAAATTTGAGAGACTGAGCTAGCCGATGGCAGATAGATAGATCACTGAATGATTCTGTGAGCAACTCAATCTGCCTGAATTTTGGGTAAAAGTTGCTCTTTAAAATAAAATTCAATATTTACATACATGGTGTGGTGTGAGTTAATTTTGTGACTTGCTAGAAATTTTATGAGTTTGCTTGCAACAAATTTTATGTGACAGACTGAGCTAGCTGATGGCAGATAGATAGATCACTGAATGATTCTGTGAGCAACTCAATCTGCCTGCCTGCTTTGCCTGATTTTGGGTAAAAGTTGCTTTTTATAAAAAATTCAATATTTATATATTTATAATATTTACATACAAGCCATGCCCAGCTAGTCACATGACCACCAAGCCACACCCACAAATTAGACCACACCCACAGAACCGGTTAGTGGTCCCTGGGATTTAAAATTATGAGTTTGGTGGTCCCTGAAGTCCAAAGGTTGGCGACCCCTGTTCTAGTCCAACCCCCTGCTCAAGCAGGAGACCCTACACTGTTCCAAACAAGTGACTGTCCAGTCTCTTCTTAAAAACCTCCAGTGATGAAGCAGCCACAACCTCCGAAGGCAAGCTGTTCCACTGGTTAATTGTCCTCACTGTTAGGAAGTTTCTCTTTAATTCCACATTACTTCTCTCTTTGATTAGTTTCCATCCTTTGTTTCTTACTTTCTGGTGCTTTGGAAAATAAGTTGACCCCCTCTTCTTTGTGGCAGCCCCTCAAATACTGGGATACTGCTATCATGTTGCCCCTAGTCCTTCTTTTATCTAGACTGGTCATACCTAATTCCTGCAACCGTTCTTCATGTTTTTGTCTCCAGGCCCTTCATCATCTTAGTTGCTCTTCTTTGCACTTTTTCCAAAGTCTCAACATCTTTTTTGTAGTGTGGTAACCAAAACTGGATGTAGTATTCCAGGTGTAGTCTTACCAAGGATTTATAAAGCAGTACTAATATTTCATGTGATTTTGATTCTATGCCTCTGGTTATATAATCAAGGATTTTTTAGCTGCTGCCATACACTATTTGTTTAAGTGATTGTGCATTAGGACTCCAGGGTCCCTCTCAGGGTTACTGTTTTTGAGCCAGGTTTCACCAAATCTGTACTTTCATCTTTGTTTTTTCCTGCTTAGGTGTACCCTTGCTTTTTTCCACATTAAATTTCATGATGTTGGATAGGGCCCATTATTCAAGTCTTTCAAGATCTTTTTGGATCCTGAACTTGTCTTCTGGGGTGTTGGCTATTCCTGCCAGCTTAGTGACATCTGCAAATTTGATGAGTTCCCCCCTTCTATTTCCTCATCTAAGTAATTATGAAGACGGATCGACAAACCTAACAGGATCTTAGACAAACTTATCAAAAGGGAAAAATCAGATTCTGGAAAAAGAAAGATTAAATACATCAGAGAGGGATCACAATAGAATGTGTTAAGCTAAGGAATACAACAGAAGCACCTTTCACCCCCACTCAGCATGAAAGCAAAATCAGCCTTAGTGCAGCTGACTGAATCACTGTCCTGAATGGAATCCTTCCTTCTGTGAATATTATCTGCAGGGGAACACATTTCCCCACAGGTATCTACCTAGCTTTGTGAATGAAGATTGCAGGATGCCTTTGAGCAGTCAAATTTCTTTCCCTAGAAGACAAATAAGAGGCAGTAATGGAAATAACTGAGGATTGTTCTTGCTGAGCTCTCTCCATCACAATAGGCTCCAGCAGACTGCCTCACTCCTACTTCAGCAGCCTGTGGTGTTGTTTAGGGAAAGCTATTAGGAGGCTGATGCTTCTACATCTGTCCCCTCATTTACATTTTACACAAACAAATTACAATGAAAAGGGGAAGATACATTCATTCCCTTGTGTTTCCGAGTGGTTAATCGCTGGCGCATGAAAATGACAACTCCAAAGAACAAGGAGTTTGCTTTTACCATGAATTCTCTTTTTTGAAGATCACTCCCTGCTGTTTTAGGAGAAGGTGCAAGCTCAGATGATCAAGTTCAAGAGGTATTTAACAGCAGTAGAAGGGTACAAAGGGCTGGCATTTCTATCCCAACTGGTAGCATTACAAAATGAGCACAGATTGCAAAGGAGCCTCCATCTTCCAAAACTCAGCTGGAGACTGTCTTTTTGAGGGTCATCTTTTACAGGTCCATATTCAGAAGCACAATTAAAACAGCTGTGTTAATTCTCTATTTTAAATTCAGAAATTGTAGCAAGGATAATTAACAAGAGAGCTAAGAATTTCTTTTCCTACTAGAAAAATGCCCAGTTATAGTTCTGGGGAAAAGTACAGGTATTCCTGTAACTTATGACCACCACTGGGACTGGATTTTCCATGGTAAACCATGCAGCTGTGAGCCAGATGTCATGTAACTGCATCGCTTAGCAACTATAATCTTGGCAATCCTTGTTGCTGTCATTGACTGAGAAGTGAATAGCTATCTCTATCCAAGCCACTCTGACTAACCCCCATCTGCTATCTCCTCTTTCATCTTTGTCCTTTTAGCCATCCTGCACTCTCATGTGCAGAGTGGCAAGAAGCCCCAGAATCATGCGCCTCTGGGGCTGCTTGCTATGCTATGGAAAGCTGAGACTGCCCCTATCCAGTCCCAGTCACCCTTACCCAAGACCCCAAACCTCTTGGGGCCCTGTGCTCCCCATCCTAGCTGGCCCGCTGTCTTCTTGCTCCTGCAGTATGCCTGGCCTAGGCTGCTAGCCAGGCTTGGATTTGGGGGATGGGGGGCAGAGTCAAAAACAGACCTAGAACCACGTTGCACCAAAACACTCCTTTGCAAAAAGATGCTGCACCAGACTGGACTTTATACTATTGGGGGCGATAGCTAAAAGCAACCCCAGAGCAGCAATGTGCCCTCTGAAAAAAACTCTTTGTCTTTAGCTTTTTGGGGGGTGAGGGGAACATGAAGCCCAGTCACACCTAGCTCTTTGTAATGGGCCTTTTTGTGTGTGTGTGTGCGTGCACCACAGCTCTGGGTTGCTTTGGGCTTTATTTGTTTTACAGCACAAAACCCAGCCCCAGCCCAGCTCAGCAACAGATCAGGCATACCTCAGCAGCAGCAGGAGCAAATAGATGGTGAAGGTAGGGTGAAATAGCTGGGCAGGGAGAGTTGGAAGTGCCCTGTAATCGATAGTGGAGGTGGGCACCAAGCACCCAAATTCTGACCACATGACCATAGGGATGCTGCAACAGTGATAATCACTTTGAGCAGTCACTGAATAAATGATTTGCTAGGATTTACAAATTACATTAAAGTTTGATGCTTCTTTCACTTATTTTGCATGTAAAGTCAATTAAATGTGATGTGTTTCCTAGTAGATGTGCTTCTAAGTTTGGGGTCTTTGTCTTGCTATGAAACATGCTTGTGCTTCAACTTCAACTGGTGTAGATATGGCTTGGTAATCTTCTGTGGGATTTATGCTTCTTTCAATAATGGCATGTTAATGAGGCAGCAAAACATTATTATCATTATCATTATTACGTGTAATATCTCAAATTTATTCTGTACAACTTAAGAAGGCATATATCATGTTCTCGTCACTTACACGCAACCACCATTCTGTGAATGTAGTAATGAGTGACTGGCTCAAGTCATCCAGGTGTCTTTCATTTTGAAACCATGACATTATGCTTCCTTACTTGACAGCTGATATGAGATTTCTATTTTAAAATGCAGTTTTATGTTTCTATAGGTCATAACAATACCTACATAGCCTAAAAAGTTTCATTCCTGGATTATCTGTCCACACAGTATCCCTCCAGCTGTCAGGAGAGCCTCCAAGCACTTTTTGGCAAACTTAAAATGTTATTCTGGGTTTCTTTGTGACACCTTGGGATGATTTTATGCTGTGCTCTCAGAGTAAATACGATATGACTATGGATTAATTCTGTCCCAAAGCTTCTTTCAGTCCTAAGATTCTGACTGTGGACTGGCAGATCCCCAGGTTAAGAAATTTGATCCAAAGTTTATCAAAATCATAGAAAGTAAGGTCTAATTGCTTGATAGTTTAATGAAATAATTGGATAACTGGGCCTAATTATTCTTTTAAATGGCTCAGTTAAACTAAGGGAAGTGATTATTTTTTCACATGATACATTGCATGTTGATGACTTTGTTTATTGAAAAGATAAGGCAATTAAAAAAAACCAAAAGGGGGCATATGCTGTTTTACATAACTCTAGATCAGCAGTATAGAAGATACCTCTACTAACAAAAGCTTAGTTTGATCCTGACTAGCTCAAGGTTGACTCAGCCTTCCATCCCTCCAAGGTGGGTAAAATGAGAACCCAGATTGTTGGGAGGAAATAGGCTGACTCTGTAAACCGCTTAGAGAGGGCTGTAAAGCACTGTGAAGCAGTATGTAAGTCTAAGTGCTATTGCTGTAGTGTGAATCTACATTTGTGTAGTAGGCATCTGTCTCCTTCTGGCACAGATGGTTTTACTCTTGTGGTTCTTTTGTTTCTTTCTGTTTGATGTTTTTAATCCTTTTGTAAGCCTCTCAATGTCACCTGATGAGCAAGCACCCTTAGAAACTGAAAAACGTAGGAAGGAACAAATATATTAATATTGACTCAGTATACGTTACATATTTTAATGCCCCATTTTTTTATATTCATTGAAACTACAGAAATGTGACTCTTTGGACTGATACTTTGATTTTGACAGCTGAACAGATTCCCAATATTCCGCTTACTTAATTTGTCATCTAAAGGATAAGCAGCTTGAAAAGTCAGAGAGGGCAGCTAGTGGGTACAATTTGTCTTCCATGCATTTAAAAAGGACAAATTAATCAGTATGGTAAACGCTAATTTTGAGGAAAAAATGTATTCAACCTACTTTCTTTTTAACATGTACAAAGCATTTTAAAAATAAAAAGCAGACAAAAGAGAGAATAATTAATGCATTGTGCTGGAATAAAAAACTTACTCAAAGTCTTCAAATTCCAGGTCATTTCCTTCTACAGATGGGCCTGCATTTTCAGAAGTGGAAGCAGAAGATGAGGAAGAGCGAAGGCGATTTTGCTGATACCGCATAGAGCGCTGGCGAATGCTATCTCTGCGTGAAAGATACTGGATCATTCTCTGGGCATAATAAGCAGCAGGTGACAACCTGAAAAATTAAAATACTGTTGTTAGCTCAAAAGTAAATCCCACTTGCTTCTTGATGTTGTAGGATTATAATGCAATATTATTATTACCTAAATCTATGTCGGAAATAGAGGACTTGCTCTAGTTTTTTAATATGGATTGGATTATAAGCTGGAGATTTCTGCTTGAACAACTTTATCTAAAATACTTTGTGTTTTGTTAATGCAGTTTCAAATTCACTATATAACAGGTTAAAAAATGACCAGAATAATAGGAAGGCTGATTAACATTAGCCCATGTTATCAAGGTTTAACGAAGGGATTAAAAAGCTAGCTGAATACCTGTGTATTTTTTATTTTATTTTATTTTTTGTCTTTATGTCTTGTGTTTGTTCTTTTTTTCCCTCTCCCTGTCTTTTCCCTTGAAAGCAATAAAATAAAGGATGGGGGAATAGCTGGTACAACATTTTACTACTATGTCAAGTTATGAAGGTTACTTATTTTTTCAAAAATATCTTACACTACATTCTTCCCATTAATTTGAAATGAAAAATGTCCTTCAAAAGAAAGCATTTTTTTCATCCATTTCTTGCACTTGAACTCTGAGTGGCATACAAGGAGATATTCCAAAATATGATTCAAGCCAAGTCAAAATAGTAGACTGGGAGAAGGACAACCGATGTGACATGTTAAAGTAGAATACATCTGCCTTTCTGCAAGTTTATGGTAGGAAATAAATTCACTGTCATAGAGTTTGAATATTGTTTACACACTTCTAGCATTAAACTAATATTGTGAAATCAAGATAAAAAGTAGCATTCACAAAATTACTTAAACATAATTCTCCTTGGAAATGAGATAGGTTAAATTTAGATTATTTTCAGGGATGTTGTCCATTGTTCAAAGTCCTGGCCCAAATCACACAGTGAGCTCATTTGACTTAGGGCAAACTGGATCTGGGTTACCCTGCTCTTAATCCAACCTTTTAACTACTTTCTAAAAATCGCTCTTTCTGCTCATGGCCTAGTCTTTTCTGTCTATGTTATGGGGGTCCCACCATGGATGCTGAAATCATCCAAGATGATCAATCAAGACCCACTTCTAAAATTAGTTCAGTCAGAGAAGTTGAAAGGGAACATAATAAACTATCCTGTCCTTTATCTTTCCTATATTGCTGGCCAACATCAACTAAATGCCATCAAAACTGATACCAGAATATGTTTCTGTGTTCTTCCAGATTAAAACAAAGGGCATCTATAGAAACAATGGTGTCCTTTTAATCAACTTTTATACAATAACACTTTATTGTACCAATACTTTATTCCAATATGCCATAATTCGTGCAAATTGGCTGATCTTGAACCACTGAATGTTCTCTGTGTGGGGCTGCCCATGCAAAGCATTCAGAAACTGCAATTGATCTAGGAAGTAGCAATACTGGCCGTTTGGGGAAGGTCAATATATGTTTATATAAGGTTACTGCTCTGTGAGCTGCACTTGCTCCCAGTAAGGCTCTAGATGAAAGTCAAGGTGCTAGCAGTTACTAATAAAGCCCTACATGGCAGAAAGTCAAGTTATTTACAGAATCATCTATTTCTGATGGTTTCCGCTCACCACACCAGATGTGATAGAATGGGTAGGCTCCAGGTTCCTTCACTGAGCATGTATAAGACTTTTCTTTATTGTACTACCTTCCCTATGGAACTGCATACCCTCCAAATTCAGATGGCCCTGATAGGATTTCTATAAGGTATTATAGACCTGGCTTTTATCTGAAGCACTGGATATGTGAGGTCAGGTGAGCTTGGCAGGTTAACTCTTTGCTGTCAAACAGTAAGTGGGAAGGGATTTATTGGATTCCATATTCCCCTTATAGGCAATAGTTCTCCATTTCTCCAATTATTTGCCCCCCTTCCAAGGCCAAACAAGCCCACAGTGAGCTGTGAGGCCTCTGCAACAGTCAGGGGACCGTCTACTGTGCCTAGCCGTTAGTGCCAATCAGCTGTTCAGCACAGATAGACTGGAGCCTGTTTTAGCGACGCGGGAGCAATCTGCGGCTCAATGGAGGGGAATTGGCCCTGCAGGAGGCAATGTAACCCCTAACGCTGCCCCGCCTGCTCTCAACGATCACTCACAATCTTCCAGATGCCGCTGAGTACCCTCAGTGCCGGGAGAGAAATTCCCGGCCCTAGAATCACTTTGAAGGGGGGAAAGAGCCCTCCCCGCCCCTCATGGTGTCACTGGCTCCACTGGATTGCCAGGAGCATCTTCTGATCTTCTTCTCTATTAACTGCAATCAGCTTGTCAAAGATAAAACTTGCTCTTCAGACTTCTCAACAAGAGAAGCAAGAAAACAGGACCAAGTCCACGAGTAGACTGAGTCAAAAAGCTAGGGTAACCATGGCAACGGAGGCAAGGTTAACAATTGGCAGACTCAGTCATGTGACGAGGCAGAGCCAACCTTGTACTAGACTCTCACAGCAGTCTAATGGAGAATTACCAGACATAAAAGATATTTAATATAGGAAGAGGCTTATTTAAATCACATATTCCTCAACTATGTAAAAAAAAGAAATAAGAAGCATCTCTTAGTAGTGGAAGAAAGCATAGAACACAACCATTATCTGCTTATATGTTTTTACTAATTTTTGGTATGCATTTTCTTCCTGAGAGGATAATGAGCCAAGTTGTGCAGTGGTTAGAATGCAGTACTGCATGCTACTTCTACTAACTGCTGGCTGCCTGCAGTTTGATTCTCACTAACTCAAAGTTGACTCAGCCTTTCATCCTTCTGAGATCAATGAGACCCCAGATTGTTGGGGACAATATGTTAGGGACAATTGTAGTTGTCCACTGTAGAAACTGGATGTTGAATTAAGTAGGCCATTGGATTCAAGCTTTTACATTTTCACTTAAGGGGCAATTACTTTTTTGACAAAGTTTAACAAGTAGCTGTGGTGTATAATAGATGAGGTTGGAAAAAGTTGTGTAAAAACACATCTGAGACTGTAAAAAGGCATAATATAAAACTATTTAAATACAGGAACATATGAATTGGATGGTTGATAGCTTTAAATGTATTAACACCAACATCTTGATACAAAAGTAAAAGAGTTTTTACAAAAAGGTCGACGGCAACCTTTACAGCAGTAGCATCACTAATGGCATTTCCTCTGTAATAACAATTTTCATAATTAAACAGAAAAGCAAGCGATTGAACCTTGATCGCAAAATGCCCATTTATCACAAAGCTAAGGTTTATGTATAAAGCAAGCTGATATGACAACTTTTAAGAAAATGTTCCTGGAGCTTGGTAAGACTGGGTCTCAAATATTTCAACTGCAAACCTCTGTGAACTGTGACATTTCAGAAATTGTCATCAATTTTGTTTACCGATAACTCTATCACCTTGATTTTTCTAACTTTTCATATATACCTTGTTTTTCAATACTCTTCCTTGATTCAATAGATGAGATATTTTCAAAACATCTCATTATTTCCAAAAAGGTCACTGTTGCTTTAGCTTCTTTAAAGGGAGTGAATATGAATCACATGATTGATTTAATCTCTACAATGTACTGTTCACCCTACTTTTCCTACGATGTTTCCCTTCTTCATCAATCTTTTTCTAACTGCTCATTCTTCCATTAGTAGCATCATTCTCATTCATTTTAGCTATGCAGGCAGTCCTTGACTACAATCATTTATTTAACAACTGTTTTAAGTTGCCACAGCACTGAAAAACAGTAATTTACAGTGACCACACTTATGATCATCACACCCACCCGCCGTCATATAGCCAAAATTCAGGTGCTTGGCAACTGGCATGAATTTACAATGGCTGCAGTGTCACGTGATCGCCATTTGCAATGTTCCCAAGCAAAGTCAATGGGGAAAGCCAGATTTGCTTAATGAACATGAAAAAAGTCATAAAATTGAGCATGACTCACTTAATGACTGCACTGCTTAGCAATGGAAGGTCCAATCCCAATTGTGGTTACAGGTTGATGACAATCTGTGTAACTTTTTGCTATACTGTCTTGCTTCGATGAAGACATATTTTAGGATTCTAGTATTTGAGTGAGCAGACATGGAGTTCACATTTCTTCCAATTATGTTTTATTCATGTTTTTAAAAAGTTCTTATCAACAGTAGAATCTTAATCTAAAATATTTTTGTATTATTTCCTATTGCACTATTTTCTAATTTTTCAAAAGTACTTTCAATAAATATCACTATTCTTTTAATCTCAATTTTACTCAAATCCAAATAAGTTAATAAATATTTTCCTCTTTTACCTTCTTCAATTTTATTTATTTTTTAAAAATTATATGGCTGTCCATCTCAACTCTTAGCAACATACAAAAAATAAAAAATAGACCACAACAAAAAGCACAATTATGTATTTTCCTAATTACTCTTTATGAAACCCTATTAATAATGTAGCAGCACATCTAAGTTCTATTCTAATTTTTTCATCACAGCTTTATATTCTATGTTGCTTATAGAGTCTGTGAAGTCATGTAAAACTTGCCATGTTTCACTATCTAAAACAGACATTGAACTGCCGAGGTCAAAAGATTTCTAAACATATATATTAAGGAATACTTAAACTCAATTTCAAATTATTTTTAATGCAGGTACTAATATACAGGATCATTTACAGAATGACCATTAACAATAGGGACAATCCTTTGTCAAATCAAGTTTATGGTGTAATTCATTTATTTAAGTACCACAAGAGGGGGGAAAAGGAAAGAAGAGGTTATAGTAACAATGAAATGAGTAAGCTCCATTATAATAATAATAATTTAATAATAATTTATTCAACTTGTATGCTACCCTTCTCCCTAAGGACTCAGGGCGGCGAACATTAAAACAGCACAAAATTTACAATAAATACAGATTAAACGTAACAAGTCAGAATAAACATTAAAAGAACAGTTAAACCGCCCCCAGGTCATTCCAAGCCGGCCTTGAAACAACCAGGTCTTCAGGTCCCGGCGGAAGGAGCGGAGATCAGGGGCCAAACGGAGATCCACGGGGAGCTGATTCCAAAGGGTGGGCGCTCCCACGGAGAAGGCCCTAGCCCTGGGGACCGTCAGCCGACAGTGCCTGACCGACGGTATCCCAAGGAGGCCCCTCCTGTGGGAGCGAACAGGGCGATCGGCATGTGATGCTGGTAGGAGGCGTTCCCGCAAGTACCCTGGACTCAAGCCATTTAGGGCTTTATAAGTTGTTACTAGCACCTTGAAACTAACCCGGAAGGCAACGGCAACCAATGCAGGTCACGCAGGAGGGGTATAACATGGGAGTATCGGGACACTCCCATCACAGCCCGCGCGGCCGCATTCGGCACCAGCTGTAACTTCCGGGTAGTCCGCAAGGGCAACCCCATGTAGAGAGCATTACAGTAGTCGATTCTGGAAGTGACGAGCGCATGAGTGATCGTTTGAAGGGCATCTCGGCTCAGGTAAGGGTAGAGCTGGCAAACCAGCCGAACCTGGGCAAAAGCCCCCCTGGCCACAGCCCCCACCTGTTCCTCCAAACTCAGCTGTGAATCCAGGACGACGCCCAGATTCCTCGCCCTATCCACGGGGGGCAACACCTCTCCCACCACGACCAAAGATGGTACATCCCCTGAAAGCCGAGATGCCGGTAAGAACAGCCACTCCGTCTTGGTCAGGTTGAGCCGGAGCCTATTTATCCCCATCCAGACCCATACTGTCTCCAGGCACCCTGACATCACAGAGAGAGCATCCCTGATCTGGTCTGGGGTGGAGATATAAAGCTGGGTATCATCAGCATATTGATGATACCTCACCCCAAAACCTCGGATGATCTTGCCCAGCGGTTTCATGTAGATATTAAACAGGAGAGGCGAGAGAACGGACCCCTGTGGCACCCCACAAGTGAGGGGCCTTGCGGCCGACCTCTGCTCTCCTGCCAACACCGACTGCAACGGCCCGAGAGGTAGGAGAACCACCGCAGGACAGTGCCCCCCACCCCCAACCCCCGAAGCCGCCGCAGAAGGATACCATGGTCGATGGTATCGAAAGCTGCTGAGAGGTCTAATAGGACTAGGACAGAGGAAAAACCCCTGTCCCGAGCCCTCCAGAGATCATCCATCAGCGCGACCAATGCTGTCTCCGTGCTGTGTCCGGACCTGAAGCCTCATTGATACGGGTCTAGATAATCAGTTTCCTCCAGGAACAAGGGAAGCTGCTGCACCACCACGCTCTCAACAACCTTCGCTACAAAGCAAAGGTTGGAGACTGGATGATAGTTGTCCAAAACGGCCGGGTCCAAGGCAGGCTTCTTGAGGAAGGGCCTCACCACCGCCTCTTTCAAGGTGGCGGGAAAGACTCCCTCACTCAAGGAGGCGTTGACAACTGCCTGGAGCCAGCTGCGTGTAACCTCCCTGGAGGCATAAACCAACCAGGAAGGACACGGGTCCAATAAACACGTGATGGAGGACAACCTCCGCATGATCCTGTCCACTTCATCAAGGGAGACCGGGTCAAACTCAACTCAGGTAGAGTCAACCAGATCCGCCGTCACTCCATCATCAGACAACTGCCAGTCTAAGTCCAAGCCGGCCCGAATCCAAGCAACCTTATCCACCAGATGTAAACTAAATTCCTCTGCTCTGCCCTGCAAAGGATCCCCCCTCCCCCAATTGAAGGAGGGAATGGGTGACCCTGAACAGGGCCGCAGGGCGATCATCTGCAGACCCAATCAGAGCAGAGAAGTAAGCACGCCTCGCCGCTCTAATCGCTTCCAGGTAAGTCCTAATATAGGCTTGTAACTGGACACGGTCAAATTCGGAACAGCTAGTCCTCCACCTGCTCTCTAGGCATCTTCTCCACCGCTTCATCCCGCGGAGCTCCACAGAAAACCAGGGAGCTAACCGGGATCTATGGCAGGGAAGAGGCCTCAAGGGGACAACCTGGTCGAGCGCCATCGAGGCCTCCTGTTGCCAGGCGGCCACCAACGCCTCAGCCGGGCTGTGGTCGAGGGAGGTGGGCAAGAAACCCAGCGCCGTCTGAAACCTCTCAGCGTCCATCAGGCGCCTGGGGCGGAACCATCGAGCTGGTTCCTCATCCCAGCAGCAAGGGACAGCCCATTGAAAGACTAGCCGCAGGAGATAGTGATCCGTCCATGACAACGGTAAATGGAGAACCCCCCCAGATCACTATACCACTGCCCCGAGACAAAAACAAGGTCGAGCGTGTTCCCCCCCTCATTATATAGCTTCATCTCCCTTTTTGGAAGACTGTGAGAACAAAGGTCTTAAGCAAAGGCTTTATGGGAGAAACTACTTGTTGATGAAAGAAATTATATATGGAATAGGTTTCTGGGATACATTTCTAGGAATAAAGACAAGAAAGGAAATTCTATTATATTGTTATCTCCTCTTTTCTACATGTTTATTATTATAGTTGGAACTCAACCAGAAATCCATTTAGTATATACTTTTATAATTCTCAAGAGAAGCTTATTTTTTATTTTATGAGCACAATCAGTATTTAAAAGAAGACAATATTATAATACATCAAATATAAAAGCAATCCTATAAAATAGCAATAAAATAAAATGTATGCAGAAAATTTACAGTGATGATTTCAAGATGCCATGACTATTGTTAAAAATTTAGCAGCCTTGTTTGTAACGTTTACCTAGGAGAAAAACAATAACCTTCTATTCAGAGGAGCAGAAGATTGCTAACAATTGATGTTACGAGTTCCAGCTTTCATGTATTGTTCAGAAGGCATTCAAGTAGTAAATGTGAAGCAGATCCTGCTTCTGCATCAGAACATGTAAAAATCCAATTTTCATAGGGAATATTGATCTATCTACCAGTTGTTGACCCTATAAATAATTTGCCAATTTGGGCCAAGATGAAAAGTCTACTATGTGAAGTATGGGGAATGCTATAAAAATATCTCGGAATGGAGCAGGGAAGGATGTTTACCGAGTGGAGGTGGGAAACTCTTTGGAGATTTAGATCCCAGATCTTCCACTAAAGGCTGACTATAGTTTTATTGGGGATGAGACCAGCTAATGCTGGGGGGGAAAAAGCTACCATAAACCAGATTGAGATTGATTTTTCATTTTAAGGAAGATTCAAACCTACATAATGAAGTGAGAATTTACTTCAGCCAGTATCTGAGGAAACAGAACTTCAAATGGGTCCCTAAGGAGATGCAATTTAATTCCAACTGCATAAGGACACAATAAAAAATTTAGGTAATAATCTCTTAAAATCTGGATGGGTTAGTTTCTTACCTAGAAGCATCCTTCTAAAAATATAATTGTGTGTCATATAGAACTGAGCCCAGCACTTTAACTCTGAATAATTTGACAGCTGCCGCTACATGCGTATGGCATGTATATTTAATAATTGCAAAGGATGCTTTGGAAGATCTCATAAACAAGATCCCTTGTTTAATTAATCTACTGAGTAAATAATTGAATGTCTACGCGCTTAAAGGTTGTAAATTGCTCTGTAGGTTTACTATTGATCTTCCAGCTAATTCCAGCTAAGGACTTGAAACACTTTTTTGGAGAATATTAAGAGCTTTGTTTTAAAGCAGGGGTGTCAAATTCAAGGCCTGCAGTCTGGATCCAGTCCGTGGGGTGCTTAAATATCAAAGGACTGGCCTGCAGTGCCTCTGGCGGCTAAAACGGGCTGTGTGAAGCCCCCCCCCCACCTCATTTTCACCCTTCATGGCCTCCTGCAGCACTCTGCTGGTGAAACGGGGCCCAAAACCGGGCCCAAAACAGCTGAAAACAGACAAAAAATGACCTGAAAATGGCCAAAAAATAGCACGAAAACAGGCCATTCGGCCAATTTTCGGCCAGCAGAGTGCTGCAAGAGGCCATGGAGGGAGAAAATGAGAAGTAGGGGGGCTGCACATGGACCCCAATGCCCTGTTTTGGCTGGCAGGGTGCTACAGGAGGCTCACCAGGCTCCAGGTTGATTCAGCCTTCCATCCTTCCGAGGTGGGTAAAATGAGGACCCAAATTGTTGGGGGCAATATGCTGACCCTGGAAACCACTTAGAGAGGGCTGTAAAGCACTATAAAGGGGTATATAAATCTAAGTGCTATTGCTATTTATTTAATGGTCACTCACTCTCTCTGTTAGGTGCAGTCAGAAAGATATCAACCTGTGGGTTTTTTGTGACCAATTACCTCTTTCGCTCCCTCTAAAAATTGGTCCTATCACTCCTTCTTTTAAATGTTTACTTTCCATTTCATAATAATACTTCCCAAATTAACAGTAGTTGGAATCATGTGAATTCTGATTCTTAGATTTAACAATTAAAATTTCAAACTACAATCATATTTGCCAGTGAATTTAATGCTATGATGGGATATAATGACAAGGTTATTTCCATATTATAACATCCATATTCCTCAGTTACTGCTTTTTCTTTGCAAAAATCAAAAGATGCTGAGTTTAATATAGCAGAGTTGAGGTTGTGAGAAATGACATCAAAATTTGATCTGAAGATCCTTATTAGAGCTATGCCCAGAGACAAGCTAACCTTTTAGAGTCCTTAATAGAAATCTCAACATTAGATTATAGTTTAATATCTAATTACTTTACCCTTCACTGTATTTCCACATTACTTTCCATCTGTGAAACACCCACTAACCCCTGATAGGATCCTTCACTATTAAACTAGTGAAGCAGAACCAGCCTTTACAAACTGACTCGGTTGTTACTGACAATTATTTCCAACCAATATAGTCTAAGAAGTCTGAGGCTATGAGACAATTCTTTGAAGCCCCAGAACTCAATCATCTGAAAAGGTGCAGAAGTATGGCTAGTAACACTTATGAAATATTTCCAACAAATAATCGTCTATGTTTAAAAACACTTAAAATCTAGTCTATATGTAGGTGGAGATCCTTCTATTTTGCCATCAGACAGAACTACAGAAACTAATTTGTCAATTGAAAAATATTAAAGCTCAAAACAAAAACAGAGTTTTACTCCAATTCCTAAAATCCCATTCCATCAGGTAAGTATTTTCACTACTCCCTCTCTTCACTGCCATAAATAATTCTAGATTCCAAAAGACTGAGTTAATTCCATTGTTCTTCCTATACACAAAAATGGGTACAAATCTGATCCTACAATTATTGCCCTATCAAGACCATTACACACCAGGCTTTAATGTTGTTTTTAAAAGAATCCAATTATGTTCTCACCTAGCCGGATCAGGATAGATAGGATGTTCACGGGATCCTGCCCCATCATAACGTGAGAGTGAAATGAGTGAAGATTCCAACAGCCTCCTAGAAAACAAAGCAAAAAAAATTTAAGTATTCATTATTCCACCTCTTTGTTTTCTTGTCTTCTCCAAAATGAAAATTCTGAATATCTTATATACCACCATTTTGTTTTGATTTTTTTTGTGTGCTTATTTTGGCCCAACAGTCACCCTAAGCACAGCAAGTATTTCAGTTCTATTAAAATATTGCCTGCTTTCTCCTTCCCCATTGGCTAAAAATGATAACATTTATGATGTTATCACCGTATGATCCAAAAGAAAAATCAACATGTGTGTTACATTAATTACCTACCAAGAGGGGGAAAATATCTCTAATTCTACAGATTAGGAACCTGCAAATGATATGCAGTTCCCAGACAGACCTCCTGTTTTAACTACTGTTAAGTTCTTACACAATTTTGTTTTATTTAATATTACAAAAATGTAAATGTAATAGACTATGGAATTACCAGGGCATTACAGAAATTAAGATATATATACAGTTACCCTTAGCAGTCAACATTTTCCCAGTACAAAATCTAGATATCCTATAAGAAATATTTTTGATCACATATATATAGCATATAGCAAATGTCAAAAGAAGTGCCTGTGAAACTCTTATGCAAAGTTTTCAGCATATAGTTTTCAAGTTTTTTTTCCTCTCTGTACAACAGTATTTTCAATATTGGAATACAATCATGTGAGGAGCAGGTTTAATTTCTAAAAGCAGGAATTTATGTGCTGTCTTTGAATACATTTGAGCTACCCATGTTTACTCCATAAATATTTTAAAAATTCACTACAAACCTCCCCCCACAGCCGAGTGCAGGAAGTCGCAATTACTACACACCATAGGCCAATTGCAGATCTTTCTGCAACAGTAACTTATGACCTTATCATCTCAAGAATTAAATTAGTGCAATATACTTTGCACATGGCTGCCCCTGAAGACGTTTCAGAAGCTGCAATTGATTCAAAATGCAGTGGCTGACTGCTTACAGGAGGATGTATGTCCATACTATGACACCTATGTTGAGGTTGAGCTTGTTAGAAATACGCTTCCAGACCCAGTATATAGATCAATTGGTTCAATCCCTCCCAGGTACAGAAATCCTGTTTGAAACCTTTAGGAATGTAAAATCTGCCCTAGTTCTAGGTCAGATCACTGCCTTCCTTAAAAGCTCTTGCCATCAAGAAAATCCCAATTTTCAACCGGAATTCATTAAATACTTTATAGAGATTAAGCATTTTACATATATTACCCATCCAAAGTCTTATTAGGACAGCAGATAATATGTACTAAATAAATAAATAAAGCTGAACCATCTTCACAGCATTCCTTTGCTCTACCAACCTAGTTACTCTGTCATAAATTGTGTCAGGTTAATCCTAACAGTAGAATCTTACTTTAACAAATTCACACTAGCCCATACACTGGTCCTATATAACTTAATAATAAGTGCTCCTATATAACTTAATTTTTCAATTGTACATTCCTCCTTTAGTGGCATTATTCCCTTTCATTTAACCATCTACACTTCTTAGTTATAAGACCCTGTTCCCATTTCTTATACATTTCCTTTTTGCATCTCAGCTTGTCAATGAATTCACTAATATCATCCAAACAAGACTTTTAAAACATTTCCATTTTTTCCTTCTCATGAGGACTTTTTCAAAGATTTTATCACTTAAAAAAAAAACTAGGATTTCAAATCATGTCATACGATCTATTTTCTGTCTGAAAACACCAGGCTTTAAGATCACCTGCAGCATTCATTCTCCTGCAATGCTTTTTATTTCTGCACAAACAACTAGAAATGGATACTAATCATTCAGTTTGATGACCCTTCTTAATCCTTTGTCTTGAACTGATGCATTAGAAAAACAGTACATCACTCATGGTTGTGCATCTCCCATAACAGGGGTCCCCTACCCCCAGTCTGCATGCCAGAAACTGAGCCATGCAAACAAGAGAAGCTCCATTTGCAGGATGCAGGATGCACACAAAACCACACCCCCTCCAGTCCACAGAAAAACTTGTCCCTGATGCCCAAAAGGTTGGGGCTGCTATCCTATAACGTTATTCTACTTTCTGCTCTCAATGGAAAGCTTTGATTTTGCTAATCCTTGCAGAGTTGAATTTTTTTCCAAGAATTAAAACTAATGTTGGTGGATCTTCAATCTTCAATTTGTTGGTCAACTCCAACTTTATTTTTAACCTTTTTCCTCTTGTTCATTTCTTGCCATATGTTTCTATGTTCGCCATATGTTTATTCCTTTCATTGAACTAACATCTTCCTCTTTGGATCTACCTCTTAGTCTCCTCTGTTTCTGGACAACTTTATTTTCCCCTATCCTTCTCTACAATATTATTCTCCTGGCCTTCATAGATAATTCTCTGTGTAATCTTTGTTCTTCAACCACCCCCTGCTCAGGTAAATCCTGGCCTCAAGTCCTTTCTCTTTCTTCTTCTCCAGCAAGGGCAAAATTAGCAACAAGTATAGTTAGCATATTCTTCTGGTATGACAATAAACATCTGAACACACCTGGCAAATCACACTGCTGCTCCTTCCTTCCTTCAATGTCCAACCTTTTGGCAGAATCTGAAGACAGACTCTTCTTTCTACCATTAAACTCCCTCACAAAATATCCCATTCCTGTTTGTTCTTCTGATCAGTGATTCTGATTACAAGTCCCTAGAAGCTTGCCCGTATTCTAAAATGCTAGCTGATACTGAAGAGTTATTTGAAGGGCAAACCACAACCTGCTAGCCAATTATCAGTTGTCTCACTGATGAGACAACTATAAGCTATAAGCTGCTCTTCCTCCATACCATGTCCTTCAACAGAACACACATGTATAATATACATGTGCCAAACCACAGACTCATATAATTAATCACACTCTTCCCAAAATTTAACAAAAATTCAGAACCCACCACTCCCTTGTAAAAAAACCCTTGTTTCATTCACACAAGACTGCATCAAAATACAATTTTGCTGAAAGATCTTAAACCAAAGTAGGCAACTTATGGTTGACATGCAGCCCCACTAACATTCAGCATGCAATGACAAAAAGGTTAGCCATCACTGCTGTAGGAGGTGGAGAAGGCCTGGGGAGGCCTGGCATGGATAACACTGTAACATCTTCCCAGCTGAAACATGGCCTGCACTGGCTCTCCGGGATCTTCGTTCCCAAAGCAATCCTTGCACAGCTTCCTGCCCTTCTGGGTCCCCCAGTTTTGGACCTCCTCCGGCCCCATCACACCTTAGTCCTTTACCTCTTCTGAAGATCCCCTTTCTAAGAGCACCCAGCCAATGCAACAAGCAGCCTCCATACAGAGGCTGCCTGGCACCTCTGCCTGGCACCTTGGAGGTGGGTGCCATTCATACAATCTCTTGGAAGGGTGTGATTTTTCACAATGATGCTCACTTTCAGTATGGCATGATTTGGCCTCTGCAAGAAAGCCGCACATCACATTGGCCTGTCACTCTTTTGGAAAGATGATCTTTAGAAGAGATAAATGGAACAAGATAAATGGGGTAGGGTGGAGGCCCAAGGTCTGTGGGCACCTAGATAGAGAAGCTCAAGAAACGCAGCAGGAAGGGATTGGGGGTGGGGGGGAGATAAGAGGTAGGGAGTGATGCAGTGTTGCTGCAGTTGATCATAAGGGTGGACACATTGCCAAGCGCCCAAATTGTGATCATATGACTGCAGGGGCACTGAAGCAGCTATGACTTTGGATACAAGTCGTATATTCTTTTGTTCGGCACTGTTGTAATTTCAGTCATAGAACGAATAGCTGTAAGTCAAGGATTAGATGTAAAAAACCATGACCTGTAATGCTAATAAAGTTATCAAAAGTCTTCAAGGATCTCCAAACTTTTGCCTTATGAAAATGTATGCTCTTTCAATCACAAGTCTAAAAGCCATAAAAATGCTGATTCGCAAAAATTATTAGAATACGCGAAAGTCAGAAAACTTGCAGAGATATATGCTGATACAACTTTGACATATTCCAAAAAAAATAAAAAATCTCCACTCAACTCACTAGAGCATTACTGTCAAACCCTCTGGGGCTTCATAAGCAGCCAACCTTACAATGTTCATGCAAATTAATAAACCACCTTCAAGGTTAGAAGACCTGGCCTAGCCTGTCAGTCACTGCTACTGCCTAGCTCAACTTCAATGCCTTCCTCTTCCATTTAAATTAGTAACACACATTTCAAGAAATGTGGATTTGCAACTGGCATTAGCATCCAAGAGGAAAAGGCAAGGCTCTGATCAGCCAAACCGGAGGTGGATTTATTTTTCTTTACTTGTTAGGATTTATTTTGCCTTCTCTCCAGGAGTTCAAGGCAGCTCACATGAGGATTATCCTCTAATTTATCCCACCCGTGACCTTTTGAGGCAGGGAAGAATCAAAAAGAGTAATTTGCTACTCGCCTAATCAATTCTGTATCTAAAGCTTGAGTTGATTCCAAACTGTCCAGGCCCTAATCAAAAACTGCAGATCAATTTTTGTTCGTTTCTTCGTTTGTTTATAATACTTGTATAGCTACCCATCTTATAATCAGCCAGCATGTTGGCCAGCTATACATGAGAACTGAGTCTGTGTTTGGTCTATAAACATGAACTGGGATTTTTGGCAGATGGGGAGAATTTAAGGAATAAAATGAAGAATCAAAGCAGCAGGTTTCACTGTTGTTTTCTCTTCCAAAATCAGTTATCTTGGTATATTCAAGTCTAAGAACCATCGGGGGTGTCCCCACCCCAATAACACTATTTTATTTTCAGCAAACGCTCTCCAGATCTGCATGAAGGCAACACTAGACACTTGAAGCGGTTGCTTTACAAGCTGTCTAGACATTATGAACATTGTCACAAATGCCATCTAAGCACAATTAGCCGAGAAATTATAATTTCATCCTGTTTTTTGACTCACTAGAAGAATGGCACCTTACATCCTCCAGATTGTTAATCAATGCTTCGGTGATTAAGATCAATTTGGAGCAATGAGTGATGCTGCAGACCTGCCTTGCTAAATTACCCCATGTCTACATTTAATTCTTTTTCTTTTAATATCTGAGGTATAAAATTACCATCTGTTCAACAGTGCTCTCTGTTGTACTTGCAACAGATTGCCTGCCTTCCAGATATTAGCACCTGTAGAAAACTGCGACTGTTCTGCTCAATATTATTCATGGATGGTAAACACGTGCTGCTATTGGGAGCTGAAGATAGGATGGGAAGGACCTACTTCTATTGATAAGGCAAGTTTTAGAAGCAAGTTTTTTCTGGTCTTCTTTTTCCTTAAGAATTATCATCACCAAAATTATAACATAAGAAGCTGGGATTAAAAACAGCAAACAGAATGGACTACTGAGATTTAATTAGAAAATCTGTTCAGCCTCTAGCACTTCCAGAATAGAAAATCAGAGAATGGATTAAAATATTCTGAAAACTGCTGTCATGTCATGGCCAAAAACCTGCACAAAGTAACTTGTCTGACACCATCTGCTCCTAGAAGGAATCATAACCATATTCAAGTAGGACATTCCTTCCTATTTTTTTATTTTTGTACCTAATTCCACAAATCCCAGGGAAGTATTGCTCCTCCAAGGGATAGGCATTTATTTTTTCCAGCAGAGATTTTTCTAAAGTGATCTTAATTCCTCAGAATCTCACCTTGCAGAAAAAGCCAGTAATGGCTTGAAATCACACCTGAAGCTTCCAGAAGATCTCTTCTCCATACTGTTCTGGAGAAACTTATCTTCATTTTAAAGGCACGACTTTTACCTGCAATCTTGAGTCTGAAGTCCAATGTTCTTGGCCATGCTGTGTATTCTTGAACTATGAATTTTAGAGTTAATAACCCATTTTTTCCTAGACCTGCTTCCATCAGCTGTCATCTTGTTTTTCTTTAATCAGCTTTATTAAATTTCAAAATAGTATAAAATACAAAATAACAAAAAGGGAAAAAGGAGGAGGATCAAAAAAGGAAAAAAGTTAAAAAGTTACAAGAAAGAAGAGGGAATTGTCTTCTAATTTTCTTCAGTATATAGGTATAAATATATTGTACAGGAATTCCTTACTCTTAAGTTAAAACTGAAACACAAAAACATCATATAAAACATACAGAATAAACAATCAAAGTAATATTAAAATTATTTAACAAAAGAAATCTTAAGTTTAAACACAAGTATAAAAATACAGAATACATGTCCATTAATATGAATAAAAGTACACAAAATTCTATAATCAAAACAAAATCAGCTCTCATCTTGTATCCTCTCACTTGAATCACTGCTGTTGGGAATGTGGAAGCTTGATGAATCACGGCACAGCATGGCTGGCTGCAATTACATAGAAAAGTATTTTGAACTTCAATGTAATTTCTCCGTAGGAACATTAAATGGAAGAAAATCACAAAGAATTTAATGATTTTTAGGGCTGTGTCATACACCCCCTCCCTCCGTCCCCCCGTGTTATTATCCTTTTACTCTTCTTCTGTCACTAACTGTAGACAGTAAATGAAAATTACATTTGCCCTGTTACCTGGGCAAAAGAAGCTGAAGCATTTTTTGAAGTCCAAAATGAGATAACATTTGGAACTGGCTCATATATGCTTCCCTAAATCGCTTAACTATAAGGAGGAGGAACAGCACAATCAAACTTATAAATTCTGTTTTTAACAGCCAACCCCCATAAATGTAGGGTTGGCTTTCCTATAGAGTTGATTTCCTGGTCAGCCTACCCTAACGTGGCTGAACTAATCTACCTTAAATGTGCAAAAATGAATTAAATCTCTAAGGTAAAGTAACAAGTGAAAAGTGGTATAGCATAGCACAGCATAGCAAGGAGCAAAATGATTTTTATTAAAAAGAAACATAGTTTTTTTTTAAAGTTCACATCTGTACAAATTATGTGCAGGTAGTCCTTGACTTACAACAATTTGTTTAGTGACTGTTCAAAGTTACGGCACTAAAAAAATGACTTCTGACCATTTTTCACACTTATGACCGTTACTGTACCCCTATGGTCACGATTTACATTTGGTTGCTTGACAACTGACTCAGATTTATGATAATTGCAGTGTCCCAGAGTCACGTGATCCCCTTTGACGATCTTCTGACAAGCAAAGTCAAAGGGGAAAACCAAATTCACTTGACAAATGTGTTACTAATTTAACAACTGCAGTGATTCACTTAACAAATGTAGCAAGAGAAGTCATAAACTGGGGCAAAATTCACTTAACAAATTTCTCACTTAGCAACATAGATTTTGAGCTCAATTATGGCCATAAGTTGAGGATTACCTGTATACTATATATCTCCCATCAATACTAGCTAGTCCTACCCTTAATATTATCTCGACCTTGTATCTCAGATAGTAGGAGCTATTCTTGGGGTTGGTCTCTGAGCATCCCTTAGACCAGGGCTATCAAACTCCTGGCCCATGGGCCGGATGCGTCACACTCTGGCCACACCCATGCCCAGTTTAGCAAAAAGGAAAAAAATCCCGATACGTCACGTGACAACATCGTGACGTGAGTTTGACACCCCTGCCTTAGTCTTATGCTTCTACTTGTACCTCTACAATCACTTTCTTTAATTCCTTTCTTCCTGCTGCAATATAATCTGGAAGAGGAAATCATGAACTTGAAGCAGATGCCTCTAAATCAGTTCAACAATTCAGAAGAATTTTAGGAATAGACCAAATTTTTTTAAAAAAAGTTCGGAGAATTGATTTGGCCCTACTTGACATTTTGAATCAAACTGTCAAACCAAATTAATGCTGATCTTTACACCTCTAGTATTTACTTGAAAGGAAACTATTTTTCACCAACTTGGCCTTAAAAATGAAAGGATCATCTTAGAATAAAGCAAAATATAATGGTACTGGCAGATAATTATTTTCTATTTAATATTTCTTTTGGAGGCATTGCCTTAAACTTAGGTGTTTCTCCCTTTTTCAGTTAATATGCTGCTTATCATTCAAATTATTAATTAGCAATTTGCAATTAATCTTATCTGAAGTTTGCAGGCACATCTCAATATTTATTTTTAAACTGAACGATATAAACAATAAAATAAGATTCACATATAAATTTTTATATTTGAATGAAGCAATATTTTTGAAGAAGGACTTTTTACAAATGAAGGTGAATTTGGGGGATAATGTGCTTTTGGACTCGTGCTGGAGCCCATGCTCAGGGAGCTTCTATCTAGCATTCATTCTGCTAGAGAGAAGCTCCCAGAGGATGGGCACCAGCATAAATCCAAAAGTTCGGAAGACTAAATCTCTAGTCTTGGTGAGTGACCCAGACTGTATCCTGCAAGAACTTTTTAGACTTTTCTGCTACAGTATGGATGGTGCTTAAATTTTAAAATGCATTATATTCCCTATGTAATATAGGTAATCCTCGAATTACGAATGTAATGGAGCCTGTCAATTACATTCGTAACTCGAAGATTCGTCGGAATGAATCACGTAACTTGAATTTGATCACACCTATGCATTCGCTAATCAAATGCATGAGTCATTAAGTGCATGAGGTATCTCAGGTTGGGGGAGGCCATGGGGGAGCCTAGTGATGGAACATTTGCAAGCCTCCTTGACTGAGATACCTCATCTCATCATGCCGCGCCGGACTCACTTACCTTGCAAATATCTGCCCCCTCTCTGCTGCAATTTCTTAGCCTTTGAAAGAGAGGAGAGCAGGACGATTTCCCTTCCAGCATCCAGTTGACTTGCAGATGTTTTTCGCACCAAACGTTCCGGAGACCATGATCTCGCGTGACTTCGGGCACCCATTCTCTGCAAAGCAGATGGGTGCCTGAAGTTGTGCAAGATCATGACCCCGAGAACATTTCACTTTTGGGAGTGAAAAACATTTGTAAGTCGACAGGATGCTGGAAGGGAAATTGTCCTGCTCTCCTCTCCCTCAAAGGCAAAGAAACTGTGACAGAGAGGAAACAGATCTTTGCAAGGCAAGTCTGGCGCAGCAGGATGGGAGGAGAGAAGGATGAGTTATTTCAGTGGGTCAGGGAGGCCTTGGGTGGCCTGTTCTATCACTACCCCACCCCTCTAGCCTTCCCCCTCCCTGAGAGACCATGTGCACTTAATGACCCTCATATTTGATTAGCGAATGCATGGGCGAAAGTAGGGAGTGATCACGTTCAAGTTATGTGATTCATTCCTAAGAATCCTCAAGTTATGAATGTAATTGGCAGACTCCATAACATTTGTAACTAAAGGATTACCTGTATGAAGGTGTAAATGATCACCAAGCCACTGCTATTCTCACTCAGTTTCATAAAATTCATAAAATGCTTAACAAGATTTCATAACATTTCATAAAATACTTAACAAGAAATTTTTAACAAGATTAAATGCTAAATCCAAATGGAATTCCATTCTGAAACTCTGCTCACTTGACAAAGGAGGAAGTGTTTGCTTTAATAAGAATGCTTCATTCTTGACAATGTCCCTACAAAAAGTGTTTACAGTATTTCCACTCCAAGAAGCTTTACAATAGGAAACTCACTAGAGATTATTAGGGAAAATTGCTGAGCACACTGGGTTGTATCCCAGAAATTGTAAGCCGCCCTGAGTCTTCGGAGAAGGGCGGCATATAAATGTAATTAAAAAAAAAATACTATGTAGAACAGAATGATTTTCTAATTTGACAAAGTAGAATATATAAAGAACAATTCAGAAAAAGTATCAGTATAATATTAAAAACCTTTTTACACAACCTTTTTAATATTTAAAATGCCACTGAGGTTTGCTGAGTAGGCTACAATTTTGTTAGACTAGTATATTGATTACAGTCAAAGATCTGAACAATATTCTGTATCATATTATTTCTGTTTTAGTACAATTCTGTAAAAATTCTATAGTAACCACAGCTTGGTATGAATATTATTTAGAATGATTAAATAAATCACAGCCAAATCTGCTATCATAACAGCATGGCATTATTTTTTTTCTTATTTTAAATAGGTTTTATTTGTGACTATATAGAGATTAGAGTTAGACAGCACCTCAATTTTAACAATGGTAATAATAATAATAGTAATACGAATAAGAAAGCAAAGGTAGTACCAGTGGTAATAGCCACCTTGGGTGCAATCCCAAAACTTGAACACCATCCATGTTGGCAAATTTATTGCAAAAGGCAGCTTCATTTGGAACAGCTTACATCCCACGATATCTGTAACACCATCAAACATCCACATCTGCCTACCCCAGGTCCTTGTGAGGTACTCGCTAGATGGATAAAAATGCTAAATCCAATTTGAACATCTGGCTGACTGTGTGAGGAGCAATAATGTCAATTGCAAAAGGCAGCTTTGCTCAAATAGAATATCATCCTGCAATGATACCTTTTAACACCATTGAATATCAACATCTGCCTATCCCAGGTCCTTGAAAAGGACTCGATAGGTGGATAAAAATGCCAAATCCAGTCTAAATATCTTCTCACTGTGCATTATATTCAACAATATATACCACAATAATTATAATATACACCCGCTCCATGGATACCCCCTTGTCGTGGGGAAGACACTTGCGATGCTCCGATGAGGTTGAGAAATATGCTGGTGGTAGTATATTCTACCAGAAAGTCACTCATGCCAAACAGGTTTGTGGTATGAAGCATGGGGTGTGAACATCTGTAGGGCTTTCCTACAATTACCCAGATTCAGAATATATCTATATATATTCCAATCATTTTTCCCTGGTCTAGACTCAAGAATACATTTCTTCTTCGCCATCCACCAGAAAAAAAGAGGGACAGAGGAACAGCTTTAGAATAGAACAGCAAGGGACAACAGGGGACAGCTAATACAAGCAACAACCAAAGGAAAATAGGATGAATCATCTTTGAAGCAAGCAATGTAGACGATAGGGCTCTGCATTAATTTGTTGGATAACTGGGAAGGGGCCAGGAATGTTGAGTCCAGTTTATTGGAGGGTTCATTGGAAGACAAAATTCTGCAAGAGGCAACAGCTCAGTCCAATTGACCTGCTGGTAACAGACATTAGGTAATGTTCCAATAATTGATTCACTTTCACTACTTACCCATTAGAGCCTGGATGAGTCAAGGATCACAAATGAATCTTAATGCTTAATAGCTGGAAAAGAGCTTTCCAAAACTTGGATGTAAACTGAGATTTGCAATATGAAATCACAATGACTAAGCTCTTGTACTTAAAAACAAGGTCTAGAAAAGGTTGCAGAGTTTTCTGAGCCTATGGAATGCATTTGCAAGGAATGAGATGAGCCATCTTTCCACACAAGCCACCACCACAAAAATAGTCATATAACCCTCAACAGCAGGAAAATCTGTAATAAATTCCATGATCCAATAGTCACAAGTGTGAAAAGGGCTAAAGCCAGCCAGCTTTCCAGGAACAGACTTAGCCCAGTTTCAAAAACAAAATGAAATATAATCTTTGATTCCTGCTCTCACTCTCAGCCACCAGAATCTGAGTAGCTGACAAAGAATTTTAAACATGTCTTCATGTTCACAGTTCTATAGTCATGGCAGAGTTGCAATATTTTTCCCCTTAAAAGGAGGTGACTGTATAAATGAGCATTGTAAATCAACTGCACATCATTCAGTGTAAAAGGTGAAAAACCAGTCTGTGCACTTTCTATTCAAGCCCAAGCATACGCAGCCTACTATGGTTGCACTTAACCTGAACTCGCAGATCTACAGTTGATCTTCCTGCCTCCAAACTTTCCAGAAGTGCCATTCTTGGGAAGCACAAGGCATCTTGGTTGCAATATTGCATAGGGAGAGATGTGAGCATGGAAGGATTTACATGACAGTGTATCTATTAGCTGGTGCCAGGTATATAGGTGATAACAGGGGGAAAAATTGTGCCCACTTGATCTGCCAAGGTAGGATATTTGCAGGATTTTCCAAATCCTGTTTGTACCTCCTGTGGAAAGGATGGATTGCATCTTCAAGAATTTGTCTATATTGCCGGTATGTAGGGGAGAAAAAATGGATCAGGAACAGGATAACATGGTAATAATGATCACATGACAAAGAATGCTGTGAAGGTAATATCTGCAAGCGTCAGTACAAAGTTATTTTTTCAGCACTTTTGAACAGTCACTAAATGAAGTTAAATGAGGTTTAGCTATAGTCGTAATTCCATACAGGTGGGAGGAGGAATCTGGACTAAAACATCTTCTCCCACCCACTCTCTGCCTGGAAGAAAATGTCCCCAATTCAATATCTGAGGTGTATGTTTGCACCACAAAAGAGCAGGTCTGGATGCTTGAGCAATGTCTATGAAATTTATTCAATTCATTTCTGCTTCATCTTGAGTAGATCATTTGAACTTAACAGTCAAGACAATAGTCTTACTTACAATTCTGCAAAGTTACAGATGAATTTTCTATAAAATTTAGCAATTTATACATTATACTTTGGCCAGACCCCCACCTTAAATAAACTATCCTAGACTAGCAATAAGGATAATTAGGATACTAGAAACTATTCCTACAAAAAGAGATGGAATAGAACTGGGTAAACGTAATATTGAGAAAAAATAACTTAGGAGAATATGATAGCATTACATTATAGGATAGGATTACATTGACAGAAGTTGAGTGCAGGACTTGAAATAAGGATTTAAGTTAAATAAAGATTCCAACAGAATACTAAAAAAAATTCATTCCTTCCTAAGTTGAAAGTAATTACTGAAAACAGCACTGGGCTCATCTTCATTGCATAGGTTCAAGCATATACCAACCAGGTATTATGCTCCAATGCCTTAATACAGATTCCTGCACCACCAGGATCTGGATTACTTAAACAAACCTTCCCAATTCTATGATTTTGTTTAGTCTCAGAAAGTGGAAAATTAATCTACAGGTAAAGACAACATGCTAGAATAGAGAAAGCATCCATATAATAGGATTCTGATTACAGGACACTCTGACTAATTTGGAGAAAGATGATGCCCTGTTGCTTTTCTGATCACTCTATAGCAGGGGTCCCCAACCCCCGGTCTGTGGACCAGCACTAGGCCACAGCATGCCAGAAACTGGGCCACAAAAACAAGCGAAGCCAGCATGTAGCCAGCATGTAGCCAGCATGCGAAATCACAATCCCTCCAGTCCGGAGAAAAACATCTCTCTACGGAACTTGTCCCTGGTGCCCAAAAGGTTGGGGGCCACTTGCTCTACAGAACTGTAAAAGCAAACAGAGTTATATTTTGAACTTTCAGTCACTTAATGTTTTTGTGAAATCAAAAATCAAAGCAGTTAGCAGCCCCCCCCCCAAAAAAAAGCATTCTGAGTATATGGAGGAGAGGGAGAAGGTGGTGGAGGAAGAGCCAAGACAGTGTTAACTAAACAGTTTCAGCCCAAACATGAGAAGTTAGAGAGTGGCTCAATGAGAAAAAAAATCCAGGCTCTACTAAATTCCATCATTTTATCTCCTGTTTCTAACAAAGTTGCCTCTACCATTTTTCTTCATCCGTGACATCAGGAGGCTACTTACAGCCATTACAGAAAACACCCCCCAAAACAAAATGACTAACGGGCAAATACTATAATAATATTATATTTCTGTTTGACAGATCATGTTATGTTTTAGGCAGTCTGTAACAATGTGTTATCACCCATGGCTCTGTAGCATCTTGTCATGTATACAGTCAAACATCTAAATAATTCAAAATGTTTGAATACAAAACAAAACCTTTCTTTTGGTACTATTTTTTCATAGGAGAAAGGGAAACTATTGCTGCACTGGTAAATAAGGTACAGACTTTTAAAAAGGGCTCTGGGGACAAAACTCTGGAAAATTCATGAAACTCAGAAATTAGAGCTATGACAGCAGCTTAAGAAAGCAATATTGGCTGAGGATTCTAGGAAAGACTTAAGATTTGGAACTGCTGAAAGGGCACAGATTCAAGAAAGTTTAGGTACCCTAAAGCGAACCAGGGCAAGTTTCTAAGATCTCCAAAAGTTGGGTTAGGGTTAGGTTATCTCAGAAGTTGAAGATAAAGATAGGAGAGACCATGTTCCAGCAGCCAGAGACTGACAGCAAGAGACAAAGACTGCAAGCTAGCTTAAATACCTTTATTTATCTTAAAGTATGAATAGAATATACGAGTGATGATTCACCTATTTAATCAGTGTGATAGTTTACATGCAAAATAAGATAAGAGCATACCAGATGCAAAAACCTTTACTTTGCCTTTAGAGAAAGCGGTAAAAAATACCTGTATGAATAAAATTTTAATTATTATAATTATTATTAGGGCACTATTATTGGTGACATGGAAGATGGAGCCTTGGAGTGAGCAGCTATAAAGTATGAAGTTTAAGAATGAAATTAAATGCTTATTTTGCTTTCTTATAATTATCTGGTAATTTAAAAATAAATTTGGTAATTTTAAAAAAGATTAAAAAATGCAAGAGACACTTGCAAGTTGTACCTGAAAGCCTATAGAAACCCCCATAACAGAGAC
The DNA here is from genome assembly GCA_009733165.1 of Naja naja. Classification (NCBI taxonomy): domain Eukaryota; kingdom Metazoa; phylum Chordata; class Lepidosauria; order Squamata; family Elapidae; genus Naja; species Naja naja. The sequence goes on from CM019148.1 coordinate 295,165,228, forward strand.
TCTAAAAGGGCCAATATTCATGGCTGCAGAGTTTAATGTATATATCAACAGAGACTCTAAAAGGGCCAATATTTATGGCTACAGAGTTTAATGTATATATCAACATTTTCCCATTTTTCAAACCATATATACTTCAATCATTCATAAACAATCAAATGAAAAGGGGGAATTGGAGCTGAACTCCTTCAAAAAACTCTGTTTCCTATAACTATCATATATATTCTTCTGCTAAATATAAACAAGATGAAAGCAGTAGTTAAAAACAATGGAGCCCCAATGCCAACCTCTGCAACTGTAAAGACAGACTAAATCACAGTATTGATAAGGAGTGGTTGTTTAAGAAGTAGACTTTACCTTTTTTTTCTAATAGAAAGTTAGCTCAATTTGTTTTATCACAAAACCATGAGGTAACAGCAACAAGTTCCCATTTTGTTATACATAAGATTTCTACATCAGAAATCTGTTTCGCACATGCTTTTAAAATGTCACCTATTCCAAATCTCTATCCTAACACCCTATGGTACTAAAATATGCAATTTAAAATCTTCTACAAACCCACAGGACTCACTCACTTACCCACTGTTCTAACTTTACACTGTTCCAGTCAAATTCTACTGGAAGCAAATAACCGTTTGATCTTTATATGGACAGCAATTTCAACGTTTATTTCCAGTTTTCAAAGGAGACTATGTCCCTATCATGCTTCTGAGTCATAGGTCCAGAGTTTTTCAAAGAGGAGACACACTTAAAAGAACAATTATTGCAGAAGAACATGTGTCGTCCAGATAATGATAATTCATACCTTGGAATTATCCAATTATATCTGCACATTTTAATTCAGAAAAAATAAACACATATTTCTTACACATAAGAAGTTTCTATCAGAACAGAACATTAGTCTTTCGCTTCAGTTGGCATTTTTCATATAATTGTTCTTCTAGTTTAGTATTCTATATCCAAAAGCAGCAATTATCTTGAAATAGGAGGACAATTTTGGTGCATCTTTGGAAGATAATCTTTCCTATCGGGGTTTCTTTTTTAAAAAAAATCTTTTTCTTTAATGAAATCAGCCATATAACTAAATTTGAAGCAATTCAATGTTACTGGAATAGTCATTTAAGTGAACATACAAAAAATAATAATTAGAATGCACGTTACTCAACAGAGCAATAAGACTACTACATTGGACAAAGCAAAAATTATTATTTTCCATTTAAATTACTGATGTACAGAGGTCACCAGGTAATGGATCTCAAAATCATAACTTCTGAGACTGTTATTATGATCTTCAAGTAGCTAAATTAACTTGGTGCCCATAACAGAGTCTAACACACCCTAAAATAGATTTTACAGGTAAGCAGATTTGTGCTGTTACAAAATACAAAATTAGCACAACAGGTAACTGGTAGGTTCATTTAAAAGCTCTTTCACCAAATTCAGGGGAAGAAGAGAACTGTATCGCTAACACATCTACCAAAGTAAGAAGACGGACATTCAAAACCACAGTACTTCAGCATTGAAATGACTATGAAAAAGGCTCCATTGGAAAGGCTCCAGAAGGAGAGCCTTTCCAACATGAAACTGTTTTACTACCTTTTTAAACCATTTACATTTTAAACAAAATAGATTGGATTTTTCAGTTAATTTAATTCTCCTCTCTGAAGACAGTTTTTTAACATTTTAGTGAGTTTTTTAAATATTAGTAATACTTATCTCCTAAGATTTCCAAGAAACATATACTGGTTAAATAAAATATACATAATCTTAATCTATATATATATAAAAGCAAAATACCACTCACACATCATCACAAAATCTCCAAAACCGTAAAGCATACAAACTTGAAAATTTGGCATCTATGTTCCTCTTGGCTTCTAGGCGCTCACTAAGGAAGGATTTTTCGAAATGACCATCAGAGCATTAGTACTTCGTATATTATTATTAACACACTCTGATGCTAAGGAGTTCGACTCCCCCTCCCCACCTGAAAGGAAATCTGTTCCAAATGCAAAACACAAGCAGAGGAGTTTCAGTTTCAGTTTTAGTTTCACAGCACCAAGCAGCTTTAGTACAGAACAGATGAGCTTAAGCCACAAGCTCCTTGCTATCTCTTTCTTGCGCACCCAGCAACTGTTGTAAAGGCAAACCACTTGCCAAGCACCCCATTTGTGATGGTGTGTCCATGGGGAGCGGTATGACGGTTGTAACACACATGCAACTAAACTTTTCCCTTCACTCCCCCCCAACTGTTAGTTGTGTGTGTGTTCATTGGGAGACCTATGAGCCTCTAAAGGAAGTTTACTCTAAAAGAAGAGTGTGCATGTTATCCCTCCACCCACCATTAGCAAAGGACTGAAGGCAAACAGTAAGGAAGAAAAACATTTCTCTCCCTCGCCACTGGCCTTCCACAAAAGGAAAACAGAGAGGTAACTCAAAGACTACTTGTATACTATTATTATGCTTTTACTGTTGTATGGTTATTATTAGAATGAGAATGCAGCACAAATTTATTTTCACCAGTCTTGCAATCCCAGTTAAAACTTTTCCTTTTAAATGATGATTCTATTTACAGACCATAAAAAACTACTGATTACATACAGTATCTTCTACTTCCATGATATTCAGGGACTTTCTCTTCTGAACAATCAGGAAGTCTGAAAAGACGGGATATCTGGTGTATTATACCATTTCATTCATACACATTCCAAAGAAAATTCATACACATTTATAATATATAACTACTGCTTATTGTTTCATGCCACAACTTTTGTAGTATGTATTTAGTGGAACTTATGCATCCATGCATTTCATCATCTGCTACTGATATAGGTAGTCCTTGACCTACAACCATTCATTTAATGATTGTTCAAAGTTAATAACAGTGGTGAAAAAAGTGACTTATGACCATTTTTCACACTTACGACTGATGCAGTATCACCATGGTTACGTGCTCAGATGCTTGGCAACTGGCATGTATTTATGACGATTGCAGCATTCCAGAGTCATGTGACCTTTGGACTAGCAAAGTCAATGGGAAAGCCAGATTTACTTAACCACCCTATTACTAACCTAACTACTGCTAGGATTCACTTAACAACTGTGGAAAGAAAAGCCGTAACACTTAATAACAATGTTGCTTAGCAATGGAATTTGGGTACTCAATTGTGGTCGTAAGTCGAGGATAACATGTAACAACCCAGGGAAGTTCACACATGAACTACACTTCTTGCTTGCTTATCCAAGTTACATAAATCTGATTAAAATATCTGTTGATGATGACAAAATAAGGAAAATATTCCTGACAATTCTAAAAAATTATCCTCCTTCCCAAAATAGGCTTTTAACACCAACTGTTCTGTGTGAAAAATCCCTGAAAAGAGAAGACTCCTATAACAATAACTGTATTTTTATGATTTTATCAAATGTTGACATTACTTGTAAGCTACTTTTTATCCTGAAAGGTGGTTCACATAGAACTAAATAAATAAAAGAAACACTTGTTTTCTTTTAGGATGTTTTTGCACCTTGGAATCTACAGAAGCTTAGTTTAGAATGACACAGACCATTTAATCTGGACAACAAGCTATGATTAGAGTGACTGTGTAACACATCCTGTTTCTACCTTAGGCTTGATGACAATGACTAAATCTAGAAAAACAGCAGCTCAGATTTTAATCTGCCACTCCCAAGTGATGCAAATAGTAACATGATACCCTCTACTATCCTTTATTAAAGCGAACCATACATATTCCCATCAAACCTAAACAATAAAAAGAACTGAAATAAAGAAATAGTGAAATAGTAGCTGTAAGATTTTTAAAATAGGAAACTACAATGGTGAAAAAAGTTTGTTCATAGGATTCGCAAAAAGACAAAATAACTGAAATAATTCAAGCTTCTGTTTCCTCCACCAGCAGCATGTTAGCATCACTGGGAATAGACAAAATGCCATTTCCTTAGTTTACTGCTCTTACTCATTTTTTTAAATCATGTAGAATATTTTGCAATCATGAGAATTCCCAATCTTACTTGCCTGTTTTACAATCATGTTTTTATATTAACTACCTCTGATCAGAATGATTTTTTTTACATACCTGTGACAGCAGCCAAAAAGGAAAGGGCTAGGAAATTTGTAAATTCATGTAATACACAAGCTGCTATTACAGATGCAGAGAAAATACAATACATGTGTTCGTTAAGAAGAAAATATGTCAGTCTAAATTTCTCTTTCTATGAAAGAGACAATGAAGAAAAATACTCAAAGTATATTTCCTGAAGAAAAAGCAGAATGCTTTAGTCCTTAAATTCTGTTTTGCAGCAGTATTGTGATACCATAATTAGAGGAAACTTTTATTGACTTACTGTTTAAAGTTTGAGAAATGCGCCCTCTGCTGGTTTGAAAGGAGAAAACCATTCTAATATATAAAATAATAGGGCTATGCAGGGGATGAAAGAATGTAATTTGAAAGGTATGTTGGCATGCATGTGGCACCTGTCAAGAACTTAAACCAAATATGTCTCTTTCAAGGAAAGATGTTGTGAACATAGGAAGTTCTTATACTATGTTCACACCTAATCACATTTCAACCTTCCAATGCAGTTCATGCTGCCCTACTAAATTATGTACACAATTATTGTATCTGAATGTTCCAGGAAATCTGGGCCAGCCCGCTACTACAGAGAGCCATCCTGAATGATAATTCTAATAATCCTCAACCAGAATGGCCACAGTGAAAGTTGCAAGGCAGAGACTAATTATTTCACAGGAGTGCTTTGGACATGTAGGAAAACGTAAAACTTTCCTAAAACTTTCACCTGAATGTAAATGAACAAAATTTAAAAGTAATTTGGCAATGATTGCTGCCAGCAGAAGATAGGTGAAACATGGTTTAGGAGTATGGACATGACAGGTATATGACTATGAGGATTTCAAGACCAGTTAATTCAACAAATTAAATCCTTACATTTGCATTGTATGATCATACCCTTGTGAAAAGGATGAAGAAATTCAGTAAGCCTTAAATGGTCAATTTGGAAATGGATGAAATCAAATTCAACTGGATTCAAATGAATGAAGCTGTTGAAGTCTGAAATTACTTTGATCCCAATGTTAAATTATAAGCACAAAATACTTAGGTGTATTTTCAAATCCCATTTTACTGAGAGATTTTACAAGAAAAAGGAACAGAATACCAGGTACAGGTACAGTATTTAGTGGTTGTTCAAAGTTAGAAAGGCACTGGAAAAAGTGACGTATGACCGATTTTCACATTGTGACCATTGCAACAACTTCATGGTCACATGATCAAAAATGAGTTGCTTGACAACTGGCATGTATTTATGACAGCTGCACTGTCCCGGGGGTCGTGTCATCACCATTTATAACCTTTCCAGCCAACTTTTGATGTCAATTGGGGGGCGGGGAGAGCCACATTCGCTTAATGACAAGATTCACTTAACAACTGCAGCCATTCACTTAACTGTGGCAAAATAGTCATAAAATAGGGCAAAACCCACTTAACAACTGCTTTGCTTAGCAACAGAAATTTCAGGTTCAGTTGTGGACGTAAGTGCCTACTTGTGCCTAAAATCAATTGTAGAGCCTATAGACCTACTTGATTTTTTAAAATTTTCCAAACCGCTTAGAGTGCTGTAAAGCACTATAACGCAGTATATAAGTCTAAGTGCTATTGCCATTAACCAATTAGCTGACCGCCCCTCCTGGTAGAGCAAGCCATTGATTGAGTTATTTGAATCCATTCTAAAATATTATGAAAATGTCTGCTCTGTATATGTACCTAGAACAACGGAGTTGCTTCCAGTGGGGAAAGCTTTCTAAAAGTGTGGAGAGCTGCTGAAACTTTAAAAGCCAGCTGGAAGTTGAATTATAGTGGGCTTTTATCTCCCTGAATCAAAGAAAGATTGAGAGATTAACCACATATATTCTGGAGGCAGTTCCACAGTTCATTCTGATAACTGCAGAAATGGAAAGGATTTTGGAGAGAGATTGGAAACCTTGGATTTTTATCTGTAATCCTAACTGCAGCAGAGTCATTACAGATTTTATATCTTTGCTATCCCAATATCTTAATCACTTTAAGAAGTAATCAGTTATAGCTAGAGAGATTTCCTCAAGATTCCTTGCAGTGAGTTAAACTATTTTTCAAAACTACAAAAAAAATACAAGATAGACTTTGGTTTAAAACTTATTGGCAAAAAGCTCAATTAAGAGAGGATCTGAGAATTTTCAATGGCTAAAGAAATAGTCTCTATTTTTTATTCTGCTGTTTTTATTTTCACTACAGGTTGTTCTCAACTTACAACAATTCATTTAACTATAGTTCAAAGTTAGGACAGCCTCGAAAAAAGTTATTTACAAACCGTCCTTGCACTTATAAGCATTGCACCATCTCTATGGTCACATGATATCAGGTGTGATTTATCATTAATCATGCCTATGCATAGGAATCTTCCCAACTATGAGGAGCTGCTTGGGATTAGATAAGGACAATGGAATTCCAGGGAGGTTGGACTTAGTTCGCTTGTCACTACGTAGGGATTCTATGCTGACCCTTCTTTTAACTCTGTGCCCAGGTTCTGCCACTCTTCCTACACGATTGCAATTTGGATTCTTTACAACCGGCTCACATTTATAACCAGTTGTAGTGTCCTATTTGCAACCTTCTGAGCCAGTTTCTGATAAAAAAATCTGGATTCACTTAACAACTGTAAAATTGGCTTCAGTCACATGATTATTCACTTTCTGACCCCACCTACTTATGATGGAAGTTTTTGTTCCAATTGTCATAAATCAAGGACATTATCTGCATGTATAAATTAGTTAACATTACTTATGCCATTACTAAGTTAATTAAAGATAATAGCAGTGCATAAGAATATTTCTTAATCATCTCTAAAGTTCTGCATAACAAAAGATAAGGAAAAACTCAGATGTGAGGTTGAGTTAGTATGGAGACATTTCTATTTGAAAGAAGGAAGACTTGTATTTTTCTATCTTGTCCACCTGGGACAGTTTTGCTTTTAGATTTTAAAATGACATATTAGGAAAATGACAAAACAGGGTAGAAGAGATTCACCAGAGTAACCTGCAATTATCCAAAATACACTTCAGAATTTCAGTAAATGATAAATAAATTTGGTTAGATGGGCGGAAAGTGATATTTTGAAAAACAGATGAAAGATTTGTAAAACTAAGACAGGTGATGAAAGATGTTAATAAAACATCTGGAAAGATAAAACAAATTAATAACAAAGTGGAAAATTTAGAGAGGAAGTCAGGAGTCCAAGGCAGAGAGTTGGAAAGAGAATTGGACAAACTGGCTCTACTAGAATTGAGAGGAAAAGAATTTTGCCTGCGATTTAGACCTATTCTAGAGGTTCCTGATGAAAATATTAAAGACAGGTTTATTAATGTTTTGGCAGTATTTTTGAATCTGAATGAGGAACATATGGAAAATGATACTGATAACATTTGTGAAATACAGTCGGCAGATTTGCCAGACTAAGAAATGCTCCTATGGAAAAAGAAAAAAGGGACCAGTCCCTCAGTAGTATTTTAATACCTACTGCTTCTTGTCCTGCACCCTCAGGTCCTTTAGGGAATAAGGACCCTCTTCTCTGTGATGCCCCTCAAGTCCTGGAGACAGCTACTATGTCATCCCTAATCCTTCTCTTCATTAGGTTAGACATACATAGTTCATCACACAGTTGAACTTTTGGACTCTTTATCAATTTTGTTGCTCATGCCTGCACACTTTCTAGAGTCTCAGCATTTTTTTTATATCATGGCAACTGGACATGGTATTCCAAGCATGGCCACACTAGTGCACTATAGAGTGGTAGTTCTCATGAACTTGATGCTATCCTGATACGCTGGTACAGCTTATGACTGCATTGGCTTTTTAACAGCTGCAGTACATTGCTGGTTCATACTTAAGTAGTGGTCCACTAGGACAAGATTCTGGTCCTCACTTTAATACAGGAGTTTCCTTTATCACCACTTTATTGATTCTTTGCCAACACCTCTTAGTTTTGAGCATACTGATGTTCATGTTTTTCTTTCCATAAATAGCGTTTTTCTAGATGAGCAACATAACATTCAGGAAGAGACAGGAAAGAAACAAGAAATATAAATTCCTTTAATTTTCCTTTTCTGCATGTCTTGTTCAGAATTCATGATTAAATTTGGACAGCAAAAGTCTAAGGTGTTATCATTTATTTTTCCTTTCTTCTCCAACTTTTCCTCAGATCACCTTCTTGTTTTCTGTTTCAGTGGAAACCTAATATTTGAATATTAACTTATTCAAGAAAGCTGACCACAGGTTCAGCAGTATTATCATCTCAGATGAATGGGAAATCTCCCAATCTTTGTAATCTTTGACTATGTGCAATTCAAAGTTCTGGCTATCACCTTTAAAGCCCAATATTACTTAGGACTTTTATATCTGTGTGACCACCTTTTCCCAATGAACTGGGAGATAGGGGAAAATGTGCCTTGTCTATGTCCCTTCTCTTAGGGAATGTCACCTTCAGACCCCTCTCAATAAAGACTCCCATTCTTGGAAAAGCATTGCTAGTCCACTGGTTTTTCAGAATGCCATTGAAATCTTGCTTTTGGGGAAAGTTTTGGGAATAAACTGATGTGGGGGAGGGCTCCCACTACGTGTTTAGATGTTGTGGCTGCCTTTCAGAATGCAACTATTGTTTAGCTGTTGTTTATTAGAGTTTATTTTAATGTTATATTTTTTATTTTATTTATTTTAACACACCTTGGGTCCCCATTGGATGGAGCTGGATATAAAATATAGTTATAAATAATCTGGAAATGTGAATTAGACATTACTACTTTAAGTTAAAGAGTGCAAGCTGTCAGTCAAACCTGCAAGTATCTATAACTCAACATTAGAATTTCTATACTATATTATAGTTAATTATAGGCTTTTTTCTTTGCTCTAAGTCTGCAATCCTAGCTTTACATGCATAGAGTAAATCCTACAGAACACAATGAAAGATTCATCTAAGTAAAAAATATGTAGATGAGAACTAAGCTGAAAGACTTCTTGTTCATGTAAGCTACTCAATTATTTTCCTCTGGTCCACTATCATCCCCCTCAAATACTCTACACAGTAATAGAGCAATATTTCCATAACACAATCACCCTTGGGTCCAACAGATATAGAGACAGATGGTGAAAACATCTGTAAGCAAATAGTCCTATCTTTCAAGCACCATCAGTCTGAAGATCGCTGGAGAAAATTAAAATTTCACACCCTTATTGCATGAAAGCGAACATATGGCCTTATTTCATCTTAATGTGTATGCATCCTCAAAATCCTCAAAATCTTGCATAATACATGTGCCTGTGGGTCAAAATCCCAAGGCTAAATGGGAAGTTATATGCATAGAGTCCAGCTGCTTTCAAATTAAACTCTGTGGATGGGTACATATGCTCTTTTTAACAAGGTTCTAAGTTATATCCTCCAGTTAAAAAAACAAGACCAAGAAGTCAATTATGAAAACCAATTAGGAGCTTATTAAACACTATGTGATTAGCCTAAGATAATTAAACAAGATCGCTCAAAGATCAGAATTTTCTTCACACATGGCTACTCTGTAAAACACGACACAGCACACAGCCTTCATTTAACCATCATTAATTCCATTCACCTGTGAAGACATATGGTTACCAAACATGTACATTCTTAAACTGACAAATCAGCTCAAGGAAACCAGACCCAAAGAGATACCAAACACAACCTGTTTTCATTATTTAGTTTATCTAAATAAACTTGCTGTTACTATTCCAATAATGCATTACTTAATAAACAAATTACAGATTATGAAAAAGAAGCAATATAGAAACTGAAATTGAATAAACCCTCTATACACCACTATATTCCTGCAATATATCATAGGATCTTCCAAGAAATCTTGATGAAATCTGTACCCAGATAATGAATGAGATACAACCATGTCCTTCCTTGTGGCAAGAGGTTCTTTTTTAAATTTACAAAATAGGAAATGTTCCAACATACCCAAAATCTTATAGGCCTATTTCTTGAGTGAATGTAGAGTATAGATCTATAGACTATACTTGCAGAGAAATTAAATGGCTTTTTAACTGATCCAATACATTCTGACCTAACTAAATTTGCTCTAAAGAAACATTTAAGACACATTTTGAACACCACTGAGAATATAAATCAGAAAAATATGACACAAAAAGATTTTGATAAATTGAAATGGCTCTTAACAAATATGACTTTGAAGAAGGTGGACCATAGTTTGAATTTTTTAAATAAAGGGCAAGAAGCTATGATAATGGTAAATGGAATTTATTACAATAATGCATTATAATGAAAAGGGCAGGACAAGACTCTCCTCTCATTTTTTATTTTTACTGGTTTTAGAGATAATAAAGGAAAATATAGCCGGAATATGAGTAATAAATGCTTTGCCAAGAACCAATTTATTTCAAAAGAGCCCAAATAGAACTGGAAACAAACTATAAAGTGAGTGGCAAAGACAATTAATTTATTTTATCTGGTCAAATAAAAGGCCAGGGCTTAAAGATATTTGCAACTAATAAAGAACAAAATGGACTAGCAACACCACATGTTAAACTATACTGGCAAGATAGCTATCTAACGTGGATTAAACACTGGTTGTATCACTTACATTACTTCTCCTGAAAGAGCAGGATTCCTAGAAGATTTGCATAAATAACTTGGAATAAAACAGAAATGTACTATCTGTAAGAGATCATTAATTATAAACAGTACACTAAATGTATGGGATAAAAACAGAAAAAGTAAGTCCAGATGTTATCACTCCTTGCTTTAACATATTATTTTCATTAAGGTGAAGTAAAAAAAAGATCTGTGGAAATTGTATATCGTACATGATTTAATTCTTAATAAAACAAAGATGAAAGCTCTCAAGACTCTCTGGAACAGTGGTCACCAACCGGTGGTCCACGGCCCACTGGTGGTTCGTGAGAAAATTTTGGTGGGCCACAGCGCACCCATGTCTGCACAAGGGTGATACCAGCAGCAGATGGACTGGTGTGCACGGGGAGGGTATCGCACTGGAAATCGCGGCATCGGAGTCCTTCCCGGGTGTTCCCTGGCCTGCGAAGGGGTGGGGGGGAAAGGTACCTCTGAACTGGTGCTGGGTGATGGGAATTTGATGTCCGGAGGCCGACGAGCCACATGCTGAAGACCAGACGGCTGGTGGGGAAGGGGGGCAATCCTGCAGTCTCCCTAGCAAAGCCGTGTCCTGGCAGCTGCCTCCTGCCTCAGCTCATCGAGGAGGTCGAGCAGCAGCGGGAAGAGCATGGACCTCCTGAGCTGCAGGAAGCAGCTGCCAGTGATGCCCTCAGGTGAAGATGTTGCGAGGGGGAGGCTCGATCCCCTCTTCCTCGCCAGAAGCGCTCACATGCCCAGCGGGAAGGAGGAGTCTTGGCAGGTGCCAGAGGGGCAGTGAGCACTTTGCGTGTGAGCGCTTCTGGCAAGGAGGAAGAGAAGCTCCTGAGGGGGGGGTCGAGTCTCCCCCTAGCAACATCTTCACCTGAGGGCATTGCTGGCAGCCGTTCGGCCTCCTTGATGCGCGGAGGCAGGAGGTAACACCAGTTCAAAGGTTTCTTTTCCCCCAACCCTACCCCTCGCAGGCCAGGGAAAACCCAGGAAGGGCTCCGATGCCGTAATCTCCCGTGTGTATCAGTCCATCCGCCGCAGGTATCACCCCTGTTGCCCCACCTCCCCACCAGCCACCTGATCTTCAGCACATGGTTTGTCATCTCTGAACATCAGATTCTCACCACCCAGCACCAGTTCAGAGGTTTCTTTCCCCCCACCCCCACCGATAGGGGGGAAGAGGGGAGAAAGAGAGAAGGGGGAGGAAGGGAAAGAGAGTGAGAAAAGAGAAAGAAAGGAGGAGAGAGGGAGGAAAGAGAAGGAGGAAGGAGAAAGGAAAGAGAAAGAGGGAGAAGAGGAGAGGAAAGGAAAGAGAAGAAAGGAGAAAGAGAAGGAGGGAGAGAGGGAGGGAAAGAGAGAGGGAAGGAGAAAGGGAGAGAAAGAGAAAGAGGGAGAAAGAGGAGGGAGGGAGGGAGGGAGAGAGAGAAAACAAGTGAGTACTTAAGAAATTTGAATGATTTTTAAAAACAAAGGGTCTGTGGAGGCTTAGTTACGATCCAGAAACCACACACATTAAAAGATTGCATGATGAAATGAATGTAAAATGTAAGCAGTACAACTGATAGCAACAATGGGAATATCAATGGAAGACAAATATTAAATTTATTGTGAACATTATCCTTAAAAACAGTAGTATAAGATGCTTCAGTGCTGGTATATTGTGCTAGTGCCAATTGCTGAAATAAATAAAAACTGCTAGAAATGAAATAAGATCAGATATCTTTTTCATATTTGGCAGAATTTTATAAAGTACAGTAATTCTGGAAAATGATCTATTATAGAATGAAATAAATCTTAAAGGTTGAATTCTCTTTCCTGCCAGCTGTTTTATTTTCCCAATAAATATTACCAAGTTAATATCTGACAAAGTAAGAGTTGCCTTTGTATATAATAACAGATGCCTGGATACTTTATTCTTCCTACCATAAATCCATGGTATATCTCAATATTCAAGATATACTTCGATAGAACATACAACCTATTGCCTCTATATATGTAAATTGAAAATTACCACAATATGGATCCTACAGTCTGGTTATTTCTGTCCAGAAAAGAGTATATTATTGTAGACCAGAACTCTCCAAACTTGACAGCTTTAAGACCTGTGGACTTCAACTCCCAGAATTCCTGAGCTAACATGACTAGAGGAGGAATTCTGGGAGTTGAAGTCGACAAGTCTTAAAGCTGTCAAGTTTGAAGACCCCTGTTGTAGATGTATGAGCCTAATTTGACTGGTATCATCATAAAAGGATATCTGAAACTTTAAACTTTAAAAAGACTGCTCCACAAGGGTTCACTAACCATGCATTTGATCATTTAGGGAGAATGCAGCATCTGGCAAAGAAGGTCAAGCCTGAGAAAGATTAACAGCTCACTACCACAGGGGTTGGCAACTTCCATGTAGACAAAAGCTGCAGTTTTACTTTTCCAGCTGGCCAGCAAGCTAATTAAATGTTTCCACTACCTCACTTTGGAGCTTTGTAAAATAAACAGATTGAAAGACTATTAAGCCTGTTATTTTAATGAGCTTGCTCAGAAGTTTACTATTGTTGTTAAATAATATCAAGAATTAAATGAAGTCCTGTAGAACCTGAAAACCTCCCTCTCTCCCCATTTAAAAAGACTGTGATCATTTCCTCCCATAAGGTGGAGCATGTAACAAAACACAATGAAGGCATTATTTATCATAAATATTATAAAATCCTACAGGATGTAATTATTCAATAATCTGATTAAATTCTACTGGTTTTCTTCATATACCCCTCAGTAGGTCATGTAGATTTAGATGTAAAAAATAGAACTGTGATTATTTTTCAGCCTTGATACACAAAGCAAACACTTCCAGATCAGTTCTATGATACAATCACTGCCTAGTCCTTTTCAGAATATATCAATAGTTGTGTCTGAGGGGAACAGCTCTTATCTGTTAAGCAACTGTTTGGCACTAATGTAATATTGCAGGCCAAATATGAGGTAGAGAGAAGAACAATGTACAATTTACAGAAATTGGTCTAGAGTTAAGATTAGTTACTCATGTAAAACAAAGCACCTGACAACATTAACATTACATAAATTTAGGGCAAAAAAACCCCACCCTCATTTCTCTATTAGCCAAAAAATTAAAGAAGCAGAATGAGAAATTACTGAGATGTGAATTTTAGAGTATCTGGTTATTTTATTATCAATACTGAAAGTGCAAGTATAAAATATTAAATGTAGTGCCCAATTCCACAGAAAAAGGAAAACAAAAACAATATTTTCATTAATACAGAGGGTACCAAGATAGCTATTTTCCTTCCTTTAAAAATGATCAAACTTGTACCAGTTCAACTATTTTCTTAACTCTACTGTTAAATCTACAATTAAAATTATCACGTAATATAAGAACATGGGAATTATTGTAAAAAAAATAGTTGATCCAGGCAAAGTCTGCAAGCAACTTAAGATTTGAATTGAAAAGTCACTTTCTCCTAGACAGTTTTATCTTTCTTTTTCCTTGCACCATTTTAATTTCTTACATTTCAAAGCCTTTAAAAATTCTCCTTTAAAAATAGTCCGTAATGCAAATACCAAATTATTTTTGTAATTAGCTGTTTTGATAAGAGCATTTTCACTTTTATATTAAAAAGAATAGGTCAGACAAATCAAGATGGAATCTAGAGCTAGAAAAATCTAGCGTTCTTACCTCCTGAGCGAATCCTCCTCTGAAATTTCCTCAGGCATTTCCTGGTTTAAGGCGTCCTGTGATACATTCTCAGGTCTATTTGAAGCAGATTGGCTGTAAATTCTTTCCCAGTGCCCCGTCTCTTGATTAAAGACCCCTCTCACAGTCCTTTCCTCTTGAGGATTAGAAGATCTTCTCAGGGGCAGCCTGCTAGAGGGAGAAGTTCGGCTTTCCATTCTCTCAGAAGGTGGTAGCTGGCTACTGCTGGATGGCACCCCCTCAAATGTGCTTTGGGACTGCCCTGGTGCATAGCTGGGTGTGCTTCTTTCCCAGCGAAGTGTGTCATTGTTAAAAGTCAGCAGGTTGTGACAGGCGCGACAGCGGTTCAGATGCCCCCGTGACAAATTGGAATTGTTTTCACTGCTATGTGGGGTCTGTTGATGAGAAGGACCAGGCCTATCAGGCTCAATGTTGTTATTAAGCATTTCCTGGGCCTGATGTGACTGACTAGGTTCACCACTTATCCCCTGATCTAGTTCTTGAAGCCTATCATATTCCAAGAAGAACCGCCTCAAGTCACATTGAAGCTCATTGCGAAGGCTGGCTGGATTGCTTGGGCCAGTACTACTGGTGCTTTCTGCTTCAGCTTCAGGAGCTGGGAAACCCCTCCCTTCTGTAGCTGAAGTATATACAGAGGATTGGGAACTTCCTTCCTGCTGTCTCAGTACCGACAACAAACTCACTGAAGAGGCACTGGTTCTAGGAGGAGGCATACCTTCCAACTCAGAGCGAGGGCCCATATTCAACACTGTTCGAGTCCACTCAGAACCCTCCAACCCTGAGGCCATCTGTCTTGGGTGGATCCTGGACGGATGGCCTGACAAAGACCCAGTAAGGGATCTACGAGTGGGGCCCAGGCTAAAGTTGCGCAGGGTGTTGCCAGCAGTACTGCTCTGAACAGTGCTGAAAGCAGATGGTCGATTAAGGAGTCCCTGCTCCTGCTGTGCTGAAGATGCCTGCTCCTGGGGTTGGTAAGGTTCCATTTGCACAGAAGAAAAGGAAGTGCCAGTGGACCCAGAGGATGTGGAAGGGGCGTTGTCCTGGGATGGGAAGAGAGAAGATGGAAGTCTTGCACTAGAACATCGCCTGCAAAGGCACAAAACCCCCAGATGCTGGCAACATTTTACTGAGGGGTAACTGACAGGCTCACTGAGGCCATTATAGGCAGATGCTCTAGAGGTTTCACTAGCTGGAGGTGGTGGTGGTGGAGGAGGAGGAGGAGGTGGAGGAGGTGGAGGTGGTGGGGGAGGAGGAGGAGGAGGAGGAGGGGAGGGAGTAGCAGAGTCTTGCATGGCGTTTTGCTCTCCCACCTGGATACCAGAAGAGCGTGATGACAGCATATGCAGGAAATTATGAAGGAGTGGTGTGCGTCTCACTGGTTGAGATTGGAGAATGGAACGTTGACGGTAATGTGGTATTTCTGTACTATCCACAGGTATTTCCACCTCTTCATCATTCTGCAGAATAAAGTGCACATCATCAATCAACTCATGGGGGGAACCCCTCAAATAATTAGAAAGATAAAGCAGAAAATGCTTTTCTTGAGTTGGATAGAATCACTAACAATCTTTTATTAGAATGGTCGGGTTAGATTCAGAAATTTCCATGTAATAATGTTTTAAATTCCCACAAAGGTACAGTACAGTTCTTTCAAAGAGCAGTATGGCTCAAAAATGATCAGCACAAAGAAAGCCAACAAACATTGCAATATGGTAGTGTAAATATTCCTATTAGCTCAGCCATATATTTCATGCATTAGTTATGTATACGCTTGTCTTCTGTTGTGTCCTCCCATTCTGTAACAAAGACTAAAATGGGTTATCCAGCAGTCACCCATTCAAATGCTTTCAGATTACAACCTAGAGTTTTAATGATTCTAGATCATGCTATTCCAGACCAGTCTTGTTTAAAAAATAACATACATATAGTAGCTAAATTAATAACACAGAAACTATATTAGGAAGCATCTTCATGCTACATGCAAAACCTCAAGCTTCTCACAGAATAATGTCTTCTGACTGATTCACAAAACAATTACCTGCTGGTTGGAAGGGTTAACAATTGCTGTGAGTAAATAATGCCCAAGGGGATCAAATCGTACTAGTCTGAAATAGAAAGGAAGATTTAATTTTAACTCGAGCTGTTCAAGCCAATAATATCTACAAGTTCTAACAAACTTGCCACATTTCTAGTTTTTGAAAGAAAAAGTGCCTGATTTTGGAAGTTAGGCTGCATCTAACTCTCTAAGCAGCAACAGTTCTGCAAATAATATTTTCAGTTATCATTTCAGAATCAGCTGTACACACACACACCTCTATATTTTAGCGACGCTTCTAATTTTAATTAGCATAGTTTCAAGTTGTACATATTACATAGAAGTTATTTAAAGTAAATTATAATTTCAAAATTTCATTCAACATGATGCATTTATAGCTTTTGTGCATTGGGTAATTGTAGGATCGTTATTGGGATCATGTATTATTTTCCGGCTTTTATTAGCTTAACCTAAAGGACAGCCTCCAAAAGAACAACCCATTTCATTCACTTATTTGTCTCCTTTCAAACACTAATTTCTAGTAAGCACAATCTTTGCAGGGCAGTTTCAAGCAGTCTTTAGTTTTCAGGTTCACCAAGACTTATGTTTCAATTTGATCCTATCAGCCAGATAGTTGGGCTTTTGATGCCTCTGGCTAACAAAATATCCAGAGTAATATTAATCATTAAAGCAACTGCCTTTTTATAGTTTAATATATTTTCATTTAATATTCATGCCTGCCTGCATATTCTATAAGCCTTAGTTTCTTCTATGTCACTCAACATATCACATACTATTGCCCAACTACTTTGCTGTACTACTTGCGAAAGGCTATAGTTGTTAAAGAAGTGTAACAGGAAAGGTGAGTTGAAACTCATTAAAAATGGCACACACCACTGATCTAGATAAACAATACCGTCTCAGAGTCTCACTTTAGTTCAGATAAAGAAACATAACAGTAGGCAGTTGAAGCTATGAATTTGAATAAACTATTGCTAAACCTCAAATTGGAGTACTAACCGCCACTTTTGAATATGCTCTTCCTTTGGAAAACTGAGAAGAATTTTCCAAACTACTAACCATCATCATGTGCTAATATCAAATTTAACACCGAAGCCAATATAGTGATCTCCCATAGTACATCCTGTTTATCAGTTATTCCTTCTCATTTTTGATCTATAAATATACCTCAAGTGATTTTATCTGAGGATTTCTCCTAACAACAGTTACTCCTCTACTTCCTTGTTAACTAGATACACTCCCAGGATTACTCACCGGACTCGCTCCATTTCACTAGCTGTTTTCACAACTGCAAAAGGCTCCCGGCGACTCCAGTCCCAGAAGTGAATCTCATTGGCTGTTGCGATTAGCAGAAGTTGAGCCGTTGGATGAAAAGCCAAGGATGCAATGGCATTGTTGCTATCTGTAAACCAGCTCTCACTTCCACCCTGAGAGCAAGTCAGTGTAGAGTCACCAATGGTTTTGAAACAAAGAAAAGTCAAAAAGAAAGTAACCTGTCCAAAACATGTTTCTATTCTCACCTTTAGCTAGATCTAGAATTGAATAATAAGGATCAGCACATATCCTTTCTTTTTTTAAAAAATGAAAATCACATAGGCCCCCATCTTGCATAGTGAAACTAGGATTCTTTACCTCATTTACCACAAGCACATTGCAATATATTGTCTGTTGAAGTTATCTAGGAATTATCACACATTCCAGAGAAATGAGAAAAAGATGAGTCAATACAAACATTTTGACTCTTCTGCACTAAGGAAAAATAATCATGAAAAATACCTGTTCACGCCAGAGTCTTATGGGAAGACTTTTTAAATATATAAAAACCAATCCAGAACCCACCTGGTGTTCCTTTACAGATTTAGAGTGGAAAGGGATGTACTTTTAAAGCAGTAACCTCCCTATGACCAATCATCCATGCATAAACGGAGAAATAAATGTGCGCTAGAAAGAACTTACATGCAAATCCCAGATTCTAACTTCTCCATCGAGGCACCCTGAAGCAATAAGCCCTGGGATAGTGGGATGAAAAGTTACACACCACGGTGTGCGTCGATGTCCAACTAGCGAGTGGACGCACTTGCCCGTTTTCACCTCTGTGATGTAAATATTATGGTTCACATGAGTTGATGCCATGAGAGTCCTGGGGCGGGGGGGGAGACACAATAAGCAGTTAACTGAGGAGGGAGGCAGGAGAAACACCAGAGCAATAACTCCAACCAAATTAGTCTTCCCCAACCTGACACCTCCAAAAGAAACCTCAACTTGGGAAAGACAATAATAAACTAACCCGCTTTTTAATTTAAATGAGGATGATTCACAAACTGGAATTGTAAAATTTTTCAAGATAGTACATTGTAACCCTTGACTTACAATTCATTTAGTGACCGTTCAAACTTACAACCACACTGAAAAAAGTGACTTACGACCATTGCAGCATCCCTGTGGTCATGTGATTAAGATTCAAATGCTTGGCAAACTGGATCATACTTATGACAGATGCAGTGTCCCAGGATCATCTGATCCCCTTTTGTGACCTCTGACAAGCAAAGTCAATGGGGAAGCCAGATTCACTTAACAACTGTGGCAAGGAAAGTTGTAAAATAGGGCAAAACTCACTTAACAAATGTCTCATTTAGCAACATAAATTCTGGGCTCAGTTGTACTTCTAATAGTAAGCCATCTTTTTTAACTCAGGCAAGCACTTAGTGAATAACCAATCTGGATACTGAACTCCTTATGAATATGTTAGCAGTGTTATAGTATTTTAGCATTTCATTCTTCACTTTAGTCACTCTAAATGTTATTTCTTTGGTAGAAAGGCATAGTGCACATCAAATTTTCCAAGTCTGGACAAGTCTGATTATTTTGCCACATGTATCTTTTTCAAAACAGAACATACTTTAAACATAATAAAAAACAAATAAATGTTACCTGTCTGGACTGAATGCTAGCAGAAAAGTGGAGCGTGGACTATCCGGTAACTCAACTTTCTGAAAGTTAAAAAGTATAGAATAGTTTCTAAGCTCAAAGTACTTTCTATATGCACTATCATTTTTTGCTTTATGAAATCAACATTGGGAAAATGAGATATGTTCTTAAAATTCCCATATGTTATATCAGGGGTCCCCAAACTGTGGGCCACAGCCCACTAGTGGATTGTGAGGAGTTTGCAACCGGGCTCAGCAAACAGCCGGCAAGCGCATGTGCACGCTCCATTTAAGTGCCCGCTAGGTGCATGTGCATGCCACTCATGCAAATGGAACTGCATGTGTGTGTATGCGTGCTTGATGGCCACTTGTGTGGAACCATCCCCTCCTCCTCCCCCCTCCCACCGGTCTACAAAGCCGGAAACATTGGAGAACTCTGTGTCATAATGGCTTTAAAACCAGCATTTATACAATATCAATTAATCCAAATCTATTAACTGCAAGTATAGTACATTGAACTGTCTACAGGCAAAGCACTCATACACCACAGCTCACCGAAAATTAGATTCTTTATATAATTAAGGATGTGTCAGTCCAAAATGTCCCTATATAAGGGGTCCTCCTAACCAATTTGCTCAGACTGAAGAAGCTATTTGGATGAGCAGCAAAACATTCTGAACCAAGAAGTCCAATTGCCATGACTCAAATTCCAGGCAACTCTACCTGGATGACTGAGAATCTTCATTGATGGGCCTCCATGTAAAACAGGAAAACATTAAAAACTCTTTAGAATTCCTGCCAATCATGGTGGACAATACTGCACTAGTTGAATCAATATGTGCTACATGGCTTGTCTTACCTTGCCTTCCCATTTCATCCAACGGGTTTTGTCTTCAACCAGCTCCTGCAAAAGACGCTGTGCTCCCAAAGTTTGTGTTCCCCGTTCTCGGCCCCAAAGGATTCGCACAGCATTCTTTTCTGGTACAACCTTCATGATTTTAGTGCAGAAAATGAGTCACTGACAGACACTCAATCTCAAGTGCCAAGGATCTACAGAAGGGCCATCCACATCTCTCAAGGCTATCTTCATGGAAATCTAGATAAGATATATTTCAAAACAGGACCTAAGACAAGAGTTTCCTAGGGTCAGTACAAATACATAAGCGTTTATCATTCATTTAACTGTTAACATTGTTCATCACTTTAAGATTTCTTTATCACCTTTATACAAAAGGGCAATTTAAATGTACTGCCTGTTGAAAGAAACACATTTCAAATTGCAGAATGATGAAACTCAGGTTCTCATTTCCATTCTAAGCCCACCACATTGAAAATAATATACAGAAGAATCTAAACATTTTTGGTTCAGTCAAGTATATACAAATTCCATTCAAGTATGATTTAGCAGTTAAAGCACCAGGCTAGAAACCAAGAGACTATGAGTTCTACTTCTATCTTAGCCAAAACCAAGAGACTGCGAGTTCCACCTTAGCCATGAAAGCCAGCTGTCTGACTTTGAGCTAGTCACACTCTGTCAGTCCAACCCACCTCACAGGGTTGCTGTGAGAAAATAGGAGGAGAAAGCCATGTTGGATATGTTGGCCGCCTTGAGTTACTTGAAAAAATAATAAAGGCAGGATATAAATACATAGAGTAAGTACATTTGGATATGCTAGAGCGTATTGTTAGATTGGAAATACATAATGAATCAAATCCCTGATTTTTATCTAATATATACTTCATGATCATTTTGAAATATGGGCATTTTCCAATTAAGTCTTTCATTTCAATAAAAGTAGAGATCAATTTGTATTGTTCTTTTTGAAATATTTTGCATACAATGTATTATCTAGAATGAAATCGGATAAATTTAGAGTTTGTCCTCAAAATTATTTCACTCAATAAGCAATGTAGCCAAACACAGACAAATGTAGTCCTCTATTATAATTATGCTTTCTGTTTCTATAAAAGGTCAATTATTCTTTCCCAGAATTTTCCTGCAGGTTTTGCCTACAGAATCAGGTGATGTAACAGATGCCACATAACAAGTGGAAGTAAAATGTAATCTTTAATTAGATTATGAAAGCTTACAGAAAAAAATAATCGTATCGATTTCTACAAACAACCAAAGGAAACTGGATAGTTCTTATTACCATCTTAATCTCACTGAGGACTTACAAACTGCTGACCTAGACATCAGCCGTTTATGAAGGACAGCATTTTTAATTAGCCACAAGAGAAATTGTCTTTGTTAAACACACTTGAGGTTCTTAAAAGAACCTTCTGCAGAATTTACAGTTCTCTGATAAAATAAATTCAAAAAAACTTTTATTTTACAGATTCTATATCCTAAATAAATTTTATCCAAGGTCCCTAAACCTGTAACAAAGAATTCTAGTAATTGTACAAAGCTTGTGTAATCAACATGTTTAGTGTTTATATTTAATTGCTGTCAGTCACTTTAAGTGCTTATACAAATATAGAGGTGTGGTATACATCGTATATATTTCAAAGGATATGGTTGCTAATTTAATTTCTGTATCAGTGAACAAGCTCTTCAACTTAAAAGCACTTGAAATAAATATTTGTGTCTTGGAAGAGTTCTTAGCCAAATATGGGTATGGTTAAGTCCTTTCTTAATTTATCAACTGAATATAAACGTTAAATCTTTACTTCAACTAAAATTGCAAATTGTGGCTAAATATTCCTACTGTTGAAAAATACACTCAACATTCCAGTAACCTTTGTATCATAGATCAGGCTCTCAGAAAACCTTTGGTTACAGAAAATGGCATTAGGAATTAACAGTCTCTTCCTCCTCCAAGTAAAGCAGGAATTAATGAATTTCTGAATGATAAATAAAACAATCTAAGACAGACACATAGAAAAAATTAAGCTTTCTTTTACTATTTTCATAACAGTAAAATGTGACAAATTAGTCATAAGAAGGCATTTTTGTAAACAAGTTTCTTATTAATAGCTTCTGTTGGAACAAACTAAGGAAGGCAATAAATAAAACTTTCCCAATCAGAAAGAACATTCCAATACACAGATACTAGGAAAACTATATATTACACAAGATACCTAACTATAGAACATGCTTCAAAGATTAAAATATTGAAAGGTATGAAATATGTAGTCTAAAAGGCTATCATCCCTGGAACAGTCCTCTCTTATAAGCAATTTAAATGCTGATAATTCAACCAATACAGTGAGTACCCTAAATCTCATGTCTGATGTCTCATCTTTCCATACTCTATGTGGATGCTTTGCATTCATAGAAAGTCTTTTTAGTACATATCTAGAGTTTCATACAACAACTTTCAAGCATGCAGGTAGTCTTCGACTTAAAATCATTTGTTTAGTGACCGTTCAAAATGACAGTGGCACTGCAAAAAGTGACATGACCGTTTTTCTAACTTTTAATCGTTGCAGCAACATCCCAAGGTCACATGATCAAAATTGGAGCACTTGGTAACCAGCATGTATTTATGACAGTTGTATTGTCCTGGGGCCACATGATCACCATCTGTAATCTTTTTTTTAAAATTACATTTATATGCCGCCCTTCTCCAGAGACTCAGGGCGGCTTACAATTTTTGGGATTACAACCCAGTGTGCTCAGCAATAGCCTTCATTCCATTGTATATGCCTGCTTATTACTAAGCGGCATTTTTTACAAAGTCAGCTAATTGCCCCCAACAATCTTGGGTCCTCAATTTACCTACCCCGAGAGGATGGAAGGCTGAGTCAACCTTGAGCCTGGTGGGATTTGAGCCTACAGCAGTTGTAGGCAGCTGGAACTTAAGTGCAGGCAATTAACAGCCTGAGCCACCAAGGCCCTTTTTCTTCCCAGCCAGCTTCCGACAAGCAAAGTCAATGGGGGAAGACAGATCTACGTAACAACTGTGGTGATTTGCTTAACAGCTGTGGCAAAAAATATTGTAAATTGGGGCAAAACTCACTTAACCACTGTCTTGCTTAGCAACAGAAATGCTGAGTCAGTTGTGGCTGTAAAATGAAGACTACCTGTTTATGTTTATTTCGAAGTATATCCTACTAAAATCAGGTGTTATATTTTCAGAAGGGCTGCTAACTTAGTTTGACACCCTGTTCTAGAATGTAAAGGTTTTTTTCACTTTATTAAAAGTGATTTATTATTCATTTGCCTATTCCTTGTTCTTGCAATAGATCTGGCATAGCTATAATGCATTGGTCAATAGCCTGTACAAACGTTTCTGCAAATTGAACTTCTCAATTCCATCATTTAACAATAACTTGTTTTAATTCTGAATTATTCATCTTCTGATTCTTTCTAACTACTTCATGAAGCCATCATTTACAGCAACTAATAACTTTTTTAACACTTTCAATGATGATAGTTAAATAAGGACTTATTCATTCAATTTATATGGCCATCCATCTCAAATGTGTGACTGAAGACATTAAAAAACGGAAGTGATGACTGCAGTGGAATGAAGAGCCAGCAAGTCGACTGGCTCTTTGTAATGCCTCTACAAAATGAAGTTTTGAGATGACCCCAGAAGTGCTCCATAAATCACTCCTCATGAGGAGACTGCAAGACCCCGGTCCCCGATAGGTTCAAAGCTCTTGAAATGAGGCAAAAGCATTTTTGCTCAAACCATAGTCGACACTTCTATGGGCATTAGGTTCACATCCTTCCTTTTCTAATCACTGTCAGAAATTGCTTTCCAGCTACTTGGAATCTTTGGAACTATTAGCACCTGGTGAATTTTTGTCAATCCTTAGCGAAAGAAGATTTAAGTACAAATTTAAGGACTTTTTTAAAAAAACTAGAATAAACAGCAAAAGGGCGATTAAAACTTTGATTTTAAAAAGTTATAAATGGACTAAGGATTCAGATAAATTTGAAATAAGATTTTGGAATAAATTATAAAGAATCCTTCCCATCAGAAAATATTTTTATTTTGAATTCCTTAAAAAACATGATAGGCTGGGGACTTTGAAGGTTGCACACTGCAGGGAACCAGAAGGCACTAAAGACTACAATTAAATGAGAGCATTTGAATTAGACTTACTGATACAGAACAGAGCAAAATATTTTAACATTGAACATATTGATGAATATTTTTGAACAATAGATCCAGAACTTAATTTTATATAGTGTTTAAAAGAAGTTATAGAAGAGGAACAAGTTTTACCAGACAAGACTGAGAGTGATCTGAGACTGGATTTTAAAAAATCACAGGCTACAAGAATGATATGGAAAAAGATGCTATACTGGATACACAAATTAAACTGGCTAACATCTTAATAATTAAAAGGCATATACAAATAACAAACCCAAAAAGTGACCTGGTAAGAGAAATAATGAAAAGAAACCAGGTTTTAGGACATTATTTTAAGAGATTGAAGTCAAGATTGCTAAAAAAATAAAAAATTAATGTATTTTATCAAAGTTAAAATAGATATGTTTTTTCTTATAACACTTAATGTACTTTTGCTGACTATGACTGAATAACAAAGGTTTAAGGATTTGTTTATAGATAAGATATGGGAAGAGATCATTTATTGCATTTTAAAGGTGATAATTTACTAAAATTGTTTATACTTGTTACGATGAAGGGCGAAATCATTTTTTATATACAGTATTTCTTTTCTTTTCCTTTATTATTCCTTTACTTTCTTATTTTTTCCTTGTTTTCTATTTTCTTTTATTTTCTGCACTTTTTATTTTTTATTATTCTTTATATTTTTAATAACATTTAATAAAATTACCACTAAAATATCAAAATAATTTCTCTGTGCAGCTAACAATATTTAAATAAGATAAAAAGTATACAAAATTATTATATTTTAAATGGGATTAAGTGTCTGGCCACATCTTAATGAAATCTCAAGATGATATATAACTAACCTAAATTAAATACTAGGAAAGATAAGCTAAAAGTTCTTTAAATTATCTCAATTTTAAAAAGTATGCGCTAATTACAAATTGAAATTCAGTGAAGATAAAAGTAAACTACATTGCCGGTAAAGTATTTCTTTATTTTTGAACACTCTTTCCAAGTATTCTTCTCTCAACTCTGCAATATTCAAACACAAAATTGTTTGACAGCAACTTTGAATTCTATTTGCCAAATATGGAACAAAACCTCTTTCACAAAACTCTATCTAGTCTGGTAGTTGGTATCAATATTAGGATATAACTTTTCTCTGCTATGCCACTGGAAGAATATATTGCAAATTTGACTGGGTATGTTCTATGGCTCTGTGGGAATTCTGTTCCATGAAACCTGTTTACAAAACTGACATTGATGTGGGTTTTTTCCAAAATTTTAAGATAATATGGGATTGTTCAAGATGATTTAAAAAATGAAGCAGGCTAACAGAAACATAAAATACACCCAACGTTTTTTAAAAGGGTAAAGGATCCCTGAATATTTTACTTTGCTAGTCATTGCAGACTATAGGCGACGTTTTGAAACCACTGAGCCAGCGCTATTTGAAGACGTTTCCGTGGCCATGTGACGTCACAGAGCACTGTTAGCTTCCCATTAAAGTGGTACCTATTTATCTAATCACATTTGCTTGCTTTGGAAATGCTAGGTTGGTAGGAGCTGGGGCAAGAACAGGGGCTCACCCCATCTCGCAGCACTCAGACCTCGAACCTGGACTGTCAGCTTTCCAGCCAACAAGCCCAGTATCTTAAACCCCTGTACTGCCCCTTAAAATCAAATTTGCAAAACATGAAAATATCTAGAATTATATTTTAATATTGGTACCAAATACCAGACTGGTTAGACTTCTATAAAAAAGATCTGTTTCTCATTTGGTGAATAGAACACAGGGCTCCTCAGCTGCTTTGTTTGCATATTCAAGTTGAGAGGAGGCTATCTGGAATGAGTGTTCAAAAATATACTTCCAAGTACTTTATTGGTCTATCTAAAATATTAAAAACTGTATCTTTTATCACTACCACTGAATTCCCCAAGCTATGTTACATTACATAATATCCAGGAGAAGACAAGACTAGATTGAACCTCAGGCTTATTTATACCATCTTTCAAAGTACATATCATTTGTTTTTGATGGATTTTATAAATAATGGGTGAACTACCTTGAAGCAGAAGAATTAAAGTTTCCTTGCTTAAGGGTTAGTATTAGCATACGCTTAGTAAGGGTGTTTTATTAGATTTACTGGTGTTATTAAAAGTACAAACACTGATAGGAAAATAATAAGAGTTTTCTCTATTGGCAGCATATTGAGGGAGGTTTGTGGGGACGGAGTTGCAATTGAGGTGTAGTGCTGGGATCCTTGCAACTCATACATATTATTACATCATAAAACAATGGTTTGGGGTGGAGAACTTATTTTAGAACTGTTCCAAAAAGATCCATTTTTTAAGAAGTTTTCTTTCTATACATTCCGGAAGGAATATAGATATTAAAGACGAGGACGTGGTTTCCTTTTATATAAAAGAACCTGCATCAGTATAATTGTAACTTACCGTATGATGTTGGGGAGACTGGGATGGGCGAGATTGCATTTATTGCCTCACAATGAGCAGCAACCCTTCTTTAATGGGCAAACAGTCGATCTACCCTGCAATTGTCATTACACAGGTTATATGTCTCACTGCGCTTTCTCATTCAAATAAACATTCACAGGGTTACCTATTTGCTCTCTATTAAAACCAAAAAAACCCCAAAACCGCCTCTTGGTAAAAGAGACCAGGGAAAATCTGTGAGTATTTTTCTAGCGAAAGCAGCAGGTCAAAACTACCTCTCCTGTTCGGGAACCAGAGCAAACAACAAACCCATCCATCTCTGCCTTCAAAGAGGAACAGAGAAGCAGGAAAAGAAAAAGAACAGAAGGAAGCAGGAAAGATTACGTACGTGTATTTACGTGCGCTAAAAACAAACCAACAAAAAACCACGGGGTGGGGGTGGGGAGTTAAAATATGCCAGAAGATGCCTCAAAAGAAACAAAGCCAGGCAAGCTTTGCCTCTTCAACAGAGGCCTCTCGCTCGGAGGGAGGCTGACCCCCACGAAAATATCCGCGGGTGGGCCCTGGGAGTCTCCCCCCCCCACCAATTGGTGGCACCGATATTCCTGAAAGTCTGCCCGTGGGGGGAGAGAATGCGAGGGTAGGTTCCTCGACCGAAGGACGGGTGCCCAAGGTGGGCGGGCTGGAGGACTTAAGGCGCCAGGCTAGGCCTTAACGCCTCGTAGCCCAGGCGACTCGACCTCCGGCGCCCATTGGGCCCTCTCCACCCTCCCCGCCATCCCCTCGAAAATCGCCACTATGGCCTCTCCCAGCAGGAGGGGAAGCAGGCCCAGAATCTTTAGGCCCGGAGCCTACCTGGGGCAGGGAGCGACCAAGGCCCGGCGTCGCACTCAAACGCCCCTCAAAAACGGCCGGACGTTGCTGTTGTTTTTTCCTTAGGGAGAGGGGGTGACGGCTACCGAACTGGCCGGGATCTGATTTCGGGGGGCGGAGGGAGGGGGAAAAGAACCCAAATCCGGCGGCGATCTCCCCCGCCTTCTCCTTCCCAATGCAGCTTTTCTCTCGTCGTTGCCTCTCCGGGTTACTATCAAGGCCAGGGCGCCTAGCCGAGCACCTCGCAAGTCGAGTCTGGAGCCGTCGAGAACGAGCACCGAGCCAATCGAACGGAGGAGTCGAAAGGAGAGCGGAGCTGTGGACTTCGAAAGGAAGGAGAAAAAGCGGATTACTTTTAGGAACGTCAATTGCTCTCTTGATTTAATCTTATATTCACTTCGGTAATTTTTCCAATAATTCCTGGTATGTTAATCATTTCTCTTTGCTTGCAGTTTTTCTTCTATGTAATACTTATTGTACTCCTAAGTGTTTCACACAAACTTCATATCTATTCCATATTCTCAATATGACACATCTAATAAAGTGATTTTTCAATAGAAGAGAATATTTGTAGTCCAGGACTGAACTATGGTAGCATTGTTGAAAGAAATATCCTTCTGGGTTCAGTTCCAAGAGGGGAAAAAGACACTGGAAACATGGAGGCTGCTTGGAAAGTTTAATGGTGAACAGGACCACATGGTCTGGAGCTCCAGAGAAAGATGATCACATGCTTCAAGGTGAAGGAGAAGATCAAGAAGGGCTGAGGTGCTGAGAGTGCCTGGGGTTTATGCCCTCTGCTGGGATTTGAATTGGATCTTGTATTCTAATTGGTTGTCAGACTCCCATGAGGGGCAACTCTGTAGGCTGTCCTGAGTTCCAGGCTTGGTTGACCCTTGCTGGATGATTTATGCCCTTAAAAGGGCTTTTGGCAATTGCTATAGCTTTACCTGGAGATCTTTCTTATGTAAAGTATTCTGGCCCAGGCCTTAATGGCCCACCCATTAACAAAGGTGGGGGTGAGATTCTGCTTCTGGGTTTCTACTCTTTTTAGAGGAAATATTCTGCCTTTTTAAATATTTACTAGAATATTTCATTTTTCTAGGAGAGGGGTGGGTGCTAACTTCCTACAGCATTAATAATGTTATCTAGCTCGGTAATGAAAGGTCTGCAAGAAAACCATGAAGCTCAGAGATCACCAATGACCCTAAAATGGTTTTTAAAATCCACATTAATTTTAATTTTATCCTACCATTCCATTCAAATGTCCGGTTGTAATCTTCTAAGTTTTTTTTCTTAGCAACATTTTTTTCCAAGCAACAAGCTGCAAAATACAATTTCACCTCAGCTTCACAAAGTATAGTAACTCAGTGTACCTCCAGGTAGAATTCAAGATGTTGGTTGTCACCTATAAAGTCTTCTATGGCATAGAACTGGGTTATTTGAGGGACCATTTCTCCCCAGTTGTCTCTATTCATCTCACTAGGTCCGACAGGAAGGGCATGCTTCAGTTTCCTTCAGGTAAATGTTGTCATCATGTGAGACCTTGGAAGGATATCTTTTCTGTTATAGCACCTGTTCTTTGGAATTCCACACAGCTTTAAATCAGATTGGCCTTGACTCTACTAACATTTTGTAAAGCAAAATGGGTATGTTCCAGGGCCTGGGGATCAGGAGGTTAGATGGGCTTGTTAAGTAGTCTGTTAATTGCTTTCTTTGGATTTATCCTCAACCACTGTTTATTTTTTGCCAATATTATTTTAATTATTTTAACATATTGTAGTTGCCGAGTCATATTCACAAAGTAGGTAGCCATATAAATTTATTTAATAAAGAAGTTACTTGATTAATACAGGCAGTCCTCACCCAAAAAAGGTAATTGTGACTGGAATTTTTGTAACTAAAAGATGCAATCATAAAGCATAATGTTTATAGGCAACTTAGCAATGGCAATTCCAGCAGTCCTCGGTTACCATCATTTAGCGAGAGCCATCTGGATCAATAAGCAAGGACTTCATATGATTGCTACTTCCAGATTCCTGTCAGCATCTGTATTGGCTTTGCTTGTGAGAAGTTGGCAGGGAAGATCAAAAATCACAATCATGTGACCATCGAATGCTGTGATGATCAGAAATCTAGGCTGGTTGTTCAATGTTTAAAGTACAATCAAGTCAGCACAAGGACACTTTGACAGCCTCAACTTTGAGGATCAGTTGTACCTGTTAGTTGCAAGTTCAGTTGCTGAATGTGTAAATTTTAAATTAGGACCATCCACATTCTTAGCCCAATTAATCACAGGCTTTGAGTTTAATAGTTGGTTACATGATCTGGATTTGCTAGGTTAGTTACAGAATCAATGAACTAAAACAAACCATGTATAGTCAAGTACGCAGGTCAGGAATCTAAATTAAAGCACCTGTGACAGATGTCTAAGGCAGGAAGGTCAAACTTGCGGCCCACAGGCCAGATACATCATGCACTGGTCATGCCCACCCCCGTTTTAGCAAAGGGAAAGTCTCAATACATCACGTGATGACAACATGACACCACAAGTTTGACACCCCAGGTCTAAGGGTTGAATCATGTCTTGGGTAACATTTCTCACTCTTAAAATTGCATTTAAATTCAAAAGATTGGATTTAATTTCTAGTCCTCTAATCATTCTTGCTGTGCTTCTCTGAACCTTACCAATTTCTCGATTTTTTTTTTCTTAAAATGCACTGCCAGAACAGGACATAGTAGTCAAGATGCAAAAATAGTAGTTTGGCCAATGCAAAACAAAGTGAGATTTCTCTACATGCTTCAAAAATTATATTTCTTTTGATGCTGATTAGATCTAAATTTGCCTTTTTGGAACCACATAAGTTCACAAAGATTTTTAGCAATTATCAAAGTAGTTTAAGGTGTATTCAGATTTGCTCACAGGTGTCACATGGTGGAAGAAGCAAGTTATGAAATATTTCTTGATATAATCCTTGTGACCTACATTTTTGAGCATGATTCCAAGATGTGGGTCTTTTGAGAACTCTACCATACTTCAACACAAATGTTATTTTACACAAATACAGTTGATAACTAAAATTGTTTTGAATTTAATTTCAAAGAAAACAAAATTTCACATTTTGCAAAACTTCAAAATAAAGCATTTTATCAGGAAAATAAACCTATTAGATTGCATGTTACTATATATCTTTCATGTTTTTTTAAATAAAGATGGACATTGAAGACAACCATGTATTTCATAGATACAGTGTGTAATAAAATCAAAATACTTAGAGATGCACATATTCAATATGTTATTTTTGCAAAGTACTGATAAATAATATAGTCCTCTTGACAAATTCTATAAAAACACTCAAACTATGTTTCCTTCTATCTTTTTTCTTAAAACCAACTTGATATTCTCAAATTTGGTTAGCTAAAATGTGTAAGCAATAATTCCTGGCGAACTCTGTCAGCTTCAGAGTCAAGAGATTCCATGTGCTCAAATTCTTCCACTGGGTGTTCCACTTGTTCCGAATATGAGGAAGACCATATATCCATCCCATGCTCCAGAGAGAGATTATGAAGGACGCAGCAAGCAAGGATGATGTTACCTGCTTTTTCTGGAGAATACTGCAATGTCCCTTTTGATCCATCCAAACAACGGAACCGAGCCTGGAGTGTTCTGAATGTTCGTTCAATAATATTATGAGTTGCTGAATGTGCCATATTATATCTGTACTCTGCAGGTGTTTCAGGAATATGCAGAGGAGTCATTAGCCAGGTGTGAAGAAAGAAAGAACTATCACCTGTAAAATCAAGAAAAAAAATGAGATTCCTAGTAAATAGCTAAAGATTCTAGTTTTATTTTCAGCAACCAATATTTGAATCTGAAATCCTAGCAAAGGTAAACAAAATGTACATGTTAAGCTATACTTATATATATATAAGGCATTTTATGATGTAACTACGTTTGGGTTACTTTACATGTCAATAAATCAATCAGAACTTTATTCAAACAGATTTAGAGAACTAGTAATCAGCATGAACCTACCAAGTAGCCAGCCATCTTTCTGCATACCAGCTTCAAATTGGTTTCTTACAGCTGACTGCTGAAGCACAGTGCAGTCCTGCAGGCTTCCTGGCCAGTGTGTTTCCGCACTTAGCAGCTTTCCCCTGGCATTACACACCATCAGGCAATTTAAAGAATGAAGGCCCTTTCGATTCACATACGATAAATCCTCAGCATTGGGTGCCTTTATTGCTACATGATTGCAATCAACCAATCCTAGTACGCCTGGCATACCTGCCAGCCCATAAAAGTCATCTTTCATATGTTGTATTGACACTTCATCCTCTGGGAAATGAATAAACTGAGAGGCTCTTTCCACCAAGGCATCAGTAACATTGGCAACACAGCGACTCATAGATGCTTGGCTAATGCCAATAGCATCTCCCATGCGTGTCTGAAATGAGCCAGAAGTATAAAAACCTAATGCAGCAAGAATCTGTGTCTCTGGGCTGATAGCCCTGGATCGTTGAGTAGGACGAGAAAGATTGGCACCTAGAAGATCCACCAAATGATAAATGAACTGACGTGGAAATCCATACATAGATACAAGATATTCATCAGTAACATCCTCCAGCTTGAAGCGATCCAGTGTCCTATGTCCACGTCCATATAGCAAGAGATCACAATCAATAACTGCTATGGGAATAGCCATAATAGATTATCTTCCTTCTCCGTATTGACCTTCATTAGAAAAGAATGCAGTCAAAAGAAAGCAAAAAAGAAAATACAGCATATTGCACAACTGTCCTTCTCTTCTTCCTACTTTAGTTTAACATAAATCACATTGACTTAAATAGCACAATTTTTGAATAGGACAGGAAATTCATTTATAAATAGGAACTCTCATTTTATTTGATATTATTGCTGTAAAACCAAAATACTGTATAATATTCTGTGAATACAAGCAAAAGATACTGTATGTAATAAAAGATTTCCTACAGTATTATGTGCCAAATGCCTAGCAAATAAATTTTACTGGAAAAGAAGGAAATGAGGTCTCCATGAGATTTTGCTCTTGACCTTCAGTTAATGATGAATTATAGCAATCTCTCTTAGCAAAATTTAAATGACTTTTTTAAGTTAAAATTTTACAGGGCTAGGGAATATTTTAGCATGAAAGAATATACAATTACTATTGACCCAATGTCACATATAAAACTCAAAGTGTATATATTCCATAAGAAATTGGTAATATGTTTACGTTCTCAAAATCAGTCAAACAAGTTTAGGAAAACGTTTCCTAAATATTAATCTGTTTTCTCCAGTTTTGTGCCAGTTACATATCATATAACTTGTGATCATTTACACAATTTTCCTCATTAATATAACTATCTTATTAATTTTCAGATATATACAATCTAACATTTAATGCCAATTATATGTGTTTTCATCTAAGAGGTCATCATCTACAGGCAAAAATACATGGACATTCATATCCCTAACTAAATATGTCTTTTAACCTTAGAAGTATTATTTCTGGTGCTTAGCCCAATTTTTGAACTTTATCTCCAATTTATTGCTTCCAGGCACAATGATATATGTCAAACAAAATAAACAAAGTAAGAGAGGTCAAGCCTTATGGTTGGAAATTAATGTTTAGCCAGTATTAAAGTATAATTAATATAATTGGAAAGTGTGTGTATGTATATCTATCCATATCTATATCTATATCTATAACTAATCTATCTATCTATCTAATCTATCTATATACATACATACATAAACATACTCACACACACTCTTAAACTAGGGGCACAATAGCTCACTGGTATAAAACACTGAGCTTGTCAGCTGGAAAGCTCACAGCCTGGGTTCAAGTCCCTAGCTCTGAGCGACAGGTGAACTCCAGCTCCTGCCCACATAACAGTTCGAAAACATGCAAACCCAAGTAGATTAACAGGTACCACTTCAGTGGGAAGGTAACAGCATAACAGCCTTCTGTGTGCCTCGATGTATAGTCATGCTCAGAAACAGATGAGCACTGCTCCCTCAAGTCAGACATGATTGGGCAGGGGAAACATTTACCTTTATATGCTTAAACAAATTGCATAATCTATTATTGTGAATCCCTGTACTGTTAGATACCAGCACATATAGAGGGGATTATTTGTGCAGCCAAACACATTTCTCAAGCTACAATTATTTGGAGAACAAAGGGACCTTCAATAATGATCCTGGCAATGCCTGTTTTATTAAGGTAGAAAACTTGTTTGTATGACATACTGACCCACAAACCACACAACCACATTTTGACCTAGCATTTATTGCAGGTCCTAAACCATTGCAGGTCCTAAACCAAGATTTGGGGACTATTGCTATGGTCCTAAACCAAGGGTCCCCTGATCTTAAGCACATTGACCATTTCATGAAATTTCAGGCTGTTCATTGACACCCGACCCCCCAATATTATATGAAAATAAATAACACTTCAAGTCTTGAACTAATTAGTACTACAAACAATAACATATAATCCCATCAACCCTTAATATTAATATTAATATCAATATTAAGCACTTTGAGGAACTTTGTCTTAGATTTAAGATACCAAGAACCAATTTTAATTAAAGAGAACAGGAAGTACTGAAAATGGATGGTGGTAAAGATGCATGAAAGAGAGAGAGAGAATGGGCATTAGATATACATATATATGATTAAAGTGGGGCCTGAGGACAAAAGAAGCAGCTGGAGAAAGGCAGAGAAACGTGGAATTAGCCCATTTCAAAACAAGCTACAGCTGACTAGGGGCACCTTATATTCCATATTAATGTATTTATGATACAAACTAAGACTTACTTTGAAATGAGCGGCCCAAACAGCAATCAGCTAAGTTGCGTAAGAGAACGCTTTAAAGTACGAAGCACTGCATCAATCGCCCTTAGCCCCTACCTAGGGGCTCTTGTCAGGGTCAAGGAAGGATTTGCTTGGAAGTCATTTAGGAAGACTGAAAGTCGGTGTTAGGGACTGCCTTCCCCAGA
Source organism: Naja naja (assembly GCA_009733165.1). Classification (NCBI taxonomy): domain Eukaryota; kingdom Metazoa; phylum Chordata; class Lepidosauria; order Squamata; family Elapidae; genus Naja; species Naja naja. The sequence continues at coordinate 295,200,043 of CM019148.1, forward strand.
AAGTCTAAGGATGTGAAGGATGTGCTGGATATGTGATCCAGGAAAGAAAAGTATGCCGTGGGGGAGAAGAAACAGCCTTCTACGTTCACCTCTTTCCCCCCATCCTAGGGTTAGTCCGAAGGAGCCAAAAACGCCCATTCCGGGTTTTCTTCCCAATGCCGGGAAAGCCACAAGGCGGAGTTTTCCATTCTCGCACGACGCACAAGCTGCCGTTTCTCAAACGCAGATTCTTCACAAGTATGATTTTCGGATATATTTAAAAAAAACATTTGCACCCGGGCCTTTTTATTCATCAATTTATGAGCGTTGCAGCCTAATTCCCCTAGAGGGAGGCACAAATTAGACTGCGGGAGAAGGGAGGAGAAAATAATCTGGACTCCGTGTGAAAAGTGCCGCTCCGATTGCCTCATTTGCCTTAAGCCGATGAAAACAAACAGCAGCAATGGCGGCGGTGACGGGATCCCGGTGGAGGCCGCAGTCGTGAGGCGCCGTCACGGCCCCTCGCAGTTTCCAGCGAAGAAACCCGGTTAGGGGGGCGACCAGCCCGTGGTTCTCTTTGGCCACAAGCGTCTGTCGGACGGCTCTTCCCGGAAAAAAGCCTCACTCGGACCGGAGTCTATTCGTAGCCGAGCCGGAGGCATTTGTCTGAACCAAGCCTCGAAAGAGAAGCTGTTGGTGCTGCCACCTCCCCAAGGCCAAATTCTGGTTTTTAGCTCGGGGTTAAAAGGCTCCAACCGCGCTCTTCACCTCAAGAGCCAAGCTGAAAATTTAGACTCCTTCTCCTCTTGCGCCTTTCCTGGCTGTATCCAACAAGGAAATTTAGGCAGCGTAGTCGTCTACCGTGTGGACACGGAGGTTACTTAGTGCTTTTCCTTCTTAGTTGGAAGAGAAGATCCCATTGCAAAAGACACTGGTTTCTCTGCTCTCTGAAACCGAGAAGGTCCTCAACAGGAAGGAAAAAAAAGAGGCATCTTCCATCCTGTATCAAGACGGAGAGGTCGGGAGTAAGAGAAGCCAAATGAATATGGCCAAGCAAAGAGGCTAGGAGAAGCCTCTTGGGTTAATCCCGGGATGAAACCTCGAATTGTCACCTCAGCCTCTCTTGCGCAGGTAACAATTGCCTCCTGCATCTCAAAAAGATATAGATCTTCATAGGTTACAGCTCACAAATATACTGCTCTTCCTGAATTACAATAAAACAAGTAAGGGGCAGAAAATGATGTGTGGAATATTGAACTGCAGAGGGGAAAAAAAGAGAATTATGATGTCTACACACTCTAGTCCAGCTTTTGGATTTTGAGAAAGGTTGATGGATGACTATCTCAATGGATGAGTCATACCAGAAAATCCGCAGGGCAGTTTGACCTCTTAATTCTCCTAGCAGACTATCAACCATGGTATGTATCTTCCTGGGCTTTATATTTCTAGTTGGTATTTGGGGTGGGTTTGAAACATTTCATTCATTCATTCACTAAAGCTAATGTCTTTATGTTTGTGTGAGTGAACTTTTAGCTACTGTGTCTTTTAAATAAATTGCGGATTAATATGTGTAAATTCAACTAATGTTGATCAAAGAAAAACATAGCTTACTGTGATATGTGTGTTCAATCACAGCGCTATTGTAATGATTCATATCTGAATCATATAAGTCACTGAAAAAAGTGACTTAACAATAGTTTTTCGTATGACTGTTGCAGCATCCCATGGTCACATGATAAAAATTCAGACACTTGGCAATTGACTCATATTTATAAACTTGCAGTGTCCCTGGGTCATGTGATAATTTGACCTTCTGCCAAGCAAAGTCAATGGCGAAGCCAGAGTCACTTAACAATCGTTACTAATTTAACAAGTGCAGTTATTCACTTAACAACTGTGGCAAGAAAGATTGTAAAATGGGGCAAAATTCACTTAACTATTTCACTGAGCAACATAAATTTTGAACTCAATTGTTGTCGTAAGTTAAGGACTTCTTGCTTTGTCTTCTTGTTTCTCGCCCCATATTTAGAGCCTTAAATAGAAGAGAGTTGTCTGAGGGATGACTTCAACTTATATGTACATGCTTTGTACTTAAATTTAGGCTTCTAGGATCTTTCCATCCACCGTAATACTAAAGTAGTTAGTCTGGTATATAATAATATACCTCTTAATTCTTTCTCCTTTCATTTACCTCATTATGCTAAAAATGATTTTAACATATTCCTTCCTTTTCCTGATTGAAACTTGTATGCTGCCGTCTCTGGCGTGTAGCATCTTTATTTCCAATAATAGATCTCTAGCGTCATAAAGGCATTGCAGGCATTCTTAGGAACTATAAAGCATTGGTTTATTTGACCTGTTTTGATATCATAGGAAAAATGAAAGCTGCAGTTATAGGAACTATCATGAGAGACTTTGTAAGAGGAGTAACCTCAACAGCTTTCCTTTGTATAATGGTGTGCTGTGTGCTGTCCAAAACCGTTCTAGTAACCTTTATTGAAGGGCAGAGCCTACTATACCCTGCCCTCCTTAATGGAGATCATTTTATAGGATAATGTAGTGCAGCAATTTCATATTTGCTGATTAGGTCAAAAACTTCATTTATCCTTGCTTAATGTAAAATTCAAAACCAGTTAGCTAATCTCTGATGCCAGTAATTGTCATTTTTGAACAAAAAGATTGAGAGATTGTAATGTGAAATGCCAACAAGGTTGTGTTTGGAAGTTTGGCCCTGCCCTGATCTTAATTAAGATAATGGATTTTTCTTGATCTATGAACACTAAATAAGCATACAGTGCTAAGACTGTATTATCATTATAGTTGTTTAAAGTAGCTATTACAACTGAACAACTTGTTTTTCATGTTTTCAAATTGGAAGGAAAGGAGCTTTTTTAATCCTTGAAACATGAAAATTATTTTATACCTCGCATGCTCTAACCTAAGTATTTAGTACTATCAAGTCTGGCTCAGCCCTAGTGGCTGTATCGACAAACGCTCACCATCTTGACTTGTCTCTGAGCATAGTCCATACCCATGGATATTTGTGTACTGCAAATAATAAATTATGATATACAAAATGCTAGTACTTGCATTAGATATTAGGAGGCAAATGCATGGCATAGTCACATGCTTCATGATGACAGCATGTACATGCCATCTCCTTGACAGGATCTCTGTTTAGATTGTTAGACTTCTCCAAATATGCTTTCATCACCCTTCTTTATCAGTGCAGGAATTTTAGAGAAATTAGGTTTATTGGTTGGTAGACTGTACGTTTTGCCTTTCCTGCTATGTTCATGCTTTGCTCATGCTGTAATGGAAGGCTCTGTGGGCAGATGGCATCTTATAAGTTATTACTGCCTTGAGCCTTGTAAATTACTTGGTGGATAAGGTGGTGGCTTTGTCTCATATCTGTGTTGATTGTTTCCTATAAAATCTATACTACTGTGATGGAGTGGTTCAAGTGGAGACCTTTTAATATAATAAAGTTAAAATATCTGCTGCTCGCTACTTGCTCAAAATGCAGTAATTCCAAGAATTTTCTTGTATTTTTTAATCTGGCTTGTTCTAAAATTTCCAGTTTCCCATCTAAAGTTATCCTTGAGACTATCTTTGCAGAGGAAGATTAATGAAGTTACATTATGCCTTTTGAGAGTTAGTTGATGTTTGGGGATGCAGTCTGCTGATTTCTGTTGTTTGTTTTATATAATGTAATTAAAAATCCTTGCATTTTGTTTTGTATTCCTTTGGTATTAGGTTTTTGATTATGGTCATTATTCTTGGTAGGGACCAGTGGTGGTATTCTACCGGTTCGGCTCGGTTCGGCCAACCCGGTAGCAGCGATGAGCAGCGGAGACCGAACTAGTTCTCCCCGACGCTCTTTGTTGGGCCCACCCACCCGTCCGGGCTCCCATACTAACCTTTATGTCCTGCTTTTGAAGCGCAGCTGCTTTGCGCAGCACAGCAATTGCTGCGCAGCAGCTGCTGAAGCATCAGGGAGAGTGTAGGATTGCAGGAGGTGAGTCAAACTGCCTCTCCGCAAAGTGCACGTTTGTTGTGTGTGCACACGCACGAAGTGCACCCACCAAGCCACAGCCATCAACCCAGTGGTAAAATATTTGAAACACACCATTGGTAGGGACGTGTTGGAGTGTGTGCCATATTTATTCCAAAGAGTCAGGGTGGTTTGTTAGTAGACTCTAAGGTTCTGTTAAAAGGGGGACAATTATTCTTTTTGTGGAATGTGTATTGAAATATATCATGTAATGCAGGGCTCCCCATACTTAGCAACTTTAAGACTTGTGGACTTCAGCTCCCAGAATTCTCCAGCCAGCTAGTCCACAAGTGTTAAAGTTGCCAAGTTTGGAGACCTCTAGTTATATTTCTGGTTTCAGTAATCCTGGTTTGTGGTGTATCTGTGTCCACAGCATTTCTAAGGACTCTCCAATAATATGTTTGATCTATCATCCCATTTTATCCATTTGTCTTCTGATTCTCTCAACTTTTGTCAAGCATAGTTGTTTTTTCAGTGTACTATCTGATCACATCATCTGTCCAAACTATATGGGTTTAGACTTATTTATCATCCTTCAACATGACAATCTTCCTTTTCATTAAAACAGCATTCTGTTGTATTAAGCACACACAATATATAAGGACGTGGCATCAACTACTGCTGAGTTCAGTTTCAGGTCTACTCTGCATAAACTTACATCATGAACTTATGTCATATGTCATATGTCAGCACTTATTGTCTCACATCACATTACCTAGAATTCATTTCACAAATGATTAATCTTATTCACTGCGTATCTCTATCAAGTTCATCGTATTAAATAAAAAGTTACTTGATTTTGCTCTTTACTATCTACTCTTTCAGAGTCACTAGGTGATTCTGAAAGAGCAGATAGTTAAAACAGTTCAGAATGTAATCTTCACTAAATCTTCTTAATTTCTGTTTATCTAACTGAACAAATTGATTTCACAAATAGTGGCTGACTTAAAATCTACTTGTTGATGTTTAAGACTAGTTTGGCTGAATAATACTGTGTAAAAGAAATTCTAAGACTGGAAATGAAATAATTTTTTTTTGTCCTGTTTCAGACTTTCATATGCAATGGATACTGACCTCAGCTCCCAGGACAGGAAGGACTTGGACAAGTTCATAAAATTTTTTGCTTTGAAGGTGATTATTTGTACGTGCATTGTGTTTAGACTACAGCATAAGAAAAGCTAAAGTTTTGCACAACAATTCAGTGGCAGCTACACAAAAATGTATAATTGAATTCTGTAACATTTTTAAAAACTAAGAAATTCGAAGAAATTAAGAATTTCAGAAATGTCTTTTCAGTGTTAGGATTTTAGGCTTTAAAATAGGAATACTGAATTTCAGTGCTAAAGTTAACACAACCCTAAAGAAGCAGCCCTTTTTCTTCAGCAGTAAAGTAATAAAAACGTGAATTCTACATTAGGGGCTCTTGCACTTGCTCAGAATCTGAAGAACTTGTTGAAAAATTCTGTTGTTTTTAATTCTGTTTTTATTGTTGTTTTACTCTATTTTACCCTAAGTCATGCATATGAGATGGGCAGCATATAAATTTATTAAATAAATAAAAAGCTTTTTTGAAGTGTGCACAGCCCTAAATCAAAGAAATTATAGATAAAATGGTTAAGAGATATAGGAAAAGTTATATCATTTCCTAAAGTGTTCTGCCAAGGAACTGAGCGATTAATAATGCATGTATATATTTCTGACTTCTGATATCAAACAGTTGAGTAATCTGGTTTTTGTAACTCCTTTAATTTTTTTTTCAATATGGTACCATTCAGTAGATGTTCTCTACTTAACATTTTTTAACTATTTGTTTTTTCCCAATGCAGTAAGCCTGTTTTGTCTTACAGACTGTACAGGTGATTGTGCAGGCCCGACTTGGAGAAAAAATCTGCACTCGCTCATCCTCCTCACCAACAGGCTCTGACTGGGTAAAAAGTATTTTTGAGATCAATCCCTTTGTTATGTCTTTTATAACATTCATATTAAATGCATGTGGCTTCTACTTTGCTTCTCTTGTAAAGTAGTTTTATAAATATAGAATGTATCAGAGCAATTCACTCCTCCTTTGCAAGTTCTTATTAGATTTTCTGATTGAGTATTTGTGGCATACCAGATCTCTAAGGACGGGTAGTGAAAACAAATGGGATTTGTGTATATCTGTGTGTTTGTATATTATCTGCTTTACCACAGCATGAGGAAATCAACATTAATTAATCTGCAATGTATGACAGCAAAGGATGTTTTGCTTTATAGTTGTGAGATTAATCTATTGTGAGCTATGTTTTATTATAAATATTCCTACAGTATGGTAAACCATAGGTTTTTAAAATAGGTTCCTGAAAATTAAAATCTACATTCTTAATTTTACAGTTCAACTTGGCAATCAAAGACATACCAGAAGTTACTCATGAAGCAAAAAAAGCTTTGGCAGGACAGCTGCCTGCTGTTGGGCGGTCAATGTGTGTGGAAATCTCCCTTAAAACCTCTGAGGTATAAACTGAACCAACCATTCTTTTGTTCTTATTCACTTTCATCTCAGATTTTGTTACATGGCTTCAAATCATGTGAAAATTAACATGAGATTAAGAGAGGGTTCAAGTAAACCACTGCTGGCAGCACTATAGTTTTCATTTTTATATAAAAAGCAGAAACTACTCTGTTCAGTCACTGGAATATTGTTACACATAGGATCTTCTTTCCAGGAATTCTATTTGAAATTGCCTTAAATGATGAGATAGTGGATAGAACTACCTTGTCTACTACTAAAACACTCATTCTAATAATCTTTTAACTGGGTGAAATGGTACACCATGGGGCAACCATTTTTGAACTAAGGTACCCAAAATGGACTAACAGAATGCACCCAAAATCTAGAATCGATTTCTCATGCAATTGAAATTTAGCAAGCTTTATAAAACGTTTTATCAATCCATTATTTTATGTCCTGCATTTGGTAGTGACAAAACTTGAGCTGCTTTTGTACAGCATTCTATTGGCTATATGAAGGTATCACTTTTCATAATTTGAAAACTATACTAATGTTAAGTCTGGCTAAAGTTTCATTTGTCTCGCTTTTCAGCAACACCCACTGATTCATCTGTACTAGGTACTTTTTTTGACAAGTAAAAGCTTTGTCGTTATTCTAAAATTTTGTTTGAAATACTTTTTCCCCCCAACTGCAGGGAGATTCCATGGAGCTGGAAATCTGGTGTTTAGAAATGAATGAAAAGTAAGTGTCTGTTTAAAGTATTTTCATTCCTATCTTTAGTGGGGGGCGGGGAATCTATCAGAAAGGCTCACACCAATAACAGAGAGGACACTACCTGTTCCTAGGATGCTTGGAAGCCTAAAACGCATAGTGTAAAAGAAAAGAGAAGTGAGAAGAGAAATAATTTTAAATTATTTTAAAATTTAGATTTACTATTTTGGGCTTGTGATCAGTTTAATTCCTTTTTAATTATTTATTGTGGTTGTTTTAGTTGTGAGCCGCCCCAAGTCTTCGGAGATGGGGCGGCATACAAGTCCAAATAATAAATAATAAATAAATAATAAACAATGCAAATAACAAACTCAGTTACCTGTTTTAAAGCTATAATGATGTTACAAGTAACTGGCTTCCATGTGAACAGTTAATATTAGTGAATCACTAGAACCAATGGGCACAGGAGGCTTCTGGTGAAGCGTAAATAACAAAGCACTAGTTCCCATTTTTTTTCTTTACATTTTAAAATGCGCATACAGCTAAGTAGTAATAAAAATGAATTGCGTCCAGTATGTCCATCATAATTGATTTATGAGTTAACATTTGCACGCTACAAAATAAAAGTATGCAAAAATATTTCCCAATCTTAGGTAAAAAAAAATAAGCTGTTCCAACTCGCATGAAATGTTTCCATGCAGTTCCAATCTTAGTGGAGGCATTCTGAATTCAAAAGGGCTTTCTGAATTCAAAAATGGTTCTTTTGAGCTCAGAACTCTTCCAATAAGGTCAGTAGAGCCAGCTTCAATCTTGAAATGTTTCATATATAAAATATTTTTCACTTCTGTTAACAGCTGCTTAGATGTTTCCTGGTATTTACACATTTTCAAACATTGATAAATTGATAACAGTATCGTGTATAATTACCCTAAAACTAAGGCCTTCAGTGTTGTACCAAACCTGCTTATAGGTCTGCTGATACTCCCCTTTGTGCCCTGCTTGATTTTACATTTCAATTTACATTTCAGTTAAAAAGTGGCAAGGTGGCATATATAGGTCAAGGTGCCAGTCTATAGAAGCATCTTTATTTTCAAGAATTTCTAAAATGCGCTTAGTAATCTTTCGTAGAAGCTAAAATAATAATGCAGAATAGAGCCTGCTAGTTCTGCAAATGGACAAAGGTAGAAATCGGGGGAAATTCAAGAGGTGCAGGCTGGACATGGTGAAATAAAGCATTGGGATGCTTTGAGTTTCACTAAATCTTTCATGGTATGCATTTTGTGCAGGCATTTTACTAGAGCTCCCACAGCGCATTCTAAATTATCCAATTAAAAATATTTTCATATGTCAGGAAGCAGTTCCCTTTTCATTAAATACACTTACGTATTGCAAAAAGCTATGGGATTTAGATAAATCTGTTATCAATGGGCTTTGTTTCATTCCACAATAGTATTTTTATAGGCATAGTAATTAATTAATATTGCATTCCTGTTCAGGAAATGAGTATAGAATGGAACTTTATTTTAATTGGGATGAGGGGAACGCTTGTTCGAACATAAGTAGAGGTAGTCCTTGCTTAGTGGCTGCCTCATTTAGCGACCATTTGCAGTTATGATAGTGATGGCAAAGTATCTCTAATAATAAAGTCATAAGAGTTGTAATTTTTTTTTTAATTACATTTATATGCCGCCCTTCTCCGAAGACTCAGGGCGGCTTACAATTTTTGGGATACAACCCAGTGTGCTCAGCAATAGCCTTCATTCCATTGTATATGCCTGCTTATTACTAAGCGGCATTTTTACAAAGTCAGCTTATTGCCCCCAACAATCTTGGGTTCTCAATTTACCTACCCCGAGAGGATGGAAGGCTGAGTCAACCACTCAGTAACCACTTACATTTAGTAACCACTTTGCTTAGTGACCAAGTTGCCAAGTCCAGCTGTCATTACATGAAAACTACCCGTATGTCGTTGCAGAAATTATCTGATTTGCATGATTATGTCATTAACCAAATAATGCAAATTACTTCATTTGCATCGATGACATTGGTGTGATGGTATCATCAAATGCAAATGATGTAAATTGCTGTGACAATTTTGTCCCATTGCAAGTGAAGTCCATTGAGTTGGGGTTTGATAAATCATGGTTTCATACATTAGAAAACAAACTTTTTTGGGTTTTGGTGCATCCAAATTAAAAATAGATCATGTTTCCACATGCCCAAAATATATCCTATTCTAATTTATGAATATTGTGGAAGAAACGGTTTTATGTCTATATCAAGCAAAGATATATATGTAATATGCATCCATTTCTAACTTTATAGTATTCATGGATTAATGCATTAATTGTTACTTAAGATACTGTTTCTCTCTGATATTTGAGAAGCAAACATCTTCATTTGAATTAGAATTACCATATTTTTCATACTATAAGACGCACTTCCCCCCCCCCAAAAGTGGGTGGAAATGTCTGTGTCTTATAGAGCGAATATTGCAGCGGGGGGAGGGGGATCACCACCACAATATTCACTCTATAAGACGCATCACCTCCAGCCAGGAAACGCTGGAGCCTTTGCTGCCGAGCAGCTGATTGGCAGTTGGATCAGCCTCCCAGAATACCGCCAATCAGCTGTTCTAGGCAACAGAAATAGGCAGTGGTGGAAATAGGCGGTGGCGGCAATCCCTGCCACCTAGAACAGCTGATTGGCGATATTCTGGGAGGCTGATCCAACCGCCAATCAGCTGCTCAACAGCAAAGGCTGCAGTGTTTCCCAGCAGCGGCAGCAGCTCAGCTCAGTTGACCGGTGGTGGGCGCAACAGAGCGGAGCCCTGATGAGCCACATGCTGGGACTGCGGTAAGTTTGCTGTTTGCTTCAAGGATGCTAACCAGATGAATATCGGATGGATGCTGGGAGGCAGAGGTAGATTTTGTTTTCCTCCCCAAAAGCTAGGTGTGTCTTAAGTTCCAGAGCATCTTATAGTGCAAAAAATATAGTAAATAACAAAATTTGTAGATATATTAATTTGCTTTGAACTCTATAAAAGTATAACCTTATAGTTTTATTTTTTTACAGTGATAATTCAGTACAGATAGTCCTTGACTTACAATCATTTGTTTAATGACAGTTCAAAGTTACAACAGCACTGAAAAAAAGTTTTCACACTTACAATTGTTGCAGCATTTTCACAGTCACATGATCAAAATTCAGGCACTTGGCAACTGGCATGTATTTATGACACTATCCTGGAGTTACGTGATCACCATTTGTAACATTCTCTACTGGCTTCTGACCAGCTAAGTCAATGGGGGAGGCCAGCTTCGCTTAATGACCACCTGATTCATTTAAGAACTGCAATGATTCACTTAATAAGTGTGGCCAAAAGGTCATAAAATGGAATAAATATCACTTAATAACTGCTTTGCTTAGAAATGGAAATTTTGGGTTAAATTGTGGTCATAAGTCGAGGACTACCTGTATTTTAACATTGCTTCATTTCAGAATTTATCAATTCTTGGAATGTCGGACTAATTATTTTTATGTATGCTTTTAGATGTGATAAAGAAACCAAAGTTTCCTACACTGTGTACAATAGGCTGTCTCTACTGCTGAAATCTTTGCTTGCTATAACAAGAGTTACACCAGCCTATAGACTCTCAAGGAAACAAGGTCATGAATATGTCATATTGTACAGGTAATATGGACTTTGATTATCCTCAGAAGCAAAAAATAAATAGAACTTCTAATACATTCTATATTGTCTGTATCAAGTTTTATATTTCATGTTTTTGCGTTTTCATTATTTTTCTCCAGCCTCATATTTTTTAATATGCTTGCGTTGTTGTTGTTAGTTGTGAAATTGTGTCTGACAAATCGCAACCCCATGGACAACATTCGTCCAGGCCTTCCTGTCCTCTACTATCCCTCAGAGTCCATTTAAGCTCCCTCCAACTGCCTCAGTGACTCCATCCAGCCACCTCATTCTCTGTCATCTTTAGTGCAATGTTATAAAATCTCATTAGATAATATTAACAAGCCAGTGTGGTAGCAGTGGATTCTAGATTTCTGTAAATATTTGGAAATTATTTTAACAAATCTAAACTATTTCATAATTCCATATATTTCTCAACTCTTATAGGTTCATTTGTCCTCTTTTGGGTTTTTAAATCAATATGGTTGCTAGGACTCAAAAATGTCTTGATGGCAAATAATCATTCAATCAATGATTAATTTACAAAGATATCAAGGATTCAGCTTATTCTTTTAGTGAATGAAAAAGCAACTTAATTCCTTTACTAATTGGGATCCATGCTATTTTAAACTTAATAATATTATAGGAATAATGATTGAGCATTTGTATATGTCATAAATTCTATTGTTATTAAGAGTACTAGTATGGTTTCATATTTCTGTGCCCCTGCCTGCATATTGTTCTGGGCAAAAACAACATAATCACACAAATTTTACTACATTGCAGATGTCCATTAAATGAACATTTTATCTTAGAGAATAAGTTCTCCACATTTCAGGAATTAAATGTAAACTTACATTATAATGTAAACTTTTCCCACTAATTTTGTATTTCTATTGTTTTTGAGGCAGGAGCTGCAAAAATATTATTTAGATGCTACCTAACTTCAAAGAGGTTTATTAATCTATTAGCTGTATTGGTCTGCTTGGTTTTTTTTATTCTGAAGGAAATACTGGTTTATTTTAGTTCTCTCTACTATATTTTTTCCTCCATGATTTTTTGATATCTAAATGAGGAATATAAATCTAATACTATGGGATCTAGTATGGGCAGACCAGACGTAAGTTTACATTCTTAAGTACCAAGTCACTTGGTAACTTGGTACCAATATATTTAATGTAATGCTAAAAATGTACATTCTGCCTTGTGTCCTGAAACAACATATATGACGTATATAATTTTTGTCTCTACTTATCTGTTGTAGGGTATACTTTGGAGAAGTGCAACTGAATGGCTTGGGAGAAGGTATGACTAAATATCAAAAAAAATTAGACCTAGGCTTTTTTTTTTTACTATTGACAGACTGTAGAAAATAAAAATGAGTAATTATAGACTGATTCACAAATTTACAAAAGAAACACGAAACCATGGATGGATGTTTGAGTTTATAAGAGATGGATGAAGAATTGAAACTGATGTATGGGATTCAACTAAAGAATATATTCATCTGACTTTCAATAGGAAAACTGAATAGACATTTGCATCAATCTCTTTTGAGTGTATCATAAGCATAATATAGTGATATTACTTTTATGTTTAGTCACAAAGTGTCAGCTTTCAAAAAGTAAATGGGTAAGGTTAAAAGAAAAGTAACTTCTCAAGATCTATAGCTAAGTACAAGGTAGTGGTAATTTCCAAATAACAAGATAGTTCTTTCAAACCTGGAGTTTTGTGTTCCAGGACCCATTTCAGACAGGATCTAGAGATATTCTTGTCACTGTACTAGTTTCCCACAGACAATATTGCACTAAAATTAAAAATTAAAAAAGGAAGAGCAGGAGAGGATGATGAACAGAAAGGATGGTCTGCATGGACATCATTTTGGAGACTTCCGTTTTATTGGTGTGCTCGGCTAAAAATAGAGCAATAGCAAATTATTGTATTTTTGTGGTTGATGTTATTAACATAAAGAGTAGTTGGGACAATTACCATTTCTCTTCTGCCTGTGTAGGATTTCAGACAGTCCGAGTTGGGACAGTTGGTACTCCACTAGGCACAATCACTTTGTCATGTGCCTACAGAATCAACCTAGCATTCATGTCTACCAGGTGAGGACTTCTTAGTCAAAGTAAATAATCTCTTCTTAGGATGTCCTTAAAGCCTGAAAATCTGAGTTACTTGGATTTGGCCGATTGATATTAGTAGTTTTAAGTTTTGAGCAAGTTCCTTGTTTATGTGTGGAGTTGCAGGGTTGAATTGTGGTAATGCTCTGCTCCCCATAAATTTACCCAAAAGAGCAGGATGGCTGTCAGAACAAGTTGTGAAATAGAAACCACAGTCCTATGAATAATACATTTTGCTTATTACTTATTGCCTTGCAGGCAGTTTGAGAGGACCCCACCTATCATGGGGATTATCATTGATCACTTTGTGGACCGTCCCTACCCCAGCTCCTCACCCATGCATCCCTGCAATTACAGGTGAGGAAAGAGGAATCATGAATAGTGGAGGCAATTATCCCAGGTAGAGCCTTTACAGCAGGGGTGTCAAACTCACGTTGTCATGGCAAGCGTCATGTGATGTATCTGGATTTTTTTCTCCTTCGCTAAACCAGGCATGGGCGTGGCCAATGCATGACACATCTGGCCCGTAGGCCGGGAGTTTGACAGCCCTGCTTTACAGCTTACATGGCTGAGTAGAGAAAATTATGTGAGTCTTGCTCACCGCTTTAATTGAAGTGTAGGATGCAGAAAAAGCCTGGTTTTTTCATGCTATTAGATGTGGATGGATAAATGAGAAAATATTTAAGACACATTCATTTCAGATCACACCTTAGTCAGTGAGAAATCTTAGGATTGTAAATATTTTTCCAGAGTAAAGTGCAGAATGAAAAAAAAATTTCAAATAACTTGGCACTTGTCTTACAAATTTCTATTTTAATGCTTGTATGATAGTATAAGTAAAGCATGCATAATTCAAAAATATTTTAATAGATGACCTATTTTTTAAAACCTTTTCCAGGTTAATATTTTCTTCATAGGCCAAAACAGCAGTGTTTAGAAATGTCGTTTTGTGAAGCTCTGAAACTACATTTTGTACATCTGTACAACTAATAGCCTTGAAATGAATTTAACAGTAAAGGCTTCCTTTTAAAAAACAAAACTTCTAAGAAAATATATCATACTTTTCCAGGGAAAATTTATGAGCGCATAAAATCCAAAATTATTAAATCCACCCTACCAGTTCCGCTCTTTTAAGGAAAGAGTGAGCTCTGTCATAATTCTCCTTTCAACTCCACCCAAATCTACTAATTCCTGTCTGTAGTGTTTTTATCAGTAGAGCCTTTGTTTGGCTATTATTAAACATTTCAATTTTTTAAAAATGTACCTTGTGATATTTACAGAACAGGTGAAGAAAATGCAGTGGCATATCCATCAGTAGAAGATTCTCAAGAAGTATGCACAACCTCTTTCTCTACTTCTCCCCCGTCCCAGGTAAGTTGTTTTTCAAAATCAATTTAAAAAGTTTTTTAGACAGTTATACAGCCATATTTTAGCTGATAGCAAAAAAAATGGCAATCTGTAATTATTATATACAAAATGAAGAGCATGACAACTAAACAGTGACGACATTGATCAGAATACACTTCCTTATGCATATATTTCATTATTGCCAAGAGGTTGTATTTTTAATAAATAAGGATAGGATATAGGTATATGAAAAAATTAATTCAAGCTTAAAAAATGAATTTAAGCTCTACTGATCATAATATATAGTCTAACCTTTTATCCATCTGTAATTTTCAGATTTTTAAAAATTCTATGCTTAACTTAGATTGGCAGATACTCCTGCAAAACATCTGGATTAAAAATCAAGACACAAGGCTTAAGTTTTAAACTCAGTCCAGTAAGACCATCCTGGCATGAAAATAAGTTCCAGTTCTTCTCTAATGGCAATATTGGTGGTTGCTACTGGGAGAAAGTTGGGTTGTGTGTAATTGCTTATATAGTCATTTCTTAATTTTAATTTTAGGGAAAGAATATCCTGCTGAGTATAAGCTTGCAGCTGATTTCTTCATCCCCATTTCCCTGGCTTATTATAGACATCAAGTCATACCTGATTTAGAACATTCTTGTAGGTTATTTCTTGAATAATTAATTGACCATCAACATTTGACAAGAATTACTTCTTAAAATGTTCTGAATCTAGTGTTGCCATTGTCTTAATTATGTTTAATATGAAAAGACATGTCTTCTAGCAAGACAGCACAGTTAAAAAATTTGTGATCAAAAACTTTGTCCTGTCATCCTATATGTCCATTTTAAATGGAAAACCAGAATCATTATCTGTTTCTATTGGATGCAAATATATATGGGTTTGTATCATGATTCCAAGACACATTTCATCCTTTCCCCATTCCATCCCATCTGCATATATGCTGTGTCCTGTCTTCATTGGAATTTCATTCTTTAAGCTAGTGAAGAAGTAGTTGTGCTCATTGGAATATTTGATAGTTTGACTGAATTGATGTTTCCTCATCTCTGTTGTTACCAATAACTATTTGACCTAATCCTTAGAAGGCCCATGTATTTGCCGAAAAATCTGATTCTTTTTCTTGATCTAAATTGAATTCTTGAATGCAACGTAACAATTAAAAAGAGATTAATTTGGAAAATACAACAGGTACCCTGAAATGTTAAACCTCTTGCAAATCATGAAGTGCCTTCCAGTTCTGTATATGAATGTTTCCAATATATGTCTGGACATAACATTCAGTTCATCAGACTCTTTTCCACTTTTCTTTCTGAAGTTCTTTTCTTTCTCTTCCTTGTGTCTTTTCTTTTGTGTGTTCCTGTCTTTGTACAGTGTGTATTTACTGTCACTAAAGCACATTTTCAGACTCCTCCTGTGGTGATGGATACCTTGAAGGGCCCTATGATGGGGCTGGCCTTTTCACCTAAAGTGAGTTAATTGTGGAAAATGTATAGGGCCAAAATTTAAAAAACTAAAAGATACATAACAAAAGTAAACAGTAAACAATAAATACTTTTGCTTTGACTTTATCTTGTTGAGCCCAGCTGGCCAAAAATGAAGCAGGCCTTTAGGTATGTCCTATTTACAAAGTTGGCATGATATATTCAGTTTCCAAATACCTTTTCTAAAAGAAAGGAAATTGAAGGAAAAAAATCACATTGAAAGATACTACTTTTATATTTTTATGACTGAGCAAGATGCTTGTAAAAGTTTTTGAATTCATGGATTCAAAGAAAATTGTTAGAGATATTGATGAAAAAAAATACTGTAACAATCTATTGAGGGTACCAGCTTTTGTCACAGCCGCACATTCTGTGTTTTTTTCTCTTCCAAAAAAGGGAAAAGAGACACTAAGAATTGATTGATAGTTATGGTATATGAGGCTTTATTTGAAATTTTGTTGCTGGGTGTGGGAAAAAGCATAGCAAGACGATGAGGAAAAGGTAGGTCATTGCTAAGAGGATCCATTTATAATTCCAGTCATAATACAGATATGATATTATCTGTTTTATGTAGGTAGTCCTTGGCTTAAGACCATAAATTGGTTGGAATCTTGATTGTTGAGTGAAATGGTTGTTAAGTGAGATGTCATGTGACCATAATCCTAGCTCAATGACTGTAAACCTAGCACTCTGCAGGCCTTGGACCTGCTTCTCATCCTATGGGGTCCCAGCCCCTCCTCCCCACCCCTATTCTATCCCTGATTGCTCACCTTTTATAGATCTCCAAGGCTCCAGAGATCACGTAGGAAAAGGAAAACAGGCCACTCCGTCCCTTGGTATTCCTAAATCCTGTGTCACAGCCCATGAATTGTAGCTGCTCCAAAAATAGTGCACACTTCTGGGCCTCCCAAGTCCCCACCCTTTGAGGCACTCTATTCTCTAGTTAATGATCACAGTGGGAAGAGCAGGGCTGGAGATCATTAAATGAGATAGTCATGTAGCAGGCTTCATTATGGTCAAAAGTCAAAGACTCCCGTACCTGTAATGAAAGTATAAGGAAACAGTATGGTTGTGCAGATGGTTATGCTAATCATATTCCTTGACAAAATGAATGCTACAGGGGAAAAACCCATTATTTTCAGTGCCGTCTTGCATTGGCCAATTTTTTAAAAAGGGATTTTAAAAAATCTCATAATAATAAGTAGTGGCTCTCCCATAAGCAATATGGTAAGGTGTAATTTATAGGAACCCATAATGGATTGGGTGGTCACCTTGGCCAACAAGGACTGTGCTGGGTCTTGAAGTTCATGGACTAGAGGAATCACGACTGTTGGCTGAGCAACCAGGGCCAGCATTTGCAGGATGACAGGAAGAAAAATGATTTACCCCTTAACGGTATACAAAGACTGAAATACTGATCTGTTATCACAAATAAAATCCAATAAGAAGAGGATATCTGAAAAGAATGTACCAGTTCTGGAAAGAACAACATCCAGAATCAGAAATAACAGAACAGGGGCTAGAAGATGTATGTTGGTTTGTAATGTAAAATAAAGTATTCACAGAAGCAGAATTGGAACTGCAAAAGTTCTACCAAAGGCAAAAAAACTGAAGTCTTACCAGAAGTAGTTCAGACTATAGAGACAAACCAGGGAAAGTTAGAACTAGAGGAAGTATAGCTTTCCTAGCATAGCTATTAAATCATTTTCATTCCCAAACCCCGGACACCTTCACAGAATGAAAAAAAAGCCCTCTAATTAAAAAACAAGAGGAATTGAAAGAAAAAAATAACTGAACATCTAGAACAGCACAAAAACGATGGAATAAAGCTGCCTATTGAACAATTGAAGCTTGTTCCAAAGAAACAGCTAAAAAAATATTAAAAGATGCCATATCAAGATAATATCAATATCAGATATAAACACCACCTCACTGAAAGAAACAAACCAACTAATATACACCACAGCTGTAGTTGTAACTGAATACCTTGGATACAAAATGAACAGACAAGGAAAAAAAAAGCCAAACAGTACACCACCAAAATGGAAGATCAGGCTGCAAAGTAAGATCAGTATGTTAAGATCAGATGCAAGCAAGCCAGAGCAGTTAAAAGAAGTTGAAGACAAGATGACCAAAGAATACCTGATCAAGGAATATTACTTAGAAGCAAGGAAGATGAAGAAAGCACTGGAAATAATTCAGCAGCAAATAACAATAGCCAAGAAGATCAGTAGATATAAAGCTTGAATTGAACATTATAGGTAGAATCTCAAATTTCAGCTGAATTGGAAACATTTCTACCAATTCATGTGTGGAGAAACTGCACTGAACTAGTTCACACCTGACAAAGAAGAAATAATGTAGTTCTAAGCACAATTTTGGGATAGCTCAAAGAAATATAACAAGAATGCAGTTTGGATAAAGAGGTGAATATAAATTAAAAATGAAGCTGAAATGAAAGTACTTAGAACTCAGGAAATCTCATTGCTGTGGGTTTCAATGGGTAGTTGAAAAAACATCTTGCAAAAACAAAAGAAATAGCAGAACACCTTTGTATTAGTTGCTACAGCAGTCTCCGACAATACAAATCTGATTCATTTAAATAGGGATGATACCCAGGGCCCTGCAATTGACGTTGAACATCAACATCCAAAATGGCTAAGAGTTGTAGATTACAGATAGTCCTTGACTTATGGCCACAATTGAGCCCAAAGTTTACATTGCTAAGTGAGAAATTTATGAAGTGAGTTTTGCTCCATTTTACCACTTTTCTGGGCACATTTAACTGAACCAATGTAGCTGTTAAATTAGTAACGTGGTTGTTAAGTGAATGTAGTTTCTCCATCAACTATGCTTGTCAGAAAGTTGTAAAAGGTAAACATACAACCCCAGGACACTGCAGCTGTCATAAATGTGAGTCAGTTTTCAAACATCTGAATATAAGTCACGCGACCATGGGGATGCTGCGATGGTAATAAATCATGACTTTTTTCAGTGCCGTTGTAACTGTGAATGGTCACTAAATGAACTGCTGTAAGTCGAGGATTACCTGTATAGGATTTACCATCCAACAGCATCCAAAAGAATACAGGTTTCCTATCATTTGTTTTAATAGTCGTAACAATGCTAATTGGGATAATGGAACACTTATACACACACACACACACACACACAAACACACACGAATAAACATACAGGCATATTTTCCTTAGCAAGGGAATCACACATACAATGTTTACATCAGGTAGTGTAGTGTAACATATTATGCAAGTGTGTGTGTGCAAGAGTTTTAATTACAGACTTTGTTTTTCATAGATTCTGCAATATATGTACTCTTGATAGTCAAGAGTAAGAGGTGTAATATAAACAAAGCATTAGTTCTGTCCTCTGGCACATCTTTTGTGGGTTTCCTTATTATTTTAATAGTTGCAGTGAAATGAGTTGTCTTAGATATTAACTTTGGTCTGGGCTTAGATTTCTCCTCTGATGACCAGAACTTCGTTTTATAGCTGAAATTCAAAAATGTCTTCTGCTTAGATTTTATACTTGATGAGAGATAAAATGGGGCATTTGAATGGTAATTATCTAACACTTATTAATTCTTTTCGTAGGCTTCTGTCACAGCAATAACTGTACTGTCATTTGCACAGATTTTCTTTATTTAAAACGTTAAATACTACTGGTTAGCTTTCAAACTGTATGAAGGTCATTTCTTTAATTTGGAAAATTTTGGGAAAATGGCCCTTAAAAATCATAAATATCAGTCATAAGTTCCATTCAAATCAGCTTACCTTTTTTGTGTGAGAGAGAAAGTATTAGAAACAAGGCTAGCAATTTTATTTTGCAAATCTTGATTTCATTTCCTTCCCTTTCCTATATATCTAAGCATTATTCAGACTCTGTGGGGTTTCCCTTTCTCTTCTTTTTCCTCCCTGCCCCTATTTCTTAGCTCTCCAGCTCTCGCCTTTCTTATCAGCCTGCAGCCTTGGGAATTGGATCAGCTGACTTAGGCTACCCAGTAGTCTTTGCTGGCGGCTTGAGTGCTACACATCCTCATCAGGTATTCTCAGAAGTTTGCTGCTCTAAAATGTATCTCATTGACAGCTAACACTTTTTCTGAACTTACTCTATTTGTCCCATATCGGCAAAGAAAACAGGATAATAGTTGATAAGTTGAAAGTAGTGGGGAGGAAAACCCATGATGCTAGTAGCATTGGACAAAGAACACTAACATTACTGTTTGGGTTCACATGAAATAACACTTCAGTGAGCATTCTTTTAAGGTGAAGACCTAAGAGTATTAATATGGAGTGTGTGTATGTATGTATGTATGTATGTATGTATATATGTATGTGTTATTGCCCTAAAGTGAAGATGTCTGGTTTTTTTCTGATATTATCAATTACATCTGAACCTATCATTCTCAATTTGCATCTCAGAATGATAGAATTTCATTTCTTCTTGGATCCTTGGCAAAGCCTGAACACCGTATGGAACTTTGATCATACCTTTTTTTTGCTTAACTTTTTAGAAGTGTGGATTATTTTATACAATGCTTGAAAAGTGGAAGACATATCTACTATAGTCGTATTTAATGCAGTGTAGGATATAGTTAGATGTTTTATATGACCATGAAAATGGGGCCATGGTATAAATCCATATGCATTGAATAAAATTTATTATTATTATTATTATGAGGTACACTCATTAAAATGTTGCTCTGGTGCTAAGTATTTTACTTTTAAGGTATACTTTAGGAAACAGTTCTGCTTGCTAAGACGTTTGAAGGCCCAAAGTAAATAAATAAACAAGTGAAAACTGCTACATGGGATTCAGGGCAGCTCTCAATTGTTCAAGTTGTTACCTTCCATTTAGTTCTACTTTAGTTCCTCTCCCTCTATACTTTCCTGTACATTTGACTGAAATTCTTCCTCATTCTTTGCCTGTTGCTAGAAATCATTCAAGTTCTTGAGAAACAAGGTGCACTGCTTCTTACATAATAGCCAGAAAAGGTCATCAATGCTATTACTTTTAATTGAAAAACAAACAATATCACTCTTCGAAGTAAGAGAACTGAGCATTTTCTCTTTTCCCGAATGACTTCAAAAATAACAAAGTTTGATCTTTGTACTTTCTAGTTGGTAGTTCCAGGAAAGGAGGGAGGAGTACCTATGATTCCTAGCCAACCGATGCATGGCACCCAGGCAGATCATGAGAAAATAGTGACATGTACCCCCCTGGATGGAGGCCATTACTCTGCAGTTACTCCATCTAGTAGGTAGGTATTTAACTTTCCTTAACTGTCTTATGTATGACTTTTACAAACCAAAAATTAATTTGCTTGAGAATTAATGGCATTTGTTGTGCAGATTAGTAGCTTTGGGGAAAAAAGTTTAACATCATCCTTTAAAGTTCTTTTTTCTAAGGAATTTGTTTTCTTTTTTTAAAAGTTTTTTTCCTACATTTTCTGTAAGTAGCATCCTCATGGGAAGATAGCATAATTCTCAAACTCTCAACGGTATTAATTGTTAAATCTTGTTCTTGTTTGATTATGCCAGTGCCACTAAGTGCCAAAAAAGGAACAAAACCTTTAGATTTTGTCTCCTTTCCCTTTGGATATCTTTTCATTCTTTGAAAAAAATACTTCAGGGGAAAAAGCTGTCCTAATCCTAAATTCACTATCTAATTTTTAAAATGTTTTGTTAGCACATAAAAATGAAGCACTCCTGTGTGTTGGAAGAAACCTCTGGTGTGGGGGTGGGTGTGGGTGGGTGTGTGGTGAGTAGACTGATGGTAGAAGATAAAGCATAACTTTCAACTAAAAACAACGTTTGTTATTGGTCAAATACTCAGAATACTTTTAAAATCTAAGTTTTAATTCTATGGTAAGTACTACATATAACTTTAATAAAAAGCTAGGAAAGTTATTAGGAAAAATATGTACTTCGTATCCAGGGCTTTGTACCAGTGGTTGTTTATCTCTAGTGTGATGATAACAACCAACAATAACAACAACAACACCCACGTTTCTCCTTCAACTTTCAGTGAGGACCCAGAAATTGCATCTAACAGCAGTGAAGGAAATCCACGCGATGCCTTGGAAACCTTCTTTGTCCGAAAGGTGGGAGCCTTTGTCAACAAGCCCATCAGCCAGGTAATTGCTTTAATTCATTGTTTGCATATGGCTTCAGAAGCAAAACACAAGGAATGTCCTCCTTTCCCATAACACAGGAGAAAAGCCATTCCAAACGGTAGTCTGCACAACTTGGCAATATTTGGCTTTCTCTAATTTCTAAACTTGTCCTGACCAATTTTGGGGCCGTAGACATGAAAATTTGCAGCAGTATATTGCATCCTGGCAGAAACAGTAGGATTTGTCAGGAGACATTTGAGATTCTGTCTTTTGAACCTCTCTAGGTGACAATGGCCAGTTTGGACATTCCTTTTCAAATGTTTGCTCCCAAGAGCTTTGAACTAGAAGATAACGATCCCGTGGTAAGAACAGCCTACCTTTCTTAGTCCTATAAAATTGGTGCCTCCTGAATGCCAGGCACGCCTATAATTTCTGTCTGCAAAGATAATTTCTTGTCTGTGTTTAATTTTACACATAGGACTTTATTATGTTAATTGGCCATTTGAATTCCTTCAACAGGTAAATCCTCCTGATTCTCCAGACACAGAGTCTCCCTTACAAGGTAGTCTGCACTCAGTGGGTTCCAGTGGCAGCAGCAATGGGAATATCCATGATGATTTTGTTATGATAGATTTTGTAAGTCCATACAACCTTTTACATTACACAAGTAACTAGTATTTAAAACTCCATGCTTTGGTATTTTGGGGGGAAAGTTTTCTTCCAAGGAACACCAGTCTTTTTGGTGAATCTGTGGGGTCCTTAATGCTTTCTGAGCTTGGTGGTTTACTTGGAGATGATTCATTACCAAATGAGGTAAAAGTTGTCTGTCCTAATTTTTGCAAGTCAAAAATTAATGCCAAAAGTTTATTTCATTATCCAGATTTTATTTTGCTATGAGCAAAGAAAATATTTACAACGATGACTTGTAACAAAAATGTGAACATTCAGAAATCAACCATAGTATGTTACAAAATCAAAATATTTTTTAATCTACAATCAAATTTTGTTCTTTCAGAAAGTTAAAAATAATATGGGAAAATATTTTAATAAGAGATTAATCGATATTATGGAAAAATAAGAATGGGAGAGAAATCTAATGATAGTTGATACATTACTATTTGAAGCAAAAACTATAGCAATACAATAGCTGTATTTTCATTTTAAAAAGACTCAGTGAAACAGTGAATAGAGCTGTGCAAATAGAAGTGAATTAGATATAACAATGATAGGCTACAATCATGTGTATCCCAAAATGGTATATAGAAGAAAAGAGACAGAGAAAATTACTGGTTTATTGCAGCCAAGAATTAAATGTCTTTATTTATGTAACAAAATATGTATACTAGCACAGTCAAAAGATTCATAAGCTTTTCAAGCTCAAGTTCAATAGAAACAAAGTTCACTACAATAGATGGCAAGACTCCACCTTCAATAACCATTAAAAATGGCTAGAAGGCCAGTTCAAAGAATATATTTTAGCAATTTCCAAAAGACCAAGAATGAAAGCACTAATCAAATCCCTGAGGGCAACCTATCTTATAAAGTATCTGACGAGGCCCATCTCTGAACCTGTGTACCTGTTACTTCATATGGTGGCAGGATCTAAAGCAGATCTTCTGTTGATGGCCTCATAGGAAGAAAAAATAATCATCATGGACAAGGCAAGCTCCGAGGTAACCCAATACCAAGCCAGATAGGGCTATATAGGTAATAACCAATACTTTAAATTGTGCGTTGAAGCTACTGTACTGACAACCATTGCAGCAAGTGTAGATTAAATGTTAACTCTATTCTGGCATATTTTGCCATGGTATTCTGTATCAACTATATCTCCACGTCATCTTCAAAGGAGCTGGACAAGGAATAGATTGTAGTAGTCTAATCATACAGTGATAAAGCAGAGTGGGATTCTACCGGTTCTGACTGGTTCCATAGAACCCGTTGTTAACTTTCTAAGCGGTTCGGAGAAAGGTAGTTAGAAGAAATCTTTTGTTTTTTTTCACCTTTATCACATTCTTGGCAGTATGCCTGGACTTACTGCCCCCATAGGAGGGTTTTTTTTCCTTGATACTTTCTTAAAGGGGAAGGGTTGTTTTAAGCCTTTTACACTGCTGTTGGGAGAAAATACTCCCCTGGAAATACTTCTTCTGGCTAGCTGGAAAGATTGATATTCAAACATGACTTAACATACCCTTTCTAAGTTTTGGTCTAAAACTGGTTTTTGGTGAAGTTTAATCCTGTGTTTATTGATGGAATAATTTTCCCTATTCAGCTTTGTTTGGAAGGAAAAAAATTAATCTCTGTTCCTGAAAAGAAACTGAGTTGAGAAATCTGGCTAGTTCCTGTGTTTATTTGTTCTGGTAATTGGTTTAACAAACAACAGCTACTGTTGTGATTTAATTATTTGTATTGTGTTTGAATTTTTCCTGCCTCATGGTTTCTTTTTCTATCTGGGAGAGGGTCTTCCTTCACTGCTTTAGTGGTATCTGACACTGTCCTTTTGGTGTGTACTTCCAAGAGGTAGGATGCAAGCTTGGCACTGATTTTGTTATTGTCTTTCTGGAGGGCATGTGACCTTTCCTTAAATCTGGATGATTTCCTTAGGATATCTTGTGAGATGAGTGAGACCAGCTGGTATCTTTAAGTGGTGCAAATGGATCTAAGGGTTGCTTTTCATGGGTGTGCTCTTTCTGGAGAGCTTAAATGACCTCTCTGCTAAAGGGTTTCACTTTATGAGCAAGAGTTGGCTGCTGATAGTTATCATTGCATTTTAACTATTTTAATTCCTCAAGGTGCTCTGGCACCCTGCCTGATATGTAATTCAGGCTTACAGGTATTTTTAATCTAATGATTGGTATTTAGGGCAGCTTTTTGCAAGCAAAGAAGCTTTTTGTATTTTTGAACAGGTAATCCTTGACTTACAACAGTTCATTTAGTGACCATTCAAAGTTACAATAGCACTGAAAAAAGTGACTTACGACCGTTTTTCACACTTACAACTGTTGTAGCATCTCCAGTGTCATGAGAGGTCAGGTGAGGAGAAGTGCTCCTTGATGTGAGTGATGTTGAGTTGGCCATGCCCACCCAGTCACATGACTACCAAGCCACGCCCACAGAACCGGTTGTTTAAAAAATTGAATCCCACTCCTGTGATAAAGGCATTTAATTGTTGCCTATGCTTCCTGATCCAGATAAAGTCATAGCAGACATACCAGCTGAAGCTGGCCAAAGTTCTCCTTGCCACAGGCTCTGTCTGTTCTTTAAGCAGGATGTAAAAACCCAGGAGGGTGACCTGATTCAGAGCTAAAACTGGAACTGTTATTTTTAAGAGATTAAAATATTTCTGGATGAACAGCAACTCCATCTTGCTAGGGATCAGCCTGATCTTGTTGCTCCCAATCTAGCCCCTTACATTTACAGTTTTTATGTCTCCTCTTTCTCTTTGTTCCATGGAATCTAATAATCTAATGCATAGTGGTACCATGAAATGAAACATTGACATACAGTATGTTAAACAATTTTTACTTATTTGTTTTCTTTTCAACAGGCCAGAGTTCAGAATGATATCTAGTTTATATTTTGTTGCTTAGTGGACTTAAATCTTTCACTTGAATTCTAGAAGCCAGCATTTTCTAAAGATGACATTATCCCCATGGACCTAGGGACTTTCTATCGTGAATTTCAGAATCCTCCTCAACTCAGCAGCCTCTCCATTGATATTGGAGCTCAATCCATGGCAGAAGACCTGGTAAGTAATAACAGTTCTATGTGGGATATTTATTTCTATAGTTTTTTTCACTTCCAATTTGGAGAGCATATTAGTAAGTTGGAGAAACAGACAGAGCTGTGAACCAGGAATTTCAAAGTCCAAATGTTAGTTTTTACAAGCATGTATTTATATGTATGAATTTAATTTATATACTGCCTTTCGCTTCTGAGATCAAGGTGGCATACATAGTGCTCCTTCCCTCTTCCTCACAGTGACTGTATGAGATAGTTCGGCTAAGAGTAATTGATTTTGTAATAGTTTTGATTTTCCTTAAAATTATTGCTGGAATTTCTGAAATATCCTCAGTTTTAAGATGCTGAAGTATGTCTAAAAGCTGGACAGATAAATAAGGCAAGAACTGCTTGGAAGTCTGCTGGAACTGTCAAAAATATGTATAATCCCGAGCTCATGAAAATGTAGTAGCCACCCTAGGGACCTTTATAGATGCAAGATTTTCTTTCTAGAGGTTTGAAGTTTTATACAAGTTTTAACTATGTCTTCTAACAAACTGTAAAGGGCATTCATTGATGGTTTGAATTTCACTCTAATGCCTAATTCAGAACATCAGTGCCCTTTATTTGATCAATAAATAAATAAGGTGTGGTCCTTTTTTTGCTTTCTTGCATGTTAGTAGGATTTTTGTCTGATTGTGGAAAGTTTTTCCCAATGCTCTGACTTTTGTTAAATGCTGGAAAATAATTGATATTATAAAATCTATTTGGTGAGAAATAGCATAATTTTAACTTCACCCTTCCTTGCCATTCCAGTGTCTGACTTGTTGTTTGGAAGGAGGGAGCTAGTTAACCTTGAGTCTTGGAGGAAATCTGTAAAACAAATTATCTCGACAAAATACAGCTGGAGAAAATCCATAATAGATTCACTGTCATGGTCTCCTGTTGACTTGTACAGAGGTGTTTTTGATTTTCAATTAGTTGCTGTTTTGTATTCTCTCTTTGTATTATTGGGCCCTATATGGGTTTGAAAAGCATCTTTAGAAGTACAGATATGGACAGCTGCACTCTTAACATTTCACTTAGAAGCTTATTTGTGGCAAAGCAAGCTATAATTTTAGTAATATCTTCCAAGATCTAAATGGGGGTTAGTAGAGTGAAGTACTATATGAATGCCTTGCTGTTCTGTGCTTTGCTTAGGTAGGTAGATCTATGTTTTTCCTAGGTTTTGGGAGCTGCTTTTTATATTCTGTTGTGCAATGTATTCTTACAGTTTAAAAAAAAACCATACTATTACGTATATTGATGGGTTCCACTGCTAGTCACTGGTTTGCTTTCTGTGAGCTAAGTATTTTATTCTTGGCAAACATGTAATACCTGAGATTCAACTCCCATTTTTGCTTTTAAAACTCAAAGATTGGGCCAAATTTTCTCATCTTTGCTTATTTAAATATATTGCAGCAGAAATTCCGATTTCTTTCTACCTTCCCTTTCACAATCATCTGAAGGAAACGTGCAAGTTTTCTGGTTAATGAAAGGGCTTTCTGAATGGGCATGCATTTCTTTCCTGCTGAGCACTGCATCTTTTGCCCACAGAGATTTCAGTTTAGTCACTTAACACATTTCCTCTCTCCACAGGACTCACTGCCTGAGAAATTGGCTGTTCACGAGAGGAACGTCAAAGAATTTGATGCTTTTGTAGAAACCTTACAGTGAAACTGAACCAAGGTAGAACAGCCTTGGACGTCCTCTTTGACACTCTGGAAAAGGAGGCCTATACATTATGCACCTGCTTCCCTTCCAGGTCCTGTTATGTTGCACCAACACTTTCATTTGCTTTCTGGGCTTTGTCCAATGCAGGAACAAATGTGAATCACTTTGAACTGACCTTGTGGTGAATTAATTCATTTTCCTTCTTGATACAGTTGGCATCTGAAGCAGAATAGTGAAGAACAAAATGATCACCTTTGCCTTCATTCTCTCATCTGTAATGATTTTCTGTTGTTTCTGCTTCCCTCAACTGTTACCTTTTTTCTCTTGATTCAATAGAACCATCACTTGAAAGGATCAAAACAAACAGAATAATCCATGCTCACTGACTTCTGAACACTGCAGAATTAGTCTATTTTCAGTGAGTGTGTTTCACATACTACAGGGGATAATATTCACTTCTAATGTCCTAAATAATGGAAACAAATGTTGCACATCTGCATGCCGATAAAAGGAATGAAGTTTTTCCCCACTGCTGCACAGTTGAGAATTAATCCATAAGAGCAGGAAAAAAAGTGTTTTTCATATATTTTTCCACCAACAAGAGTAAAAAACTAATGCCAGCCTAATAAGGCTAGACAAAAAGTCTTGTTGCTTTTGAAGAAGGTTCAGAATTCATGGTGTCTTCTTACAATTGCTAATTGTAAATATGTTAGTGATCCTAATTCTTTAGGATTACTTAATTAGGGATCTTTAGTCCAAAGTTTTTACAGATGCTGCTGCTCTATGTTAAGAGAAATAAGAAATATTTATTATTCTAAAGGAAACTATATTTAAAGAAAAGTTGTATGTTATGTTTTCACATTGTTACGTAGCCATAGGCTACTGTTCTTTGTCACTGCAAAAGTGCTGTGAACAACCTTAAAATGAATGAGGGCATCTTCCCCTTTTTTTTTTCTCAAAAGCAGACATGTTGTGCTGGGAAATTTATCCTTCCCATAGATTGACTCGATTTCATTCTGCCCTTTAGGGGTCTAGAAATGTCACAATTAAGAGATGTGCTCTGGTATAGTGAATTTGCAGAGTTCTAAAAAGCTGAGCTCTTGTCATATTTGTAAAATAAATTTATGTAATCTGCGATGAATTAGAAAGTAACTTGGTATAGAAGTAAATTTTATGAGATTTACGGTACTTGTTTTATCGTGCAACATTTTGTTTAAAGTTGTTTTCTAACGAGTTAGGCATTAAGTAATGCAATTGACTGGCATTTCTATATGTTGTTTGCTCCATGTTCCACACCAACTATGGGGGAAGGAAGGAAAAAGACATCCATATGAGTTCAGGGATGAGTTAGGCTCTGGGCACAAGTTCTTCCTTTCCATTGTCAAAAAACAGTTTGAGAATTCACCTCTATGCATATTTTAATGGGAGCAAGCGTCAACTTTAGGAAGATATTTTTGAGTAAACCTGTTTAGAAATGAACTGTCATATACTGTACTGAAAAAAGAAGATCCTATCCTCTCATTCCTTCTGTCTTTCATCTTAGATGCTTTTGTATGATCGTTGCCTTTACATATGAAGGATATTTAGAGTTAAAATAATGGAATGTTGACTTCCTATAGTGCTCTGCTCTTATAGGTTTTGCTTGCTTGTGGTCTAAGATGGGGTGGAGATTATTAGGGCAGCATACATCTTTCAGATAGGCTGTGGAATTTTCTGTTCCCTACTGCTTTGCAGAAATGAGCAGAAAATTAAATCTTTTGTCTTCTAGCATGTAGTTTATCTTAGTGGCTCAAACTGTAAGAAATTTATTTAAATTGACTGAAAAATACCTTTTAAATTTATTTTCAAAGTACTTGTGATATTGT
This sequence comes from Naja naja, assembly GCA_009733165.1. Classification (NCBI taxonomy): domain Eukaryota; kingdom Metazoa; phylum Chordata; class Lepidosauria; order Squamata; family Elapidae; genus Naja; species Naja naja. The sequence goes on from CM019148.1 coordinate 295,229,373, forward strand.
TATTCATTATTGGTCCACTGAAGAATACACATCTAAGTTCATACCTAAATTTCTCCTTAAGTAGAGGGTGTATGCTTGTTTTGGGGCTCAGAATGATAGAAACATGCAAACTATTTTAAAATTGATTGCCAGAAAGAGGCTCTAGCCCATAAACATATCTGCATAAAATAGGGCTTCGTTTCCTGAGCCTTTTAGCTTTTTAATCAAAATATTATATGACTATAGGGAAAAAAAGCATTCCTTATTATTCTTCATGAGATATCAGATGATGTAGAGCTATTTGTCTAAAGAAGATTGGCTTTTCCAGCATTGACTACAGGAGAACCTATTCTTATAAATGATGATATCTGATAAGGAATTTGCTGTGTTTCTAATCTTCCTAAAAGTCACCTCTCAGCCAAAACTGAGAATTTTTTTGCACATTTACCTTTACATTCATGACACAACGCTATTTTGTTCCCCCTTCATTTTCACAGTAAAATGCTGTGGCGATTAAAGGAATTTGGTCAAATATAGGTAGTCCTCAACTTACATTCATTATTGAAATTTCAAAGCTATGAAAAAGTGACATTAAGGCCAATCCTGTAAATTGTGACCATCGCACCACTGCTACTGCAGTAACATGATCGCAATTTGGTTGTTTAACAGGCTCACTTTTACAATGGCTGCAGCGTCTTGCAGATTCATCAAATTACCATGTAATTTGCTTAACACCATGCTTAAAAGTAGACATAAAGTTGGGTCCAGTCACTTGATGAATCAGTTAACGAAGTATTGCTTAGTGACCAAAATTCCAGTCCCAACTGTGGTCGTATTTTGAGAACTACTTGTATATTTATTCTCATAGTTCAAAACTATATAGATAATATAATTTCAGTATCTTTGAATAGAATTACAAGTTACTCATGTTGATATTCATTTCCTGTTCAGTGTTTTTCGTACACTGAAATATGTACTGGGTTGTATTCATTGGTATGATTCTGATATTCTACCAACAGAATAACCCTTTAAGAACTTCACAGATTTGCGGTCCTTGCAGGGGTGGGAAACAGTAAAAAGTATGCTTATATAATATTATAAGATGCTGTTGTCTGAGTCTGGGTTCTTTATTCTTTGAAGCAAATCACATTGGTTCTGCCTAACAAACATCAATTTATTATCCCACATAAATCCTCTTGTCAGGGATTCAGTTATAGATCTTCAAAGGATACATTTCTGTCTACGTACTTGCATTACAGTGCTATGAATCAGAATTTATACATAACAGGCAACATTCAAGTGCACCAATTGAAGGAAGAAGGTTCCTCCCCTGCATTTATTTGGAAACACTATTCAAAGTATTCCACTACACATTCATACAATTTCCAATAAAACTTTTATGCTACTTTAAATTCATCTGTTCCACTGTCTTTTCTACCAAAACTTCAGATTTTAATAAGGCAAAACAAACAGCTATCCTCCTGTTAAAGCCCCCAAACATCTAACTCTTCAGCTACTCTTTTTAGAATTGCCATTTTCATATCACCTTTCCCAACATTTTTTTCAGAAATATGCTTCTCCATATTCAGCAAGACTTTCAAGTATGAATGCACATGATTGTATGAGAAGCAGACCACACACATAGATCAGCTAGAAACACAAGTAATTTGGTAAGGTGACATCCACCTTGTCTCCCTTGCAGTTTAATGAAATAGTAGAAATTTGATGAATTATACTGCTGACTCTAGATTATTAGTACTCGAGAAAAAATATTTCAAATATTTCAAAAGCAATCTATAGAAATTTGCTGTTACCTTCATGAAAGACTAGAAGTGCCCTTTAGGACAGGAAACGTACTCAGAAGCCATCTAGAGTGATAGGAAGCAGTGTATGTGCTTGTAAGTACATACATACTGTAAATATAACTAATAAACCTGCAGTAGAGGTCTAGCTTTGTCAATAATTACATCAATAAGAACTTTTATATTTCCACAAAAATGGAGATAGGCTGATTTAATTATGCTAACAAGAGTTTCATTTCAGGTTGGCAAGAATCTTTTGATGTGATTTATTTTTTTAATCATTTATATAACTACATTAATAAATATATATGCTAGAAAAGTGTCTCATTTTTTCCATACTAGAAATATGTACAGTTTAAATTCCAAGGAAAATATGATATTATGTACAGAAACATTATGGTAACACTGGGTAAATGAAATCTGTGCATGTACAGCATTTGTACAATAAATTGATGACATATTAAAGCTCAGAAATTAGCTTCTATATATAGTTTACAGAATGCACACATCTCAGAGCTATCACAAACACATTAAAAAGCAGTTACGTACCAGGGTGTAGTCATGCAAATGCTAAAACCTTAAATGTAGGTGTATTGGATACTATGAGCTAGTACCATTTGTAGGCAAGGCCAAAGTTTGCTTTGGGAATAAATGGATGCCTTAAGCCATTGCTTCGCAAACCTGGTAAACTACTCAAAATTGGGTAAAAGTGGTCTTTGGATAACAACATACAAATCCTTTACCTAATCACAACAGGGGCATTTATTGGACTAAAAGTGTTTAACCTGCCTTGGGTAAAAGACTTTCTGATAAGTGACTTTGGGTAATGAAAAAATTGGGAAGCACCTTTTGGTTTTTTTCCATGTGACATCTTCCTCTCCATCCCCTATGCTACCCAGCTCAAATGAGGAGATGTTAAGGGGCAAAATGAATGTATTTTGCTTCTGCAAAGTTTAAGGTGTTTAGCTCTCATGGGTAAATAAAGAGAGTTAAATCATCCCTTGACCCTCCATATAGTACATTGCAGTTGCATGCAATCTATGGATGATGGGTTGGACACCTTTGCTTTTGTATTTCCAGAGAAGACTTAATATCAGTTTAAGTACATATTCAGTTATAAGGAAGAAAAAGCTTTTGCAGCTGTAATTTCCATAAACAAAAATATCCTGGTATGATCTCAATATGTCACATGGGAACCAAATGCGACATTAATTTGGATAGCAATTTCTACCCTTTGAAATCTCCCAGTCCCCCAAAGAGAAAACGTGGTAACCATACTTATAATGGACCATGTTCTCATCATTTTGTATGGAAAGTTAAATAATTCTCTGGAGATTAAAAAAAATTAAAATGGTGGTGAGAGCAAATACTTAGAAAAAATAAAGTGACTCATATTTATTATAAACATTTGCCTGATGCATTTCTCTGCTATGAAGGACTATATCCAAATCCTAAAAGAAGGTTCCAGTTTTAAAAAAAGTCAAAAGCTTCTACTTGATAGTTCATGAAAATTTTAAAAAAGTTTCTATTTTTTTATTTGATAACATTTAACCTTTTAAAAGCTAATATAGTACTAGAATCAGACTTTAGCCTCCTACTTTTGAATTTTTGAAGTGTTATCTTGAATTCCATATAAAATTAATATCAACAGAAGGGTTCATTAATGGGTAGAATATATTAATATATCACACTAAAATAAGTAGTGTGATTCCTCCCTTACTTATTTCTTTACCTTACTAATTTCAATGAGACACATCATGTTATTAGTCAAAGGGCCTTGGTGGCTCAGGCTGTTAATTGCCTGCACTTAAGTTCCAGCTGCCTACAACTGCTGTAGGCTCGAATCCCACCAGGCTCAAGGTTGACTCAGCCTTCCATCCTCTCGGGGTAGGTAAATTGAGGACCCAAGATTGTTGGGGGCAATTAGCTGACCTTGTAAAAATGCCGCTTAGTAATAAGCAGGCATATACAATGGAATGAAGGCTATTGCTGAGCACACTGGGTTGCATCCCAAAATTGTAAGCCGCCCTGAGTCTTCGGAGAAGGGCGGTATATAAATGTAATTAAAAAAAAATTATCACACAACCTGTTATTTTCTTAGAGTGAAAGCCAAAATTAACATTTTTTAAAAAACATTCCTTTTCCTGTTTACTTTTAATATATCATTCCTTTCATTTCCCAATCACTATAAATATTTTCATTTTTATTGCAAAGAGCAATATGATCATATTCATATTTGATATATTTGGCTGTAAATTTAGATAAAAGTTAGGGCAGAAGAAGTTTATGGTTCTCATAGTTGACATTGTTCTAGTTTTTATAATAGTCCACACTACTGGCAAGCAAATGTGCCCTCCCTCAAAGGAACATATGTACTTCGCATAGCATCAAACTTTATCTTCAAAAGTTGGATGCTTTTTAGCTTTCTTTTCAAGAGTTAGTGACATCATTACCTAGAAAACGTAAAAGTAGCAAGAGCCTGTTCTAGATAGGTTAGCCATCAATAAGATCCTAATTTCAAATTAATTCCTCTTTAGTTATAGTGAAGATACATACAAACATTTGGATTGTAGTAACATTACTCCAGATCTGAAAGCAACTAATTAATTAAAACAGCCATAGTAGAGTTGGAGTAACTCTAGATAAAATGGACTGCATGATATCTAACAAGCATTGATTTATACTTAATAGGGACATTGTGCTGGATCCAACCAACACAACGGATTTAAGAATGAAAAAAAAACCAGCTTCTATATTTTCAAGTATTGACTTAACCAGTCAATGCTTGACAATACAGGAGTCAATTGGGGGTGCCTATTATTAAAAAGCATCTCTTAATAACTAGTCTTAGAATAACAAATTGAGAAGCACACCAAAATTTATTATTGGCTTTGAGTGTTTATTGAAGTACAAAAAGTGCAAACTGTGAATACAAGATTGGTACCATTGGAAGGAAATAAACAAGGATATGTAAATAAAAGTCACAGTAACAACCCCCAGCCTTGCTCCCAATAAACAATCAAAAGTAGTAAAATATACAGGGAACAACAACAAAAATTACCACATGAAGACCTCACTGGAAAGTGTGCAATAAGGGCTCATTTGGCCATGTAATATTTGGCTGAGGCAGCACACATAAGACATCCAGATTGGACTCAACGTCAGCAGTAATACCCCAAAATTGTGTCAGTACAAGCAGAGGAGTAGCTGTTAGCAAAGTGGGCACATAATGTTTTCCAAGGATGCCAAAGAATCAGTGGGTTTAATAACAGGCAAAAAAGGAATAAAGTGGAGACAGTGCTCCATCAACAGATTCTGAGGTTAATATCTAACATGAAAGCCAAGCAACAATGAACAGGAATAAGTTGATGTATCACTGAAGGGACAAAAGAGAGGAAGCATAGCCACAACAAGCTATCCAGTTCTATTAGAAAAGGAGGTGGAAAGACATAAACAGCTACATGGATGCTGGTCCTCTAGTTACTCTGACTGCTTGGATACCCCGATTCAGGCAGCAGGCATTTTGGAAATCAAAACTTGGGAGTGCAGTATTAGTTCGAATCACATATTTCATTCTTTTAAACAGTCTAGCCCAACCACAGGTTTATAGCTAGCTATGGTTTCAAGAAGGCAAAATGAGAAAAGATAAAGAAACAAAGCAATCATCGGCTTTTAGATTTTCCGGTAGCTCTCAGCAAAGTGAGAAAATTAAAGGTTATTTACACTGGCTCACTTCTACAATTTTGCAAGTTTGCTTTAATAATATGTTACACTTAACAAGATATATTTTATAACCTGGCAACACAAAGTCACATTCAGGAGTTTGAAATATATGTAGTTGATAAATGTGTCATTGCCCAGGTATGACAATACTGAACCCCCCAAGAAACCATTTTCTCTTCAACTTGTGTTAACGTAATTCTGAAACTAATTCAGTATAGAAATTATAGTTTGAGTAAAGGGATTGAACTGGCAGCACTGGGACCTTCCTATTCTAAACTTCAGTTTCTGTACAATCAGTTTCTTTTCCACCTGGGCATTTTTAATAAACAAAGCAATACTTCTATGGCTTAGAATCAGACCAAATCTAGTCTCAATTCACAATGGCATGCTATAAAAAATAGCCTACAAACTATTCATGGCCTGAAATATAAAACAATGAAGCTAATATTGATATAGTTTCTACGCAAGGCCACTCCTCATTTAGTCATGCTAAATACTATTATATAAAAGACATAAAGAAAAAAAACCTATTGATAATCTTCATAACTTTCCATTTCTAGCTGAAAGGATCCCACGTTTCTTTAGACTAACCACTACGTACAATATATCAGATTAATCTTATATGCCTTAATAAAGGAGAAGGAGCAATCTGAGCACATCAGCCCCTCTTAATAGCTTCAACCACCTTAATCTGCCATTCCTGGTTATCACTATCAGTTTGGGAATTTTTTCAATTACTACTCAAGCTTTTACACCAGTCATGGTTCAACTACTGGCACCGATAACCCAGATGCACTTTTTAGTTCTCATTGATCATTTGTTAATTATAAGCATAACAAATAATTTTATTACGTAATTGCACTGAACTACGGGGTAAAAAACATAGCTACTCTTTATAATTGTATGATTTTGGCCCTCCACCTTGTAGGGTCAGCTTACGGCTATGTGGCCATATCCAGCTGCCAACAGAGGTGTCAGCAGAACGTAATGGAAATGTTAAGATTTTATTTTCAACTATGACTGCTAAAGACATTGTAGGACACTGCTATTGTTATATAAATTAAGACTAGCTCTTACAAAACTAATTTCATGAAACAGTCAAAAACCCCAGATAAACCTACTGCAGGGCTGTCTCACTTCCTAGAAAAAGAGAAAGCAATGCATCATATCTCTCAAGTGCCAAGGAAATCAAAGGTGCATCAGGGTCATTTTGACTAAGTCAAAAAACTACATTTGAGACCCATAAGGAAAAGATGATAGAAACAAATTCATTCTTCAATAGTTTTGGCACAGTAGATTCCAGCACATTAGGATAAGGTTTGGCCCTGTTATGAAGCTTTTGCTTGAAAACAAATCTAATTCCAATGGCTAAAGTGCTGCATCCAGAACCACCTAATAGCACATTTCCCATGTTTCAGTCACAGGTATGGTCAACATTTGATCTGGACTTTGGCAGAGAGGAGCTGGCCTGATTGAATGCATATCAATACACATATCATACTTGTATTCATTATCTGCCAATTAAAAAGGAAAGGCTTGCTGCCAAGGCCAATTTGAAATAAATTACTGGCAAAGTCTACAGAACATTGAAAAGGCAGAAAAGTGAGTTCTGTTGCATCCAAGAGCACATATCGTTACATAACAGGAACATCTGATAATAGATCAAGTGTCAGAGCTGCATGAAATCTATAGATAAGTTTCCAGGCACTTAAGCCAGTTGTATTATGGTTCAGTTTTGCCAGGGACTAAGTCCATGTGTCTGTCAAAGATATAAAGTGTACTCAGCAAGTCACTATCAGTGTTAAAGAGGATTGCCTGACTTGGGCACCTGTGAAGAATCAATTTGAAGCAGAGAATCCATTGAGATAAATTCTACCCTAATCCACTCCCCCGGGTCTGGTACTAAGAGAAAGCCGTTCCATTGACAGTTAAGGAGACTTATCTGATAGGACATCTTCAGGAAAGGAAAGGAAAGGAAAGGAGATAAAACATTTAAGAACAACCTAAATCCTAGAACCAGTACTCAAGACAGAATAGCCAAGGTAGAACTTGATTTGTAAGATCTGCTTTCCCCCCTCATCTGATAAGCCCCCTTCTGCAAAACCCTCCATATATACAAACAAGTGAACTGTATCCATCTTTCACACTACACACCACCTGGAACTTCCTCAGAATGGCCACATCTCCAAAGCAAGGTAGGAAAAAAAGGAGCAGGAGAAGAAAGGAATGATCACAGTGGACACAGAGCGTGCTAGCACAAACAGCTTATGTCTCAAGCCTCTGTGTTCTGGAAAAGCTGCACCTGGTTGTCCAAGAGGAACTTGGTAAAAGTGTTGATAGGATTGATGGCTTTGAGGGTTATAGCTGCATCTTTAGCCCACAACAGATTTGGGCCAAAAACTACTGCCAGATTGGCATTGGTCATCTTGTTAATATCACTGTTGGCAGAGACCTACATGTGAAGTAACAGGAGAAAAAGAGAAAGAAAATTTATTCTTACTATTTGAAAGAAAACGGGAATTTGATTCAATGGTTCTTAGCTCCTTACCATCTATTCAACTCTCAGGTTACATATAAAGACCCAAGTTGTCTTGCGTAGAAAATAGTGATATTTAGAGTTTAGAATACCTGCTGTTTAATAGACTACAAGCCTTTAATTACAAATCTTTTTTTCTTCCCCCTGTTTATAGAATCAGTCATCTGCTAATTTCTTTTACTCTGTTGGTTTCAAACTTTTATGGAATAATGTAACTAAAAACTAATTGGTAGATATTTATTTGTCAGTTTATAAGCCACTTCAACTGTCTAAGGACATGTGAGCAACTTATCACACAGACGTTGTGAGTTGAGTGATCTTATACATTTGACTGATTTAAGATATGTATAAAGCTATCCACTTCTACAATGACTAGGCACCTGTAACTGTTTAATGGTCACAGAGTCTTAGGAAGGACCCACCCTAGTGACCTGATTTCAACATGGATATAGTAATTTTCTAATCATTGTTCAACAATGAAGTGCTGAGCTTTAAGTTTTCACAAGAAAAATATTTGTCAGTGACTGGGGAAAGGGGATCAGGATGGAGCACTATAGAAGGGATACCAGTTGGGTACACAGGAAAAAATAAGTTCACCTATTGTAGCATCTCATTTCCAAATAGTAACTAATAATAATAACTTATTAAACTTATATGATACCCATCTTTCAACAACTCTGGGCAGCTTGTCATAAACAAATTAAAAAATTGCAATATATTTAATCAAACATAAAAGATTAAAGATGAGAATCATGAGGAAACAAAGGGCCTTATGCTCCCTCACAAGATGAAGATCAAATTCTTCACAGGTCCTCTAAACAATGTATCTCATATTCAGATTTAGATTATTTCCAAACACAGAGTTATACAAAATTAATGGAGGGTGCCTCCATTGTGATGAGTAATAGTAAGTGAGAGGCACCCTCCATTAACTTTTCAGATGTGTTTTAAAACCACATAAGCCAACCATCACATCATCTTACGACTGGGAATTTGAAAAGTATATATTACACTAATCTCACCTGCCCAAGAAAGTTCATTAATAAACACAGAACTTGATAGTTTTCCTCTGGGAGACTCTGAAGTGTTTTGCGAACAATATCTATGCTCTTTTGTTCCTCCATATCTTAAAGGAAAAGAAAACAAGTGTGATATGCACCAACATTCCCAATTCCAGCTAATATGGGGAGAGATTATCTTGCAGAGAAAAAACACTGGAAAAGAAACCAGTCTCTTAATTAATAGAAATTTAATTATATTAACTTGAAAAAAATAAGTTGTCTCCTACTGTCAAAGACAATCATAACTCTGGGTTAGGCATCCTGAGAAAAGACTACTGATATGGAATTAGGACCATCTTGATAAGCACTCACTGTAGAAATTGACAACATCGCTGTAGAGACCAAAGGTGAGCAAAGGCTCAGGCAGATCCCTCAAGAAGGTCTTGAGAATTACAGCAGGAAGATGCACATCCTCATATGCTGCAAAATCCACAGGCAATCCTGGGTAAGAGAGAATAAAGTGCTTCAGAGCAATAGCCAAAGCATAGCCTGCAATATGGCAGAAGTTCCATGTGCCAAGAGAAATTTAAAGCCCATACAGAAGGGAAAGGCAAATGGAAGGGACTACCTGCAGCAGACATTTACCCATGTTGTATTTCTGTTGAACCTCTTTTACTGTTTGTGTATTTGCAGATCGCCGGAAAATCCCCTGTGTGGTAAGAGCTGAAAGAGGTGGGAAGGAAGAGAGTTCAGAGAAATTGTATTATTACAGACATGAGAATAAACATTATGTAGCCCTAAAAACATTGTATCTATTCTGCCAGTTATAGAACTGGACAATGAAGCAAGAAGACTGCAAGTTCTCCAAAGGATTTAGAGAATTTTTGCCCATGATATTTACATGGAAACAGCTACAATACTGCTATATATAGAATTGCACTGTTTTTCAGTGTGGAGTTAGAAAAATGCTAAGACATCTGAAAACAGCTAAGCTCATCCAAGCAAAACATCCCTGCAGGGGATACTAGAGGGGACAGATCAATTTGAACATGCATTTTCCTTGCTCTTACCATGCTCTTGTAGATAAGCAGTGGTTTCTTTGATCACCAATGGGATAGGATTGCGGTCTGAGCTCTTCTCCTTCAGCCTGTTGGTAGAGGAGAAGCTTAAATGTTTGTCTTTCCTTTGCAAGAACCTAGAAATAATTTTACACCAACCTTTCTAAAAGAATCACTCACACGACATACATATTATTTGGGGGATGAGGGTGAAGAAAAGACCCTGAAACTAGCTAATATTCAGGGTCTCTCCTGCTGTGATCTTGGTAGCTCAGCCTGGCAGAAGAAAACCTAATACATCAGTAGTTGGATTGGAAACATTAATAATACTAATACCCAGAGAAAGTGTGCAGGCATCACTAGACACCAACTAAAATAAAGAGATGGAAATACTCACTGTTGGAGAGAAACTCCAAACTGCTGATTTGGCAGAGGTGGACGGGGTGGTATTGCTTTCTGAGGCACCTGGGCAGGTTTTTGTAGTGATCTCAGATACTCATCATACCTACAATGAAAGAAACATTGGTCTGTATGAAATCTCTCCTACACTGAGAATTCTTATTTAACTAGTATCCATTGACGCACTACTTTGTGAAAGAATGCCCTACAACATACTTTCTATAACAGTTACACCGTCTGCTAACTAACTAACTAACTGTTAGAAACCCTCTAATAAAACCTAGGACATCAAGATCATAGGCAACTGAGCAAAAACAATTAATTTGGAATAACTGGGAGAAAGTATCCAACACAAAGACTGTAAAAAAAATCTCTCCCCATCTTTTGCCGGGAGGCATCCAAATGGTTCAAAGTACAGGTAGTCCTTGACTTATGATCACAACTGAGCCCAAAATTTCCGTTGCTAAACAAGACAGCTGTTAAGTGAGTTTTGACCCAATTTATGACCTTTCTTGCCGCAGCTGTTAAGTGGATCACTGCAGTTAAGTTTGTAACCTAGTTGTTACGTAAATCTGGCTTCCTCATTGACTTTGCTTGTCAGAAGGTCATAAAAGGGGATCACATGACCCTGGGACACTGCAACCAGCATAAATACATGCCACTTCTCCAGCATCTGAATTTTGATCAGGTAGTCATGGGGATGGTGCAACAGTTGTTAAGTGTGAAAAACGGTCATAAGTCCCTTTTTTTCAGTGCCATTTTAATTTCAAATTGTCATTAAATAAATGGTTTTAAGTCGAGGACTGCCTATATCATACCATAATGTGCAAAGAAACCAAACACTGAAGGCCCTTTCCTTGACTCTCTTTCTTAATGCATCATCCTGCACAGAAGCTGGAGAAAGCTAGTCAATAATGCAATCTGTTCTCACTTTAGCACCTGACTTGGGATTCCCAACTGTTCCAACTTCACATGCTCCTCAAGGTCACTCAGATAGTTTGCATAGAATATCTTCCGTCCAAACTTAAAGCTGCAAGACAATTGATAACCCAGTACATGGAAAAAATAAGTATTAGTATATTCAAGGATGAGACGAACAGACAAAAATGACATTGAGAAAGATGCTCTTGTGCAGTAGTCCCTGCATCACTGGCAATTTATACTATATATTACCAAAATTGTTCATCTTTAGATTTTGCAACGGACTAAAAACTGATCCTTTTCCAAACGTAGTTCTACAGATTTTTCTTTATGAAAGAACCTTCTGTCTTTTGCAATAAATCATTTACAGAGGAGAAGAAATCCTCAGCAATCAGCTGACTGGAAGATTTCCAACACTAAACAATACAAATAGCAGCTCAACACAATTAGGCATTTTTTATCCCCATAGGGCAAATGCATTTGTTTAAGAGATATAAAAACATTAATAATAAAGTAGCCATATTATGGAAACTATGAGTAAATAAGAGTGAGTTTCAGTATTACTGTTCATAGTGCTGAACTACTGGACTGCAGACAATATTTGCACTATGCTACAAAGAAAATAAGCAGAAAATAGGAAATGTTATATCCTTTTTCCTTTTGTTCTGAGGATATGTAGTACAAGTCATATGCATATCAAAATTAACTCTAGAGGAAAAAATGCAAGAATATTTTGAACAAATATGGAACATTATTGTAAAACTACAGCGATGTGGTATATGCGATGTACACACAGAGAGATAGCCTTGTTACATGCCATCTCATCTGCAGTTTCATTGCTTGGAAAATCCAATCTAATCCTGGTTATTTGCACTGAATGATTCATGTAGCCCCAGTTTTGAAATATTTTGTCTATTTTGGACATATAAAATGGATGGGCTTTTGAACATGTGCAAAGTAGAGTAACTTCTAGACAAATTAAGTGGCATACAAATCAAATCAATCAATCAATAAAATAAAGTATCTTTTTTCTTGGTTTCATCATGTGCAAGTTGTTCAACTAAAAATGGAACTCCCATAACTTAATGAACTGACCCTACTGTACGGAGATAGTATGGTGGCTAAAATATTGAACTACTGATACACAAACAGTTGAGTTGTGGTAAAAGAAGAGTTGGAATCCTGAGAGGTCTAGATGAAAAATGAAGTTATCTATATCCTCTATAATAGTCCATGAACTATACAGCTGTAAAATAAATCGTAGAATTGTAGTGTTAGAAGGTACCATTTAAGCCATGGGATCCAACTCCTGCTCAACACAGGAATCAAATTTAAATCATTCCCAACAAATCCCTAACTTCCACATAAAGACATCCATCTCTCAGAATAATTGTTGATGTGCTTTTATTATTCCTTTCAATATTCAATTAGAATCTACCTTCCATAATTTTCACCCATTTTTCTGTATTTTGTACAAGAACACAGAGACTTTGAGCTGTTTCTCCGAAAAAATTATTTGAAGAGTACTAGCATACTCTTTATCATATTTTTTCAAGAGTAAATGTTCTCTCAGTCACTCCTTGTAAAATGTAGTTTCCAGTCCCTTCATCAGTCTTATTACCCTTCTCTGCTCCTATTCTAGTTTCTCTGAATTCTATTGTATTGTTCAGAACTGGGGAGTTTTTTAATTATTATTTTTGTAGTCAAACCACACTGTTGGCTCATGTTTGGTTTGTAATCACCTGCTGTTCCAAGAACATCTTGCAAATACTATTATTACCAAGCCATATAGTTTCCCAGCCTATGGCTTTGGGTTTAATTTGGGTTTTCTAAGTGGAGAGCTTTACATTTGCCTCTGTTCAATTTCAGTCTGTTATACTTAAGTCTATTTTTCATCTGTCAATATGGTTTCGAGTTTTATTTATGGAATTAGCTATCATATCCATTACTGTGTCACCTGCAGATCTGATAAGCATTACTTCCACCTCTTCAACCAAATTGTAAAAATAATGAAAAACAGAGAGCCCAGGACTCAGCCTTGGAGCATCTCACCTGATACTTTTATCTAGACAAATAAGGAATCATTGAGAAGGGCTCTTTTGAGTATGATTCTTGAGCCAGTATATTCAACTATCATCTCACCAGCCTAAATTTAACAGATTGCTAATCAAAATATCACCTGATATTTTGAATGCTAATCAGAATAACATCGAATGTTATTTTGATCGAATACTTTGCTAAACCAAATATAAAAACCATATATAACAGCTTTCTTAGTCCAATTCATCTATTTTTGTAAGGAAAAAATTGGGGAAATAATGCATCCTCAAACTCCTTCCTGGTTTTTATAGTTTTTAAAATTACAACCTATAATTGTACGCCTACTTAAAAAAAACACTAAAAAAACACACTTCACTTCCTAACCATTTTATACTAGATCCATACTATTACCAATAAAGCATCTTCATATTTTCATACCTGATCAAGGGCTTAAAGAGAATCAGCAGTGTCTTGATGAACATAGTTGGATGCACAATGAACAATGCTTTGATGTTCTTTTTGTATCTGAAAAACAAAGAATTTTGATTTATTTGAAACATTTTTAACTGAAAAGAACTTGATTTGCTATTAAAAATAAAGAGAATCAACCTAAATCTCTCACCCAAGAAGGGTATTATACAAAAATTATATTATACTCTTATTTTTATTTATTTTATCCTTATCCAAACCATCTTAACCCTTTTAAAATTCAAAGCCACAGCCCACTCACTTGCGATCAAATTCCCGGTAGGCATCCCGTAGCCAACCTAAAGATGGTTTGTTTTCACTGGTCAGACCATGATGCAGATATATTAGGGTGTAGTCACTCTCCACATACTGGTCCAGTGTATACTTCAAATAGCTGAAGAAAGATATATGGTGGTCAGTAATTATACTGGTACTTAATCAGAGTAACAACAATCCAATTTCTAAATAGTATATACACTATAAAGACAGATATGGATTCTAAAATGTGACTAGAAATAGCTGACAAATGAACTACCGGTATGGTGTTTAAAGAATTTTTCCTTAATGGTTGATTAAAAACGTTCCAAAAGTGCTTTTTCCATAAGGCAACTAAACTTTTTTGGGTTTTTTTTCTTTGAAAACATTTCACTTCTCATCCAAAAAGTTTCTTCGGTTCTAACTGAATGGTAGGGAAGGAAGGATTTATATTCTTCTCTGGGAGCTAATGGCCAGCCCTCAGAGTGCTAATGACCAGATGACTGCAAAGAACATAAATCCATTCCCCACCAGTCCGTTAGAACTGAAGAGCTTCTTGGATGAGAAGCATTTGGGGAAATTCAAAGATTAAGTCAGGTAGAGCAACACTCACCTTAGCAGCTTCACATGATCAAGCTGATAGCTAGGAGGCATCCGACAGGCACTGAACAAAATTACTTTCCGCCCATACTTATCATCACCTAGGACAGAAATGCTACATGTCACCGCATAAAACAGAAAGTAAGGAGCCTCAAATAGAAACAGAGCTAGCCTAGTCACATGCTTAAATATTCCAATGTCATTTTCAACTCAACACCAAACTAAAAACTGCCACATAACATTTGCTTGCAAAAAAAAGACCAGTGATACAGTTCGGACATGGCTAATGCTTGAGAGCAACCAAATGTCCTGCCAATGAAAGGTGGAGGAGTGATGGTTTTTTTTTTTAAGCGACAAAGATAATGGCAACCCTTGGCCATGAGACGTCAATGTGGATTTGCTCACTTTAACACAACTTAGGAACATCCACAGCATCATCATGACACATATTTGTGGTTCTAAAGCAAAGGAAATAAGCAAAAAAAAACAAAACCCTTTTCAACACACAGTCTGAAAAAAAGGTAGCTGATTAATTTACAGGGGAGTATTCTTGCTGTGTATGTTTTCCCCAGTGCATCCAATCTCTCAGCACCTGCTTGTTCTTGCGTACTCAGTATGGAAAAGGAAAATCCCCGCAAGGAAGCAAAGCAAACAAACTCAGAAAGTAAGCAATAATTATCTGCCCTCAAGCTCTATCAACTGCCAAGCGAAGCAGAAGACGGCAGAGTCACAAGGACTTCTGCTACTGACTTGTAACACGTATTATATAAAATAATCGTTTTTTACAGCCCAGAACCATGCAGATGACTAAACAAATCTGTGACAACATTTGTCTTAGACATGGCAGACCAACAATTTCCAATAGAAGAGGATATATGTAACTCAGGGTTGAACTGTGGAGTCCTTGGTGCCCTTTGAGTTTGGTTGTTTGCTTGCAGATGTTTAATTACCCATCTAGGTCAGGAGTTCCCAACCACCGGTCAGTGGACCGGCACCAGGTCAAGGCATGCCAGCAACCGGGCTGCACAAACAAGTGAAACCCCTTCCGCAGGATGCAGGCAGCACACAAAGCCACACCCCCTCCGGTCCGTGGAAAAACCTTTCTCCGCGGAACCAGTAGTGCCCAAAAGGTTGGGGGCCACTGGTGAAACCATCAGTGTTGGTGAGTATGAGATCTGCTCCCTGTTTATATACAGTAACTTACTTGCCATGTTGGTGGGGGTGTGGTTTCCTCCTTGGTAGTTCAAGCAGAAAACAATACCCTAATCAAGGAACTCCACAGACCAAGAGGTACCTGATTGTAAGTTTCCCCCATTTTTTTCCATACTATCAGATTACATCTAATATGAAAGTTATATCATTAACGGAAGCCTTTTAAGCAGCCTATAATGAAAACAAATAATACTGTTATCAAGAGGAGACTTCAGAAACAGAGGTTCCACTACCTTGCCAGGTTATGAGAAGATGAGTTGGGTTTTTTTAATGAAAATAACAGAAAGGCTGATGAGTATGATTTTGTACATACAAGGTTTAATAATCTGTTGTTTAGGAACTTAGTTGCCATTACATATCTATTGCAATATATAATAAAAGTAGAATGTTAAAGATCTTGAGCTTTGGAGTAAATTACCTTTTTCCCAAAAAACTACATTTGACAATCTGACTTCTCCTGTGATTAAAACACAAGTTTGAAATAGCCCCTACCTAAAATACATTTTCTTAAACAAACATATGCATGTGAAAAAGGAATTCTATATTTTCCTCTATGGGAGCAAAGCTGGGCCTTTCTGCCTAGAAGGCTGAAATTATATTCATTTTCTTGCTGTTTAATATTTTAACTATCATCTTAATAGTATATAAATGGTTAAAGAAAATACAAATTTCCTGTCATACAGATTTTATTTTGATTGTTCGGTTTATTGTTACTTCAAATTCATAAGGGAGGAATATTTTGTCTTTTTCTTTAATTAGGTGTATTTACAAATTCTACTGTATGAATTCTTGTGACAAATGAAGCTTACTCGTGACTGATACAAGCCAAAATACAATGACAAATATTACTAAGGCCTATAATCATCTTAATTGTGTTTAGATCTTATTTCTACAAATACCGAATTAATTAATACATGTTTAAGCAGCATTATTCTGTAAAGCTTCAAACTCCTTCACAAGAACATCCTTCGACATATTAAATATACAATATATAAGGATCAATCATCAAGCAAGGGACAGTTCATGTAAATGTAAAAATGATGGGGTGGGGGGAGAAGGAAATTGTATCAAATGAGATACAAGCTACATATGGACTCATTTGAAATAAACAGTGCTTATGTAAAGGACTGATGCAAATAGCAGATACAAATGGAACCTGCAACAAGGTTGGAGTACTCACTGTTCATGTTTCCAGACACTCCATTTGCCATTTTCCTCATTCCCCATTTTTTTATGCCTTCCACCCAGAGTTCGGGATCATTCCATGCCTATTAAGTATATTTGTCCTTATTAGCTTGGAAATCCCTCTCCTAAGATTTTCTTTTCTTTCCTTTTTCTCTTGTACCTGTACAAACATTAGGATTTGCCATTCAAGCACATGATGGTGGAAGGCACTTGTGACAAAATGGCACCTAAGAGAGACATGAAACCAGGACGGCAATGCAGAGCTATCTGAAACAATTATACACAGTTACCAGTCAAGTCACAAGACCAACATCCAACATTTTATCCCATGGTTGCCCAAAAATAAAGCACCTCAGTAAGAAACATTCATATAGTTCCCCCAAAATTGAATTACTATGACACAGTACATATATCCAATGTATGCACTGGAGTAGATTGCAGATGCTCTTAAGAGTTAACTGGGATAACATTGTTTTGCAGTTAATACGGTACAATGGAACCCCTTATCATTTTTTTTTCTTACATCTATTTCAACAAAGGCAGATATACTTCTCTGTTCTGCAGGATGGTATTCTGTATATTATAGTCAAAGAGAAAAGATCCTTTTAAAAAGTTGCAAAAAAGAATAGTCCTACCACTAGTATGGCAGTGTTTCTTAAGTTATAAACCATAACTGATTTAAGAGACAGAGTGTCAGTATTATTTTGCTTTGACAAAGCAGTTGTTTCAGTGTGAATTCAATGTGAAACAAGAACTGATAACAGGCTTTAAATATGGACAGGTTAATATTTCTGATGTACCCACTCACAATGCGGAAATGTTGTACAACATTCTATAACCATCTAGCCCTTTGTTGACTAATTTAACAAAATCTGCAAGTAAGAACATAGAACAAAAACTTGCAAGATGAAAAAATGCACGATGAAATTATATTGTCTTCTACTGCTCTATAGCAGCATTCCTGAATGGTAACAGGATACTTTTGCATCAGATAATCAGGCTACCATCTAATTTGTGTTAATAGGATATGGTGTATTTAATTAAAGTTTAAATTCAACATTTTGAGTTTGAATTTAAAAGTGGAAACAAATAACATAGAAATAGCTGGATGCTTTGAAAACTGTTCATAGACAATGATCTCCATCTTCAACATTTACTTTTAGAGCAAACCCAATTCCTAACTCTTAGAAAAATCAACATCAGTTCAAAAGTAATCCATGATTATGCTTAGCTTCCTGGTTACTCTAATAAAATATATAACACTTTTCAAAGCACAGGAGAAAAACCTTCTAATAACTTGATTATTTCCAACTTGTCTAATATCAACAAGATTAATTACTATTGTGTTTTAGTTTGGCAAAAAAACCCTATCATTTATGAAGTATGACAACCAATTATATCATGATATGTGCCTTAATATTTGTAAATATTTTATATGACTCAGGGATAAATATTTCTATTGATAATTGAATTCAATGTGTAACAAATAATAAACAATGATTGAATTCCCATTATTCCAAAGCTTGTATATTTAATACATGAAACTGCATTGCTGAATTTTAATTTGAATGCTGAATTGTAAGAAGGTCATATTATACATCAGAATCTCTTTGGTGCACTCAGAAAATATGTTACTACTATACAATATGCCCCTGAAGTATCTTCCCAGACTATCTTCAAATGTTTCCAGGGCTATGAGTTATTTCAAAATTGTCCAGGATATTTGAAATTTCAAAAATGAATCCAATGTGAAATATTTTTTATAATATGCAAAACACTTTAAATGTTGTTTAAAGTATACTATAAGCTTTTTTCCTCTAAAAATTATTTAGTTAATAAGCTAGCCATCCTAGTTTTTTCCATGAATAAAGACCTACATGATTACAGAAGCATTATTTTCTTTCTCTAGAATCTCTTCCTCCTTTTAATGCATTGTTTAGCTAATAATGCTAAAAATAGCATATTGAAATGAACTTGGCTATAACAGATAAACAAAAAACTATAAAGCAATGGCAACCAAGAAGCTCAACAATAGCAAACTTGAGAAACCAGTGTGTTTCTATACCTCAGTAATGCAGGTGTGAGAAAATTGTTAGGCTAAGGAAAAACAGGATTTTAAAAGGCAGAATATTTAACAGCTCAGGGTACTTTCTTTTCTGCCATTCCTCATGACAGTGTCTTTCATCCTGCATTTAAAACCATCAATTAATTTGTCTTAAGAAAAGAGGAGCGGACTACATTTACATATTTTAAAATAGTAATTGCCAATATTTCACAATTATATTAATCAACCTGTCTGTATAGACAAATGAAGATAAACGTATCTTCATAGACATTTAAGATACAATCTTCAAGAAATGTAAGCTTATGACTATCTACAGGAAGAGATTATAAAAATGGAAAAGCCATGGAATAAACAGATCTTAAGTAGATTTGGAAGAAAGTAGCAATCATGTTGGGAGGTTCTAAAAGAAAGTGCTCAAAGTAGTACCAAAGCACAGAGGTTTTTTTTAAAAAACTGCCCATTTTCTAGATTTCAGGAATCAGTTTTGATATATTTAATGATGTCACAGCAAACATTGAAGAGGCACTATCTTTTCTTCCAGAATTTCAAATTAAGAGGAATGGTAAATTAAAGAAATATTAATTACAGAAGAAATTGTCCCCATAAAAAATTGAGAATGGGAAAGTTAACATTAATTGTTTTCCTAATGGGTAGAGCACCCATCACCATCCAAGAAAAAAGAAGTTAACAGATGAGAGCGGAATACCCCAAATAAGCCCACCAGTTGATGTCCACTGCAGAGCTCTGCTAGGAAATTTCAATGTCCCACATTCAGTTGAATAGATTGGTTACATATAGGTAGTATGACCAGAATGGCTGTATCCCCAGTTTAGAAGAGAAGCATGGCTGCAATCTACTTGGCATAATGCACACAAGTGAACTTTGAGGACTGGGATTTAGCCCTCAGCTTCACAGAATTTGGGCTCCCTTGAGATAACCCAGCAGCAGGTCACAGTCATGCTAAAGAGTGCCATGATCTTAAATGCCAATGACAAGAAGACTAGGCATTTTACCTACCTGGCTGGACCCCATCAAGTACACCCTGCCCTGGAGGAATAGAAACAAAGTTACATTATACCAAAAGTCCCCTAAGTCAAACTGACTCCTTGGACTGATGATGAAGGTTGGAATAAAAATCTACATGCAAACCCAAAGACACAAAGAATATCAGAACATTCCTGGGTATTTTTGTTTCCTGATGCTACTCTTTTAAAAATATAGAATGCTCTTCCTTGATAAATCTAGGACATAATACCATTTTCCAAACTCTCCAAAATCTAAACAAATACTTTTTGTTCCATTTTGCTTTTTTCTATACTAGAGAAAAGCACTATATTTCTGGCAGACACAATAAAGTCTGACTTATTCAGATTACAAATCTATTTATAAATACAAATAAATAATATAAATATAAATAAACATAAAGATGTTCTCAGAATGTCTCACGAAGTCTGACTTCTTTCAGTCACTGAAATTCATTTAAAAAGCATGAACTGTAAACAAAAGTTTAAACTCAGAGATTCCTATGTCTATTTTCCTTTTATAACAGTAAAGAATTGGGATACTATGGATAAAACAATATAACTCAAATCCACCACTATTTTCACTTTTCCTGCACATTTTGAAACTCATGGTAACTGGTCATACAGGTACAAGCAGCTATCTTCATTTCTTAAATTTCATACAACCATCATTTATTCAAGAATATCTTATCTCCCATTATAGTATCACATTAATATCCAAGAAAGCTGGTATACACTGCACACAAAAACTAGTTGCCAGTTACCAAAAACAAACAAACATGCTTATTATTGGGAGAAGAAACTAACATCCCCCCCCAAAAAAAGTCCTAAAGTAGTGCTCTACAATCTAGAGTTGCCCAGATATGTGTGAGTTACACTGGCTGGCGAACATGGAAACCGAATCCCAGTAAAACTGCAGGGATTTACAGCAGTCAAAATATTGCTGAAATACACTGTTGTGTATGCTGAAAAAAGTATGTATCATCTGAATTACAGCTTCCCTATTTTTTCACCGCTCACTATCTTCAGTCATATTGGAGTCTGATATTTGATATTTCCCTCCTAGCTTTGACCTCCTCCATAATTATCTCTAACTTGCCGTTTAGTTGTTCTCTGGCAACTCAATCATGACCTCAGAGAATGGTCCTTGCAGACAATGCAATGCTGCTCTGTGGAAATATAGAATATGAGCTCATCAAACTAGAATGCTTCTTCCTGAGAACTTCCTGAGAACTGGAGCCAAGATTAAATTGTGGGTGGTA
Organism: Naja naja; assembly: GCA_009733165.1. NCBI lineage: Eukaryota > Metazoa > Chordata > Lepidosauria > Squamata > Elapidae > Naja > Naja naja. Next base: position 295,250,901 of record CM019148.1, read on the forward strand.
ACATTCAGTGACTCTCTGCTATTTATAAATTCCTGGCTTCTTCTAAATTTTTAAGTTATAGATACTACAATTGACAAGGCCAGCACCAGCTATGTCTTCAAAGAGATTCTCATTAAAAGTTTGAAATCCTCTCCAAGGATCACTAAGCAGAGAATTCTGTACCACATTTTCTGCTGCCAGCTAGAGGTTATATTCACTTTTTTTCCACCACTGCCTTTATAACATCCTTTAGAGTCTCTGATCCTGGAGGCCCCTTTTGTGCATCACTGAAACTAAGCTGTACCTGTAAATTTCTCCAATTTCATTTGAAGAATCCAGTCTTCAAATTATTTTATTTATTTATTTATTTTATTGGACTTATAGGCCGCCCTCTCTCCCGAGGGACTCAGGGCGGCTTACAATAAAAACAAGAATATAAATATTAAAATAGAATTAAACTAAACTAAGCCCAATAAAATTTAAAACCCGATTAAAACTAAACATTGATAATAAAAAAAACCCACCCCCACCCCATTCAGCCCAGGCTGGCCTGTTGAAACAACCAAGTCTTTAGGTCGCAGCGAAAGGAACAGAAGTTAGGGGCCAACTGGAGCTCCAAGGGGAGCTGATTCCACAGGGTGGGTGCTCTCACAGAGAAGGCCCTACCCCTGGGTGCCACCAACCGACAGTGTCTGGTTGACGGCACCCCCAGGAGGCCCTGCCTGTGGGAGCATACAGGGAGATTGGAGGTTGATGCTGGCAGGAGACGCTCCCGCAAGTACCCCGGACCCAAGCCATGAAGGACTTTATATGTGATGACTAATACCTTGAATCTCACCCGGAGGGCAACCGGCAGCCAATGCAGGCCGCGCAGGAGGGGTGTAACATGGATGTATCAGGACACTCCCATCACTACCCATGCAGCCACATTCTGCACCAGCTGAAGCCTCTGGATGGTCCGCAAGGGCAGTCCCATGTAAAGAGCATTACAGTAGTCGATTCAGGAAGTCACGAGTGCATGAGTAACCATCCGTAGGGAATCTCGGTCCAAATAGGGACGCAATTGGCGCACCAGACGAATCTGGGCAAATGCCCCCCTGGTCACAGCTCCCACCTGCTCCTCCAGATTGAGCTGTGAATCCAGGAGGACACCCAAATTGTGAACCCTATCATGGGGGGCAACACCTCTCCCCCCATGGCCAATGATGGAACCTCTTGGATTATCTGAGATGCCGGTACGCACAGCCACTCAGTCTTGGCCGGGTTGAGTCGAAGCCTGTTCTTCCCCATCCAGATCCGCACCGCATCCAGGCAATGAGACATCACGGAGAGAGCATCACCGATTTGGTTCGGAGTGGAGATGAACAACTGGGTATCATCAGCATATTGATGATACCTCACCCCGAATCCATGCATGATCTCCAGGGTGATCGGCTATGGCAGGGGGGGGACGGGAGAGGGGGCCAAATTATGTTATGGAGCACGCTCCCGGTGCTTACGAGTGGTGGCGCGCTCCGACCCCCAGGTCTCTGCCCGCTCCCCTGGGGTCTTGGGAGGTGTGGTCTCTGGGCTCAAGCTGGTTTATGTGAACGCCAGGTCCGTAGCCAATAAGTCATCCCTCCTCCATGAGCTCATGGAGGAGGAGGCTGCAGATCTGGCATGCATTACGGAAACCTGGTTGGGTCCGGAGGGGGGTGTCCCTCTGTGTGATTTATGCCCCCCAGGTTTCCATGTGCTGTACCGGTCTCAAGCCCAGGGAACGGGTGGAGGGGTAGCCATAATTGTCAGAGAGACCCTGTTTCCAAGGGAGGCCACTGTCCCACAGATAGGCGGGTGTGAGGCCCTCCTCGTGAGATTGGGCCCAGGAGGTCGGTTGGGTTTGCTGCTAACGTACCTGTCCCCCAGCTGCGTGGCGGCGACCCTTCCTGAGCTTCTCGACGTCCTCTCGGAGGTGGTGGTGGAGTTCCCCAGGCTTATAGTTCTGGAGGATTTTAACCTGCCCTCTCTGGGGGGGCGTTGGATCTGGCTCAGGAGTTCATGGCATCCATGGCAGCCATGAACCTGACCCAGGTGATTCACGGGCCCACTCACAAGGGGGGGGGACACGCTCGACCTTGTTTTTGTCTCGGGGCAGTGGTGTAGTGATCTGGGAGGGGGTTCTCCATCTACCCTACCCCTATCATGGACGGATCACTATCTCCTGCGGCTGGTCTTTCAATTGGCTGTCCCTCGCTGCTGGGATGAGGAACCAATTCGATGGTTCCGCCCCAGGCGCCTGATGGACCCTGAAAGGTTTCAGACGGTGCTGGGGTTCTTGCTCGCCTCCCTCGACCACAGCCCGGCCAAGACGCTGGCAGCCGCCTGGCAACAGGAGGCCACGGCGGAGCTCGACCAGGTTGTCCCCTTGCAGCCTCTTCCCACCGTAGATCCCAGTTGGCTCCCTGGTTTTCTGAGGAGCTCCAGGGGATGAAACGGCGGAGAAGACGCCTGGAGAGCAGGTGGAGGACTAGCCGCTCTGAATCCAACCGTGTCCAGTTACGAGCCTATATTAGGACCTGTTACGAGCCTATATTAGGATATTAGGACCTGGAAGCAATTAGGGCGTGAGGCGTGCCTACTTCTCCACTCTGATTGTGTCAGCTGATGATCGCCTGCGGCCCTGTTTCGGGTGACCCGCTCCCTTCTTCAATTGAGGGAGGGGGGATGACCCTTTGCGGGGCAGAGCAGAGGAATTTAGTTTACATCTGGCAGATAAGGTCACTTGGATTCATGCCGGCTTGGACTCAGACTGGCAGGGGTCTGATGATGGGGTGGCGATGGATCTGATTGATTCTATCTGGTTTGAGTTCGATCCGGTCTCCCTTGATGAAGTGGACAGGATCATGCAGAGGCTGTCCTCCACCATGTGTTTATTGGACCTGTGTCCTTCCTGGTTGGTGTATGCCTCCAGGGATGTTACACGCGGCTGGCTCCAGGCAGTTGTCAACGCCTCCTTGAGTGAGGGAGTCTTTCCCGCCGCCTTGGACCCGGCCGTTTTGAATAACTATTGTCCAGTCTCCAACCTTCGCTTTTTAGCGAAAGTTGTCGAGAGTGTGGTGGTGCAGCAGCTTCCCTTGTTCCTGAAGGAAGCTGATTATCTAGACCTGTATCAATCGGGCTTCAGGGCCGGACACAGCACAGAGACAGCATTGGTCGCACTGATGGATGATCTCTGGAGGGCTCAGGACAGGGGTTTTTCCTCTGTCCTAGTCCTGTTAGATCTCTCAGCGGCTTTCGATACCATCGACCATGGTATCCTTCTGCAGCGGCTCCAAGGATTGGGGTGGGGGCACCGTTTTGCGGTGGTTCTCCTCCTTCCTCTCGGGCCGTTCGCAGTCAGTGTTGGCAGGAGGGCAGAGGTCGGCCCCGAGGCCCCTCACTTGTGGGGTACCACAGGGTCCGTCCGCTCTCTTGTTTAATATCTACATGAAACCGCTGGGCGAGATCATCCGAGGATTTGGGGTGAGGTATCATCAATATGCTGATGATACCCAGCTTTATATCTCCACCCCAGACCAGATCAGGGATGCTCTCTCTGTGATGTCCCGGTGCCTGAAGGCGGTACAGGTCTGGATTGGGAGTAATAGGCTCCAGCTCAACCCGACCAAGACTGAGTCGCTGTTCCTACTGGCATCTCGGTTCTCATTGGATATACCATCTTTGGTCATGGGTGGAGAGGTATTACCCCCCATGGATAGGGTGAGGAATCTGGGCGTCCTCCTGGATTCACAGCTCAGTTTGGAGGAGCATGTGGGAGCTGTGGCCAGGGGGGCTTTTGCCCAGGTTCGGCTGGTATGCCAGCTCTGCTCTTATTTGAACCAAGATGCCCTTCGAACAGTCACTCATGCGCTCGTCACCTCCAGAATCGACTACGGCAACGCTCTTTACATGGGGCTGCCCTTGCGGACGACCTGGAGGTTACAGCTGGTGCAAAATGCGGCCTCGCGGGCTGTGATGGGAGTGTCCCGATACTCCCATGTTACACCCCTCCTGCGCGACCTGCATTGGATGCCGGTTGTCTTCCAGGTTACCTTCAAAGTGCTAGTAACAACGCATAAAGCCCTAAATGGCTTGGGTCCAGGGTACTTGCGGGAACGCCTCCTGCCAGCATCACATTCCGATCACCCTGTTTGCTCCTATAGGAGGGGCCTCCTTGGGATACCATCGGTCAGGCATTGTTGGCTGGCAGTCCCCAGGGCTAGGGCCTTCTCTGTGGGAGCACCCGCCCTTTGGAATCAGCTCCCCGTGGATCTCCATTTGGCCCCTGATCTCCGCTCCTTCCGCCAGGACCTGAAGACCTGGTTGTTTCAACAGGCCGGCCTGGAATGACCGGGTGGGGTTTTAGGGTTATTTAATTTATTTTAATGTTTTTAATGTATCTGACTTGTTCTATTTAATAGTTTTTTATTGTAAATTTGTTCTGTTTTTAATGTTCGCCGCCCTGAGTCCTTAGGGAGTAGGGTGGCATACAAGTCGAATAAATTATTATTATTATTATCTTGCCCAGCGGCTTCATATAAATGTTGAACAGGAGAGGCGAGAGGACCAAGCCCTGAGGCACCCCACAAACTAGGGGCCTCAAACTCGACCTCTGACCCCCTGCCAACACCGATTGCGAACGACCCGAGAGGTAGGAGAACCACCATAAAATGGTGCCTCCCACCCCCAACCCCCTGAGGCGTCGCAATAGGATACCATGGTTGATGGTATCAAAAGCCACTGAGAGATCTAATAGGATTAGGACAGAGGAAAATTTCCTGTCCCGAGCCCTCCAAAGATCATCCATCAGCGCGACCAATGCTGTCTCCATACTGTACCCGGCCCGGAAGCCCAATTGGTATGGATCTAGGTAGTCAGCTTCCTCCAGGAACTCTGGGAGCTGATGGGCCACCACGCTCTCAACAACCTTCGCCATAAAGAGAAGGTTGGAGACCGGACAAAAGTTGTTCAAGACGGCTGGGTCCAGAGCAGGCTTAAGGAGGGGCCTCACCACCGCCTCCTTCAAGGCGGTGGGAAAGGAACCCTCCCTCAATGAAGCGTTGATAACTGCCTGGAGCCAACCATGTGTAACCTCCCTGGAGGCATATACCAACCAGGAGGGACACGGGTCCAATAAACACATAGTGGAACTCAGCCCCTCCATAGTCCTGTCCACTTACATTAGGGACACAGGCTCAAACTCATCCCAGATGATGTCGGCCAGACTACTTGTAACTCCTTCATCCGACTCCTGCCAGTTGGAGTCCAAGCCAGCCCGAATCTGAGCGATCTTATCCAGCAGATGCTGACTAAACTCCTTGGCCCTTCCCTGCAGAGGATCCTCCCTCACCTCCTGATGTAGGAGGGAGGGAGCGACCCTAAACAAGGCGGCCGGGCGATCATCTGCGGACGCAATGAGAGTGGAGAAATATGCACGTTTCGCCACTTCCATTGCTACCAGATAAGTCCTCGTATAGGCTCTTAACTGGAATCGGTCGGATTTGGACTGACTGGATCTCCAACTGCTCTCCAGGCCCCTCCTTCGACGCTTCATCTCCCGGAGCTCCATAGAAAATCAAGGAGCTAACCGGGATCTGTGACAAGTAAGGGGCCGCAAGGGGACAACTCAGTCAAGAGCCTCAGAGGCCGCCCGTTACCAGACATCCACCAAGGCCTCGGCCGAGCTGTGGGCAAGGGAAGTGGGAATCAGCCCAAGTGCCTCCTGGAACCCCTCATGGTCCATTAGATGCCTCGGGCAGAACCATCCAGTAGGTTCCGCCTCCCAGCGACATGGAGTGGCCTGCCGGAAGATCAGAAATTATGAGCTTTCTTCCATACAAAAAGACTAGGGATTGTTAGCATTAGCTGCACTTACCACATTGAGAATAATGTTGCATTTACTCAAATAATCAATTAGATTTTATCTTTAATCAAATTACTTCTGAAATTTTATGTGCAATTCAAAACTTCTGTATATGTAATTTATATTGTCTTACATTTCCACCAGCAAAGATATGGTGAACTTTCATAGGCAATGTGACCTTTCTCTCTTGCTTCCACCATCTGTTTTCCACTATTGGAACAATTCATATAGTTCAATCTTAATTTAATCAGGAAACTAAAATATAACTTACTGCCTACCCAACCAGTGCTTTTTGGCGATGGAGAAAAGACAACCAATGGAACATCAGGTTTTCCACTCCCAAACCCCACAGCTAGTGAAGAATACCATAATGTATTGTATCAAAAGTTGTTGAGAGGTCAAAAACAACCAGTATGGTTGCATCACTAACGCAGCTCTCCCAAAAGTTATGAACAAATACAATCAATATTGTCTATGCTCCAGTCTGAAACCTGACCAACCTGGTCCCAATAATCTATTTCTTCAAGGTCTCTCTGGAACATTACCAAATGGGGGAGACTGGAAGAAAATTGTTTCCTCTCTTTTATTACATTGTTATAAATCTTGATACATTGTATTGTTTCAATACCCTAAAGTTTATATGATATGATTAAATATTATTAGCATTCTCCAATTATATAGCTCAAAGTACTGGAAATAGAGAAAGAAATTATCCATATTTATTACAATATAGCATGTCAATATTACAAAAATAAAATTATTTGGGGTTTTTTCATCCAAAATTAAGTATAACATTAAAAAAGAACCACTGCAATTCACATCAATATATTTGTAACACGATAATGGTTAAGTAAGTATCCAGCTAGATAGATAGATAAATAGCCAGCTAGCTAGATCGATAGATAGGCAGGCAGACAGGCAGATGGGAAGGATGGATTCTGAGGAGGCTTGGGTGCATTCCAGTCTACATATTTTGTGTGAGAGACAAGCCCTCCTTAATAGATCTCAGAGTATATGATAGAAGCAGATAGAATCTAGCAAGATTCTGTCTTTAGGGCATGACCATATGTATAAGAACCATTCTTGCTTTAATTGGATGAAAATTATTGAGAACTATTGGGTCTAGAGGTGACCTCTTGATTAGGGTGCACTACCACATTGAAGGCAAATGAAAGCATTCCTATCTCAAGAAAGAATTTATCTTCACATGGATCCACACTTTAGCAAGAGGATCTAATAAACAAGTGGCCAGACTAACAGTTGTGAAGATTCTGTCCATTTTCCCAGAAATCACACCATGAAATACTTTCCAGGCATCAAGATAGTGCCTCTGTCATTTCAACAAGACCTCACCAGTTGGAGTCTAATTCAAAGTAAATGCAAGCAACCCACCAGAGTCCTAGAGTAATCCCTACAGCAACTGAGTCAGTTACCTCATTCTCTACACAACAGAGAATGGATCACTTTAAACAAGGCTATCAACCAATAATAACAGCATTCACAGTATTGTGTTTTGAAGCTCTTAATGCTACAATGAAATCCCTAAAAGGGCTCTTACATTTGGTTAGATTCACTCTTTGTCTTTTTCCAATGAAACTCTAGGTATCTTTTAGCTGTTTTGTCTCTCAAAATTCCTTGGAAAACCAGGGAGCCCTATAAGATTGGCAAACACAAACTACAAAGAAGCAGCCTAATCCGAAATCCTTATCACACAACCATTCCAAGCAGAGATCATTTCCCCAGAACTTAGATTGGCACATACAAACCTGGAGATTAAGTAACAGTGACAAAATGGCTAAATGGTTACTGTATATTGTTAGGAAGTTGGATTGTACTGTTACTTATTTTAATGGTTTTAACTTTTTTATTGTTCTTAATTTTCGTTGTTATATTATTTTGGGGTGGTTTTTTTTATTTTTGTTTTGTGTTTCAGCTTTTGTGAGCCAGCCAGCATCACATATGTGAGAAGGGCAGTTATATAAACGAAACAAACAAATAACTGTAATCCCATGTCATTTCAGCTCTATCAATTCATAATACTGGACAAGTTATTTGTTTTTTAGCACTCACAATTTGCCTTCCTGTGAAATGAATATAGACAGGAACAGAAAATTGTGGATTCAAAAAACTAGGCCTTATTTTAGTAGAAGACCGCTTCAACTGATTTGAGGAAATTTCTTCTATGCATGCAGCTCTATATCATACAACATACTTTTAAGGAGGCCCTATTCTGAATCTCTGAAAAATGTTTTTGTGCATACAGTAAATGAAAATGCAGAAGAAAAGTGAATTGAACTAACTTTCTATACAGTCCAGTTTTTCTTTTTCTGATAAACCACAGCTAAACTAAATGGGCATTTGTAATATTAGAAATATTTTTTATTTGTGAACAGGGTAATTAGAGGTTGGGGGCATACTCATTTAATGAATAAACAAATTTCCAAAACAAAGAAATGAAATTACATGCATAACATATATTTATTTAAAGCTATACTTGATTTGCACCTGCTCCATGGATGGATGGGTGGGTGGATGGATGGATGGATGGATGGATGGATGGATGGATGGATAATAAACCATCTTCTGAACTACAATATGCAGTTTACAATGCAAAACAAGTAACAGAAAAAATAACATGAACACAGAAATAATTAAACTATATTAGCAGCACAGAACATAAAAACATTATACACACACACACGTTTCTGGAACGTATGAAGATTTCACTGAATGTTATACATGAATTCTGTCAAATGGTAGAAATCTGAGGAAGCCCGCAATAGAGCTATTCTTATGTATTCAAACACAATGTATACTACAGTTATCTTTTGTTTGGCCCTATCTAATAATTTAACAGTGGAGACCTTGTTTCAGGAATTGTTCAATATCTAGTTACAGTCCCAGAGAACAGAAAGGCATTCCTATCATATTTGCATAGGGAAAGAAAATACCTCCCGTGCTGAAAATATATCAGAAACAGACACTATAAAACTGTAAATAAAAGTTATTTAAATACATTTTGCTGTAGAGGCCTGGAGTGTTCCTTGAATTATCCTATATATTCAAAGTGCCTAATGGATAAAAAAAACTACACAACTGCAATTTGAAAATTCAAAACAATTATTGCTATCAAAGAAATCTAGGCAGATAAGTGCAAAAGCTATCTAGCAATTGCATTTATCCATATATCTGACATTTCCTCCTTATTTATCATTTACTTTCTACAATAACCCATTCATTTCTATTCCTTAGTCACTAGGAGAATCTGCTGTCATATATACCACAGGTGTCAAACTCAATAACGTCATGTGACATATCATGATGCATCGCAACTTTTTTGCCTTTGCGTAGCCAGGGTGGGCATAGCCTGCATGTGACCCATCCAGCCTGTGGGCCACCAGTTTGACACCCCTGATGTATATCATATTTGGCATTATGATTAATATTAATCATAAATACAAGTTAAAAACAGTTGTCCACTCTACCAGTCTCAGGACATCATTCCCAGTAACCATTAACATACCATATCCTTCTCAATTAAGTTTGCATGCAATTCAGGTAATAGATAAATTTAGAACTATATATAAATCAGCTAAACTGAAATGTTAGTAGCCTAGCTACCATGAAATAGCAAAGGGCTTAACTGTTTCTTTGCAGGTCTACAGACCCAGGATTCTGAAGAGTGGTTTGTGTCAGCGTTCCAGAAAAACCAGATCCCAATCAACAACTCCGAGACAGGCATTTTTTCAAACTTTGTTTTTATTTGGGAAAGTCATACTGGCACATCTGGGAAAACCCGAATCTGAGAGTTTCGGGTTTTCCCTCAGTAAATCCAAAATCCAAAATCCAACCCCTGCACCCATCAGTCCGTCACATGGCCCAATCACCATCTGTCCCAACTTGAGACATCCCTTCAACCACTCCCCCTCCAAGTGCAGGAATAACATGACCTTGACTGAAAAGAAGAATGCTATTGTGTCTGACTACTAACACTCTCAAAATCCCCCGTCCTAATTTCCCAGGCACAGGAATGTGGCAGCATGGAAGCTTCTGGTGTCTAATATGGCTTCCAAAGCTGACAGTTTGAATTTTCACTTTCAGATGTTCCACAGACTAATTAGACATATGACCAAGGTACCCAATAGTTTAATCTGAGAATTAAAATCCTTGCCATGGCTCAGAAAAATTAGAAGTATTTGCAGGTTCTGAACAGATCATCTTATATGGCAATTGTCTGTCAAATGTCATACAAAAGTATTAAATCAGTTGACATCTCAGAACACCAACATATTCTGATGTCTATTTTAAAAAGTCATCTGAAAGCAAATCACATCTTACTGCTGCTTTATAACTGCCTTTTCCAGGAAGAGGTTACCATCCCTTTGCTGCAATGAATGAGGCAAAACTTCTTTAACAAAAAAAAAAAGGGGGGCAAGGCCTACAAAAAGTTACAAAGTTCAAAATATATCAAAGTAATTTGGAAACTATCTTTTGTAATAATTTTGATAACTTTTTTGTGCTGTTTTCTCATTGTAGTTTTTCAAATACCAGTAACTATTCTGCTGGAAATGATTTCTATTATATAGTTATGATATATAATCTAGAAATGTCAAAAAGCAATTGTAAGGCTAGGAGCCCACCGAAAATCCAGGCTCTGTAAACTTAATGTGGATTTTAAGAAATATCCTGGAAATGGGCTCAAAACCAATTTTCTATTTTTGTCAGGAAAGCCACATGGATATAGCCGTTCAGTCTGAGAGAGGTATTGCTTTTTATGACAAATCATACAGGCACTATCAAAGACTTCATATCACAACCTGTGTTCTTCAAAATTTAAAATTATTTCCATTCTTTGCAACTTTCAAGTATTTCCTAGAGCAGGTATCATTAAAAATTTCTATGAGAAAAGAATTTTTATTTTGACTGTTGACAGTTGTTAAAAATAGATTATTTCTTTTATTTCAAATCATCATACTATAACAAAACAGTACCTGCTACTTCCACAATCTGGTGCCTAGCAATATCATAGTAGGGATCATCCCACCGCAGATGTGTGGCAGAATCCGGGGAGCTCTTGGTATCATCTGTACAGTACATATGTAAATGAACAGACAAAAAAAATCACATAAAGTCAAACTTACTAAATAAGGGCCCAGAAGTACAGAGGTATGTCTATCTGCATTATCAGTAGGATGGCTATATTAATTTATCTGTATCCCTGCACCTTTATTCAGGTGTGGTGGGGTATAAATGGGGTACATTTATTTGTTCATTTGGTATTTCAAAACAGACAAGTGCATGCACTAAGATTAATTGTTTAAACATATTTATAAATGCATCTGCTTTAACTATATAAAGCCATCATTAATGGAACAAAATAAGAGACTTAAAATCTTCTGCCACAAATCCCAAAATGAACAACTATAATCTACTGCACTGATATCTATACTGTACAGGTATTTCTTTGCTATATGCAACCTATAATATTCCAGTTCTTATTTGCTGATTACTGTCTTAGTTCTTTATTACAATTTATATTCAGGATACCAAGCAAACTCTTTTGCAACATCTTAAAAGAAATTTAAGATAAATGCTGCCGAACAGGATTGTGCAACGTTTTGGATTCAAAGGCAAACAAGTGCTTCTGAGTATGCAGGCATCACTAACAGCCAATCTTTTCCTGAGACTTTACTACAGCTGCAGAGGACAGTTAGGGCCTTGCAGAGAAAGACAGAGCTGGTTTAACAAGCTACAGGCAGGCAAAAATGTCAGATTATGGACTCCTTAAAACAGGGGTCCCCAACCCCCAGGCCGTGGCCCACTACCGGGCCGTGGCCTATTTGCAACCGGGCCACACGAGTGGCGAGCCAGAGTGCATTTGTGCACAGCTTGACTTGTGTAGGTAACAGGCCAACACATGTGCATAAGTGTGCACAGAGCAAATCAAGCTGCACTAGCATGTACATGCACACTGGCCTTCTGTTCACACAGTCCAGCTCTCTCTCCACCCCACCGGGATGCCAAGCTGCAGAGGTTGGGGACTGCTGCCTTAAAACATGACTGCCACCTCCTGCCAATGTTTTATTAACAGAAACACTTACCTGACTTTGGGAAAACAGGCTCTTCATCTGATGGCCAATTTTTGTCATCTAGAGAGGACAATTTGAGCTGATTGAGAGACTCGCTAGTATCTTCCAGACTCAGGTCCTCTTGTAAATCTGGGTATTGCTCCATGCTTCAAGTGCTCAAAAGATTACTTGAAAAGAAACAGCAGAAATTCACAAATCAGCAAAGAAACATCTCACAATTTTCCCTGGCATTTCCCAAAGTGTCCTCCTTTAAATGTCATTCTAGATGTGACAGACTTTTCATTCATATCTAATTTGAGGGGGGAGCACAGATAACATTGTTCTGATTGCAGTTGTATTTTCTTTCATTATCCCTCTTATGCTAATATATTTGCTTTCTCTTCAGACCTTCATAACAAAGGTGATAGGAAAGGGCAAGGCAATAGGCCTATCCAAATTATTTACTGGAGTACTTATATTTAGGTGTACAGGTCAAAATGGCAATATTGGAATGAGGTCCCTAGGGCTAAGCCCTCTCTCTCATTTTTTTTAAATTCATATTTATATGCCACCCTTCTCCGGAGATTCAGGGCGGCTTACAATTTATTTATTTATTTATTTATTAGTGGGACTTGTATGCCGCCCCATCTCCGAAGACTCGGGGCGGCTCACAATTAAAACAACAAGAACAATAAATACTTTAAAAAAATTAAACTAAACAAGCCCCAGGACATAATTACAAAATACAAAGATAAGAACCACCCCACCTGAGGGTCACAGCCCGGATTGGTTAAACAACCACATCTTCAGGTCATGGCGGAAGGTGCGGAGGTCAGGGGCCAGGCGGAGCTCCAAGGGAAGTTGATTCCAGAGGTCAGGGACCGCAACAGAATAGGCACGTCGTCGGGGGACCACCAGCCGGCATTGCCCGGCCGATGGAACCCCAAGGAGTCCTTGTCTATGTGCTCGCACAGGGCGGTTGGTATTCGATGTCGGCAGAAGTTGCTCCCTTAAATAAGGACCCATGTCATGTAGGACTTTGTATGTTAGAGTTAGAACCCTGAATCTCACCCGGAGTGCAACCGGCAGCCAATGCAGGCTGCGCAGGAGGGGGGCAACATGGGAGAACCGGGAGACTCCCATCACCACCCGCGCCGCCGCATTCTGCACCAGCTGCAATTTCCGGATGGTATGCAAGGGCAGTCCTAAATAGAGAGTGTTGCAGTAGTCGAGTCGCGAAGTAACAATGTTTGGAGCACAACCCAATGCGCTCAGCAATAGCCTTCATTCCATTGTATATGCCTGCTTATTACTAAGCGGCATTTTTACAAAGTCAGCTTATTGCCCCCAACAATCTTGGGTCCTCACTTTACCTACCCCGAGAGGATGGAAGGATGAGTCAACCTTGAGCCTGGTGGGATCCGAGCCTGCACTAATTGCAGGCAGCTGGAACTAAGTGCTAGGCATTTAACAGCCTGCATCACCAAGGCTTAACATCTTAACAAGGTTTAACATCTATGTGAAACTATTGGTGGAGATTCTCCATTGATTTGGGATTATATATCATCAATTTGCAGCAGATATAAATATCTTTATATTTAATATCTAAACTAAACATTTTTAATATCTAGTCCAGGCCAAGCAGAAGTGGAAATCTAAACCTGATATCACTAGGCTGTGAGGGACTGTTGGGACAGAAATCTTCTGCTTCCTTTGATGCTCAAGCTGCCTCTAAAGAAGCTGGTGTACACTTTGAGGGTTCTGGCTTCACAACTTCTGCTGGAATAGGAACCAGGAATGGCCAGCTTCAGTTGTGCCCCTTCTTGTACCAGGAAGTATTTGTCACCTGTCATGTAGTACTCACCATTACTGGGATTCATTTTACATGAGGTGTCCTTGAACACAATTTGAAAACTGCAACTGGCACAGACTGCACAGCACTAGCCAGTTCAACAAAATAACATCTGTTTGTGAAACCAGCACTTTTTGCCAGTAAGCTTCTAAGTCCAATTACCCATAAAGTTTGGGTCCTTGTTATCTCCAGAATCCTCCCAGCAGAATCTCCCTGCCCTATATCAGTTTTTGTGATGTTTTGTGAATTCATTTATCACAAGATCAGTGGGGGAGAAAATGTTTTTGGTAGTAATGGCTTTTTACATTATTTATTACATTTTAAAAGCATATCATTTCATGTTTTTCAGATTGTATATTGTAATCTGTAAATACACCAGATAATACATTTGGTAATAAATACATTTGAAAAGCTTTGCAAAATCCTACACAAACCTAATAAACATTGTGGTTTGATATTGTGGGTTTACATCCAATAGGAAGATGGGTTTATCATTTCCTATACTGGCCAATCAAACTAATGACATAGCCATACATCTTCATATTATTAGAGGAAAAGATCTGAGACACATTCTGCATTCCCATCATGGCTTTTCCAACTTGCCAACCTGGGCTGATGGAGGGGATGGGGTTTTAGTGAATTGTTTTTATTAATTTTAATTGATTATTGGGTTTCATACTTAATTCTTTTTTAATATTTGTATTGTATTTTTATGATTGTATGCCACCCCCAGTCCTTCGGGAGATGGGGTTCCATAGAAATCCAATAAATAATAAATTATTATTATTATAGCAAATTGATTGTAGGTAGTCCTCAACTTATGCTTAGTGACCATTCAAAATTACAAAAGAACAGACCTCCCCAGGCCTACTTATGACCTGGATTCAAAATTCCAATGGCTGCTCTTCCTCTCCCACATCCCGAGGTCATTTGATCATTTTTTGGACACTTGGCAACCAGCCCACATTTACAACTGTTTGCAAGGTTCTGTGGTCATGTGACTATGATTTATGACACTAATTACAGACAATGGATTTACTTAAAGACTGTCACCTTGGCTTAATGACTGGTGATTCACTTAACCACCACCACAAAAAGGTAAAAATTGGGTGCAGTTATATGGTGACTTCCTTAATGCCTGGCATAACTTACAATTGTAATTCCAGTTTTTTAGAAGTGGTTTGCCATTCCCTCTTTCCTCGGGCTGAGAAACAGTGACCATCCAAAGGGCACCCATCTAGCTTTGTGCCTAAGGTGGAACTAGAACTCACGATCCCTGCCTTCTAGATTGATGACTTAACCATTACACTAAACTGGATCTCATTAAAAGTGTTGGGGAATACTTAAAATCAATTCAAGCAATAATCAACTCCCAAATAAAATATTTCAAAAATGGATCAAAGCAAGGTTATATCTAATATTAGAAATTAATATCACTACAAAGACAACAGCAAAAATATCTCCACATATTAAAGCATTATGCCATAATTTCAATAAATCCTTGAGGGCACTGAAGGGAATGTAGCTGCATATTTTATAGCTAATATAATATTAATATATTTGTTATTAGTCATAGCAAATGTACATCTACATTACACTTACACTTCAGTTAACTATAAAATTGTTGTGCAGGAAGTCTAGCTTGACAAAATACAATATATTGGTAGGAAATATTAATGCAGACTGGTAGATCTGCAAAGTTAACCTCAGCTATGGTTTGTTCCTCTCTCAGAGATAGGAGGAGCTGCCAAAGGGACAAAGAGCAGGACATTTTACTGTTCTGAATGAATAGCTAATGCTAGAAACATGCTTAAATTGCAACCAACCATCTGTCTTTAGCAATATCCTCAGTTTCTATGGAAACCTTAACCACCATAAGAGGTGACTCATTCTCTTCAAAACAACTTCAGCAGCATATTCTCAAAATTATCTAAATTTATCCAATTAAAGCAATATCCCTAGTATCAACATAAAAACAATCTCCAATTTGCTTACAGTAAGTGATTCCAATTTTCTCACTTAGTAATACAACATGATCAGAATATAGTACTTATTAATTATCATACCAGTATGGTATTTAGTTTATAAGTGGTATTTATATTCTATGTTTTCTCTTAAATATAGACAGCATATGGTAGATGCCCCCCTAATGCCATTCCAAAACCTAATTGATAAAAGTACATGCAAGTAGTATTTGACCTATCATAGTGTTTCAATATGTTGTTAAATCATCACTGTAGAAATGACCAACAAAAATATTAGAGGGAAACTAGTATTTATTTACATATAAATCATAAAAATACTTTCTATTGACATAGCTCATACTATGAGCAGAAAGTCAGATTAATGCATAAACATAGGATTTTTCACAATATTAGTAAATTTTAACTATATTTCTGTTCCATTTGAAGATGAGCATAGCACAAATACATTAAAGTATTTGAAGTTCCTGGCCATATCACTCTTATTACTTCTTAGAAAACATCTAATCCATGCTTAAACAAGACACTTCCAAGTTGCAATATTCAGCAGTGGACCAAAATATAATCTAATCTCTTAAAAGATGAGACATATCTAAATTGCTGTATTTTTTTCTTCAAATATTAAACTCCATTGCAGATTTCTTATTATTATGAACCAAACTACTGGTTGACATTTAAAAAAACACCCTCAGGAGCATGGGGAAACCTGAGGAAACCAGTAGTTGGAAGTTGCCAAACTAGTTTTCTGGTTCTAAATATGCAAATCAAATATTTGCCTTTTTCTCATAGCACCAAATCATGGGTGGTTAGCTATGCTACCTAAATAGTATCTGTAAAACATCAATTGTTCAATTCATTACTAAAATTTATTATTTAACTTATACTTGGCTGAAGCAACCTACAACACTTTGCAGATTACTAAAAATTTAAACATCAACTAGAGCATGTATCATTATAGTAGAGATATTTGCCACTTGTTATGTTGACACAGAAAGATAGGAGATGGTCCAAGCAGCTTAACATTATCTACATCTATTCTATAGAGGCAGTCTTTGAGTTACAATCCACAACCCTGGCTTAACAATGGCAGTTGGGACCAGAATTTCCATTGCTAAGTAATGTGATTGTAAAGTGCACCATCATGTAATCACATCACATAGCCACAGCAATCCCTGCATTCCCTCTTGCTATAATTGAGGAACATGGGTCATTAAGTCAATACCACCTTGCAACTTCCTGCCAGCTTCCAATATCCAAAGTCAATGGGGAAGCCAGCAGGAAGCCGCAAGTCCCAAGGCAGCTTGCAAGCAGGCCAACATGCAGCTAAATGACAGCTGCTGGATGAAGGAGGGTGCATGAGGATGCACGAGTGGCTGGGGAGGCACAAGTGCAATCAGATTCAAGAAGAGAGTACACATGGGAGAATAACTGAATAACAGAGTTGGAAGGAACCTTGGAGGGCTTCTGGTACAATCCCCTGGAGAGACTTACCCAAGCAACCTGTGACTTTCCTTGCTGGCTTCCCTGTTGACATTTCTTCTCAGAAGCCGGGAGGAAAGATTGTAAATCACAATTATGTAACTGCAGGATGCTATAGATAAGTGTGTGCTGATTGGTAAGTGATTAGATCGTGATCATGTGACTAAGGAGCTGCTGGGACAGTTGGGACTTCAAGGACCAGTTGTAACCACCACTCATTCAACACTGTCATAGTTTCAAATGGTCATTGAATGAGTGGTTGTTAACTGAGGACCACCTATATGTATTCCAGCAAACATTATCTTTCATTTCAAGCATATTTAAAAGAGGACTGTAAGAAAATGAAGTTATAATTAACTTTGAAAGGAAAAGGTAATTTTAGATATTCACTGTCCCAAACTTCCTCTATTTTTTCCAAAAGTTTCTAAAGTAATGATTATACAAAGTCATTAAAAGATATGATTTTAATACTTCAAAATCATTCTGTTTATACACTGAGGCAAAGAACAATACCCTAAGGTGAACAAAGAAAAATAATAGAACAATTAAAAAAAAACCAGACATAAAACATCAAAAGCAACCAGTGCTTAATCATTTAGCAAAACAGGTAAATTCTGTTTCAATTTTATGTAGGCACTATAACAAATTTTAGAGCAGTGTTTCTCAACCTTAGCAACTTTCAAATAAATGGACTTCAACACCCTAAATTCTTGGAGTTGAAGTTCCTATATCTTAAAGTTGTTAAGACCGAGAAACAATGTCTTAGAGAATCTATATCCATACATGTACTTTAATGTACTTTTATACATTAAGCATATATATGTGGGAATGGGAGCTCAAGAAATTATACTTGAATTGGTGGTGCTAATGAATTTCTGTCTTTAGCTTATGAAGAAAGCAGATTTGTTTTTATTTCCTGTATTCAATTCAATAACCCTAATAAAGCAATAAAATAAAGTTGTATACATTTGTTTGCAACTCCAGCATTACCATTATAATAAAATCCACTAAAATTTTGCAGTAATAGTTGAGGTACTAAAGAAAAATAGGCATTTAGCTTGCCCAACCAGCAATACAGTGCAGTTTGGGGGGGGGGGGAAGTTACCCAGGATGATCCCTCTGCTTCACAGCTTTCAGTTTAAATCAAGCAAGATCCACTGACTGTATGACACAATATGCTGAATCAGGTTATAGTTTGAAAAATACCACTCCTTTCTGCCAGAACATAACTTCTCTGAGCTTGTAGAACAATTCTACTCTCAGCAGATTTAATTCTGGTGATACCACAGCAAATCCAACAACTAGAAAACAAACAGTAGTAACTTACACGCCTACCACTACTCCTAAATCATTCTTGGCCTTCCTTTTTTTTACTGCAAATCCAATACACTTGAAAGAATTTCAGCTACAGTAGTACACTTATACTTTATTTTGATTGTTATTCAAGGCAATCAAGACAATACAAATGAATATACAGCATAAAAATCTTCAGAAGTCAGGTAGAATATTCACTTAAAAGGAACCCTCCTATAACCTGCTATACTATACAATACTATATTATGCAGTTGTGTTTGTTTCCTGAATCTCTCCTCCAACCTCATCCACATAGAGACTACTTATTTAAGACATCTATCTATGCATCACACAATTTCCACTTTCTGTCACAGGTCAGGGAAAACCCTGCAATTTTCACTATTATCATAGCAAGCTGATCAACACAAGCTAACATTAAGACAATGCCTATAGTCAGAATGGCTTGATTCAAATCCTCTAGTTTGCTTTTAGCAACTTCTCCCTCCTAAGTATTACCTTACTTAACATAATTCTCTTTGTAAACAGTCCACGTAACACAAATCTATCATTCAGATCACACATTACACTAAGCCATTGTGTTTGGTTTTGCCTGCACAATGTGTGAATCCAGGTTCTATGGTTGCATTAATCGCAGTTTATGGCTTAAAACAATGTCAGATTCAGCCAGTTGTGGTTTATGTAACAAAGTATGGTGAAGCCAATGATGGGTTGTGCTTGCTAAGAAGACCACAATTCTGCAACAACAGAAGCAGGATGCTCCTTTGGAAACTATGCTCGGTACTGTAAGGTAAGTTAAGAAAAGGAAGTTGATGGAAGAAATGTTTTCCCACCTGTACATTTCAGTGAAACCCTTACAGAAAGCTGAGGAATAAAATAAGATACATTAAAAAAGAAAGAAAGAAAAGACTCTCCGCTGCCAGAAAGCGAGAAGTTCCCGCCGGCGAGGAGGACGATTACCTCGAAACAGGGGCGCGTTCGCCGGTCGAATGTAGGGGACCTCTCCGCTTCCGACTCTGACCATGCGCGTTCGGAGCGCACAGTTCGGTGGGGAAAACGAAACGCTAGAGAAGTCAAGCAGCGAGGGGTTTGTGTGTCTGTGTGTGTGTATTGTGTGGGGGTCGAAGTTTCCTCCGCTGACCGTCTTTTTCTTGCAGGTCAACCTTCTGAATATGCACGGCAAGTGCCCCTTCTGCCCGGCGTGGCACCTTCCTCGGGGACTGGCCCTGGGACCTTCGCTGTCCTCGGAGAAGGGTCTGGGAGTATGGTGTGTGGGGCACGCTCTGGAGCCGGGAATGTCGCTGCTGCTTGGGCCGCAGGTCGAAGAACAGAAGGCGGCTGCTTCCTTGTCGGTGAGCTTCAGACAGCGGGCAAGAGCGACAGGTAGAGATAGGCCTGAAGCCCGTCGGGGTGCTCTCGTCCCTCTTCCTGCTGACCCATAGGTCGACCAAGTGGAAATCTGGGTCTAGACGCCTGAATCCAGAGGCCCATTTTGGTGTAGTGGGTAAGGTGCTGGCCTAGAAATCAAGATACTGGGGATTCTGGGCTCCCTTTGGCATGAAAGCCAGCTGGGTGACTTTGGGCTACTAGTCACTCTCTCTCAGCCGAACTCATCTCACAGGTTTGTTGTTATACGGAAAAAATAGGGGCAGGACTATTAAGTATATTTTCTGCCTCGTTTTATAATAAAAAGCATAATAAAAAGCAGCATAAAAGAATGCTAAGAAATAAGCCCTCACTATAACATCCCTTTGGCAAAAGAATGGTAAGCTTGTCATATCAGCAAAAGATGATGCAGCTTGTCATATCAGTGGATGTGTGCTCTCCCAACTTTTCTGGTTTAAATTTGTAGGTATGAAAGCCTGGTCTGTTGTGATTTCATTTGAACAAATGTTGGCTTGAATATTTCATATATATATATATATCTTCCAGATATGTTGTGCATTCCACTTGATTGCCAAGGAAAAGTGGATAAAGCAGCTTAGTGCCAGAAATTTCAGGACAGAGAAATGGAAGTACATATTCACACATGTATAAATCACTATAGAATTCATTACCACAGAATATAACATGTAGCTTAATGTTTATGGAGATTCTCAATCATCCAAGTCATGATTGTCCCAAAGGTGCTTTTCAAAAGGCAGCTGGACTTTTTGAGGGGTGGGGGGTTCTTTGAAAACATTTCTCAGCTAAGAAGCTTCTTCAGTTCTGGCTGAATGGTGCGGAAAGGAAGGATTTATGTTCCCTAGTACTTATCTGGAATATAAATCCTTTCTTTTCCTATCATTCAGCCAGAACTGAAGAAGTTTCTTGGATGAAAAATGAAACATTTTCAAGGAAAAAACCAAGAAAAGCACCTTTGGGATAACATGTAGCTTAGATTACTTTTGAAGGTCAGACAAATTAATAGAAAGCCCAAATAACTAGTAGTTATAATAGAAACATACTGTCTATAATTCAGAGATAAGAGCTATTGTTAGGGTGGAACCTCATGTTCTATCAGCAATTTTTCTGTAAGTATCTTGGGAGCATTCTAAGAAATAAGATGCTGATCAAATTTTTCCTGTATTTTTTTTATCACATACCGACATACATATATTCTTCCTCCCCATGAGCACTCCTTGGTTCTGGTTTTGCATTCTTCATTAATTCCTTTATAATCTATTTTTATAGAAATCTTAAACAAGGTTAGATGTTATTTCTTTCCAATTGAGATCCAGGTTTACATTTGTTATCTAATATATTGAAAATGTCAGTGAAATAATTATGAATATTACTGCATATATGCAATGCTTTCCTTCTATCCTCATTCCTAATATATATATTATACAATATATACTACTATATATTAAAATGACATTTACATCTACCACAATATGTATACATTATTAATACATGTTCCACTTTATAATTATTCAAAACAAATCATATTTTGTTTTAATCTACCCAGCTATTATTTAAAATATGTTACAATGAATATCTTGCCTTAAATAATTTGCTGGGCTCTATCATCTAAACAAAGTCTTGGCGTTCCAGATTGTCAGTCAGCACTGACTGTATAACTTTCTATGGATAACTTAATAAGGTTTATGGAAATAACAGATTTCCTGGATTAACAAGACAGTAATGCTCTCAGTTGTAAGCTAGTTATAAAAGCTGGGTATCCAACATGCTAAAAGGTTGCTGGCATTGCTGAAAAATACACACTTAAAAGTTTTGTTCAATTTCCTACAGTTAAATGAACTATTAGTTGTTGGTGAACATACACACTACATGAAACCATAATGTTTTTTAGATTTGGTTTGTAAGTAGGCAGCCATGGCATAGAAAACAATAAGTTCATCAGTTCTGAAAAATTCTGCTAAATATGATTTGAACTCAAATATTTTTATTCCCTAATCAGTAATTGTTATGAAGGCCAGACTATGGCAAATTATAAATTATAATGTGAGAGCTTAGTTATGTGAATACAACCATGGTGATTTATAAAGTTTAAAGATGAGGATTAATTGTAAACCTAACCGCTATGATTTAACAAACCATAACTATGTGCAGGATCAATTATTGGATCATTGACTTTTAAAGGTTGAAACGCAACCATAGAAAGAATTGATGGGTGAAAGTGGGTTGTAGCAGGATAGTTACAGTTAGTCTTCAACTTACAATGGATCGCTTAGGGTCTATTCAAAATTACACTAAACCTACTTTGAGGGTACTTACAATCCAGATTCGAAATTTGGCTGGTCGGGTGCTTAGCAACCAGGTCACATTTATGGCTATTTGCAGAGTCCCATAGTCACATGACTGCGTTTTTACATTAGACTGACATTTACTTCCAGTTTTTTGGCAAAACCAGTTTTACATAAAACTGATATTTCCAGTTGTTTAGCAAATGATTGATTCATTTTATGACTATGGTGTTTGCTAAACAACTGCCGTAAAACAAATAAAATTGGATTGATCATGATTTTATGATTGTCCAAACTTATGACCATGATGGGCAGGCTGTATTGGAGTTATAATTACCTGCAACCATTTTCTACTGCACCATTTTTGCATTTGAAGCAAGGACTTTGAATGCAATGTAAGTACAAATATTCCTTGACTTAACAACCATTCATTTAGCCACTATTTGAAGTTACAGTGGTACTTTAAAAAAATAATAACCAGTCCTTGCATTGGCAACTGTGACAACACCCCTATAGTCATGTAATCACAATTTGGGCTATAAATGCAACTTGCATTGCATTTTTAGTTGCAACCCAGGGTCATATGATCACCATTTGCAACCTGACCTGCTGGCTTAGGATATGCAAAATCCATGTGGGAAATCAGATTCACTTAACAACTTAATAATTGCAGTGATTCACTTAACGACTGTGGCAAAAAAGGCTGCAAAATTGGATGCAACTCACTTTGCAACTGCAACTGCCTTGCTTGGCAATGGAAACTGTTGTAAGTCAAGGGCTAGCTGTACTTCCTTTCTTCTAAAAGGTTCCAATATTACCTTGGGATAGAGTGGTGGTACTTTAGATTTATGTTCATAGCTGCAAATAAAAAGCCTGTCTGCATAGATCTCAAGTTAGATTTTTATATATTTTCCTCAAGCTTTATTTATTTGTTAAATTTATTTGCCACCTTTCTCATCATGGGGCTACTCTAGATGACTTTAATATGTTTAGTATGTTAGCTTAATTGTTTGAATAGATCTGAGTCAAAGAAACAGCCGCAAATTTGAGATCCTCACCCACCATGCTCTCAATTACAGGAATGCCCATTACCCAGCTGGAAAGAGGCATCTACTTGTAATGGGATATCCCGCTGGAGGAGGTAATAACAGAAGCATATGGATCATTTATAATTTTCTCAGAAATTTTCATCTATGGCAGGGTTGGACAATTCATTTTCATAAATGGTCACATGACCAAATGGGACTTGTGGAGGGCCGTTGCGCTCTGCCCCCTGATATCATTGCCCCTCCCATGCCAACACTAATACCACAGGCCAAACAGGAACAGCCCATGGGCTGGATGTGCCCTGTAGACTATAAAATGCCCAGGTCAGATCTACAGTAATGTAATAGATCGTTGACTATAACAATTCATATAATAGTGAACATCTTAAGATTAATTTATGTAACTTATTTTTTAATTTATTTTTAAGATGAGTTGATATTTATTTTATGTATAATCAAGTTGAAAATGATTCACTCAGACCTTAATGTCAAGTACACTGTACTACAAATTCTTTGATGTTAGTGATCGTAATGAGTGACCTCGCTCAATTGAAGCCTGGAGCTAACTAATAAAACAATAATTGGTATGTCCATTTTTATGTGTGCCTGGAATCAGCTTTCAGTCAGACATCTTTATCTACAGTTAACTTTGAATTTTTTAAAGATTACCCTATAACTTGAAGAGCCGGGGAAACTCTCTGGCTGTGGTTGTGCATGTTTAATAAAGTTCAAAAAAATCAAGAGTGTGAGAGAAGTTATATGTTTAGGTAAGCTTAACCATAAGTAAATAAATGATAGGTTATAAATAGGTATTGTATTAATGTTGTAGAAATTCACCTTTAATGGCAACTAGAGATTTCCTTGATATCTAGCAACTTTATTGCTGATTAGCTGATTAACTCTTCTTTTGTCTTGCTGTCTTGAAACTTTTTTCTGGTAATAAAATTGACTACAATAGATAGCTAACAAATGCATCCAGGTTGTATAGACTGACTATGCTTTAATTATCTCGGGTTGCAAAAGCTATATACTAAGCCTCTTACCCTAAATGGCTTCAACTTTTGTTACTAGAGCCTTTAAATCCCCAATTTATTTGATGAGATAACATTTATCGGAAAGTCTGGATAATTTTTAAACCATTAATCAGTTCTAGTAAAAATTGGTTGTATTTAGCTAGTCACTGCTATTCCTTGTAATTTAATACGGTAGGTGAAAGTATGCTCATATTTAAGTAGGCAATACGTTTATTAAAAATAACATTTTCCCATAAAGTATCTGTCAAGTACCAAGCTTTTCTGTAAATTGCTCATATATCTACAAGTTATCCAAGCAATTTAGAAGGTGAAATACCTTTCAAATAATGCAAACTGTGGCAATTTCACCTGGAAATGAAAAGTAAAGATGCAGCAACATTTTTAATTATTATTTTAATCATACACAATTCTGACAAAATTTCTTAAGCAGCTAAATAAATATGAGCTGATAAAACTTTTAAGAGATTACCACCCAGTGAAAACAATCAAAATAAATCCATTAAATGAAAATAATCTACTAAAGGACAAAGCATAAATGCTAGATAAATTTTGAAAACAAATACAATAATGAAAGGAAAAAATGGAATGGAATATACAAACTGCTATCTCAGACAGCTACAGAAACAATTAAATTTGACCTCCTATACTTGTCTAAGTCTTGCATGAAGATTAGAATTTCTCATCTGCTTTTATACTTATTTTGATAGACATTGCTACTAAAAGCAAATTTAAGAACACATTCCTTCCTTCACAGTTCCCTGCTGTTATAGTCTTCCTAATCACTTATGCCAGAGAAGATTCAATTTTTTCCTTTCATTATTGTATTTGTTTTCAAATTTATCTAGCATTTATACTGTATTATTTAATAAATGTGCTGTGTTCTTAAGGGATTTTTCTGGGGCTGGGGGTGTCTGTAATGATATTGCATCTTGCACCAAAATGAATATTTAACATTATGTGTTATATAGCTTGGTGAAGCAAAGCCGTGTTGAAGATGAAGCCAATGTAATGTTGGAATGGATCAACAGAGAACTGCACATCAAAGTCTGCTGTCCTGTTGATGTGGGCAGCGAACTGCTATGCTGGTTAACTGAATCACAGGACAGTCCTACTTGTCTGAAAAATAATATCCTAGCACCTACCTCAGATGAGAAACTCGATACAGAAAAGAAAACACTGCAAAACATGCCAGCAATAACCACAACCAAGACTACAGATTTAGAAGAGGAAACTTTGCTGCAAAAAGATGATATTGTCCAGGATTCCTCTGCAGGTACTGTACATGGTTTAGAAATTTAGAGTTTAGAAAGCAATATCATGCATCATTCTGGAAAATCAAATAGGAAATGAAATACACAAGGTACTCCTCCTGTTACAAGCACAGTTGGGACCAAAATCTTGGTTATTGAGCAAAGCAGTCATTAAGCGAGGGGACATGTGACTGCTTTGCTCAACAGCCACAACTGTGGTTGTTAAAAAGAGCTCCAGGGAGGGGACATGGGCCTCTCAGATGTGATGGGACAGCGAGAGGGCACGAGCCACATACTACAACCGAGAGACCCAAGCTCTCTTCTGCCTCAGCAAGGAAAACAATTACAAGAACAACAACATTCACTAGCATTTTCACCAGATTTGAAGTCTGTTCCTCCATGACACCAAAGAGTGTCACCTCTGGAGAAGTTGCAGAGCACTTAAACAGGTTTTCAAGTGACATGTGCCCTGGCTAGGCCAACATGATATTTTACTACACTTATCATTTTACTTCAGCTTTCCTTTGCTTTATAGACCTGCAAAGGTTGCAAATGTGGGGGTTGCTTGCAAAGTTACTTTTTCATCATTGTCATAACTATGAACAGTCAGTGTCCAATGACATTGCTAAACAGCGAATACCTGTATAGGATATTTATAATTCAGTTAAAAAGCCCTTATTGTTGTAGTTCTCAAAACTAGAATTTGATCAATCGATAACTGCTTTGTCAATTGATTACTTCTTTAGTCTGTGCCTGTGTCAAATATTTCCAAAAGCTGAAGTTGTCATAAGGTATGGCATTAATAAGTTTTACTATAAAGTGTCTATAACTAGTTGATGCTTTGTTAAGAGAGCTAACCATTCCTGATTCAATTCTTCAGGCATTCCTGGTATTTCCAAGTTTGCAGAGTTGAAGGACAGAGCCTCTTCTGTCTCTATATTAAATAAGAAGCTACAGATGGAACAGATTCTTGGATTAAATGTCAATCTCAAGAAAATCAGTAGAACTTCTTCCTTGCAAATTGAACAGTGGGATACCAAAATAAAGAGTAGAAATAATAAACTTTTTAACAAACATCCTGTTTCCAAGGCTGATGAAAGAGAAGAAAATTCTCAGGAAGAGCAGATGGCTGAGATGAAGACAGATGCCACATTGACTGAAACCTGTTCAAACCCAACACCCTGCAGTACAGTTTGCATCAGTGCCGTTTTGACTGATAACGTAGAGCCATTATGGAAAGAATCTTGTGCTGAAAGAATACCGAATGGGTATCTTCCAAGTACACCCAAAGACAGGGCAGAGAATCCTAGACAAGAGGAACCATCACATAGATACAAGCCTGATGATTCTGCGCGCACAGAATCAAGCACTAAAAGACGACACAGATGTGAAGAGTGTGGGAAAGCCTTCCTTCAGGTTTGCCACCTGAAAAAACATCATTTTGTGCACACTGATCACAAACCATTCTTGTGCACAGAATGTGGCAAGAGCTATAGTTCAGAAGAGAGTTTCAGAGCACATATGCTGGGCCACAGCGGGGTACGGCCTTTTCCCTGCCCACAGTGTCACAAAACATATGGCACCAAGCGTGATCTTCAAGAACATCAGGTACTGCATACAGGCCAGCGTCCCTATGTCTGTCCAGATTGTGGAAAATCATTTGCCCGGCGACCTTCCCTTCGTATCCATCGCAAGACCCATCAAGTTAAACAGCCAAGCTCTACTTCTTCTGCCTACCAGTGTGTGATATGTGGGCGGCACCTGGCCAATCCAGGATCCCTGCGGAACCACATGCGCCTGCACACAGGGGAACGTCCTTATACTTGTCCCTACTGTCCCAAGTCATTCCGTCAGCAAGGCAGATCTACGTGGGCATCTTAGGTTACATACAGGGGAGCGTCCTTACCGCTGCCATTTCTGTGGAGATGCCTTCCCACAGCGTCCTGAGCTACTCCGTCATCTGATTTCCCACACGGGTGAGGCTCATCTGTGCACTGTATGTGGGAAAGCACTGCGTGATCCCCACACATTACGAGCTCATGAACGCCTGCATACAGGCGAGCGGCCTTTCCGCTGCCACCTTTGTCCTAAATCCTATCCTCTAGCGACAAAACTCCGACGTCATCAGAAAGCCCATCATGGTGACAAGCCCTATCAGTGTAACATTTGTGGTGTGGGCTACAGCCTCTCTCAGAAACTTCAGCGCCACAAACTTGAGCACAAAGACAGTATAGTCAAGGATTTATCCAAATCTGACATTAAAGATCTCAAGGATGCTGCTGTTTCAGAGCAGCCTGCTGTGTTGGTAGTGCACACACTGAGTATGGCAGAGCCTGGCAGGAAAGCAGAAGTCCTCGTCTCTAACACTAAGTACACTGCAGTACAAGAGGACTCTGGCCAGCACAAGGATGTCATTGAGATTGCTGAGGAAGAATGTGTCATTGTGCAGGAGCAGGCATCTCCCAGTAACATGTTTATTCTTCAAGAGGGTGTTGGTTTTAGTGCTGCGGCAGAAGTCGAGGTAGAATTGGGAAACTGAGCATTGCAGTTATTTTGCATTATCTGGAATGTATGTATTTTATTTATTTGGAGAATTGATACGGCCGCCCGTTCACTTTCAGTGACTCTAGGTGACTTACAAAAAATAAAAAGCCAATTTACAAAGAGTAAAAACAATAATTCCTCACCCCACCCTGGTGACAACAAGCAAGCAACAAACATTTGCTTTTTCTATAATTGTAAAAGCAGGAGGTCTTAAAAGCACAGAATGCCAGAAACATGCAGGTACAGGTAGTCCTCAATTTACAATTGTAATGAAGCCTGCCCATTATAGTGAGAAGTTGTGTCTGTAGCCATAAGTGGAGGACTATCTGCATTTGACTTCAAATTTGGCTGAATTATCAATACCAGTGCGTAGAGCCTTTATGATTGAATTGGATGCTAGGCTCAGGGAATAGACCAGAAGTTATTTATTAAAAACGTTCACTAACTAACCTTTTACGCACAGTCAATATTGGTTTAAATTGAGCGAGGACTGTTTGTATCTATTTGCAGTTCGTAAAAAAATACAGTGGTAATGCATACAAGCCCTGATCAGGTAGTTCAGTTAAATAGTTTGAATAACTCAATTAGTTATATCCTTCCACATGGAATGTTTAATGTGGCTCTGAGAGCAATCTGTCCATTGACTAGCCAAATTATGTGATTGATAAGTGCATACAACTTCTGCAGGGTCATACATTATGTTGGACGGGCTAAATTAAATCATATTGCAGTCTTGCTGAGAATTATATGTCCTGATAGTTGTGATGTAGACAAAATATTTATTTTGAGATCAAGTAAATATCAAAATTAATAAAACAGTCTTTCCCAAATCTCATCATGCAATGTGGTGAAACTCTTAATATCTCTAACTATTGATATTTAAGTATACTCTGAACTTTCTTCATTCTTCCCCATAAGAAGAACTTGGGTTTTTTTATTTATTTAATAAATCCAAGTAGGCAGTAGAGGGTAGCTTTACAATCTATATCCCAAAGGTGCTTTTTAAAGAGGCAACAAATGAAATCCTCCCCATCACCCAGTCAGAGCTGAAGAAGCTTCTTGGATGAGAAGCAAAACGTCTTCAAAGAAAAATCAGAAAGTCCAGTTGCCTCCTAAAAAAGCACCTTGGGGACAAACGTGACCTGGATGATTGAGAATCCCCATAGAAAATTACAGTCTATATACTACTGTATTTTAATAATAAGATAAACGCATTTGTTTGGGCCCAGAGAGGCAAATACAAAAAAAATCTCTCTCCATTTGAGTTTTACAGCATATTTATGAGACAGATCAGTTAGAAAAACATACTCATATTCAGTGACATAAAAACCATATTTCCAAGGATAAAATTAAAAATAAGGGCCTTGGGTGGCTCAGGCTGTTAATTGCCTGCACTTAAGTTCCAGCTGCCTACAACTGCTGTAGGCTCGAATCCCACCAGGCTCAAGGTTGACTCAGCCTTCCATCTTCTCGGGGTAGGTAAATTGAGGACCCAAGATTGTTGGGGGCAATTAGCTGACCTTGTAAAAATGCCGCTTAGTAATAAGCAGGCATATACAATGGAATGAAGGCTATTGCTGAGCACACTGGGTTGTATCCCAAAAATTGTGTAAGCCCTGAGTCTTCGGAGAAGGCCGGCATATAAATGTAATTTAAAAAAAAATTTAGTTGCCAGATTTGTTTCTTCCTGTACTTTCTTAAATGATCCTTGTTTATAAGAATCAGGTTTTGCTCATTACTTATGTTGATTCATATCAAGAAG
The DNA here is from genome assembly GCA_009733165.1 of Naja naja. Lineage (NCBI taxonomy): Eukaryota > Metazoa > Chordata > Lepidosauria > Squamata > Elapidae > Naja > Naja naja. The sequence goes on from CM019148.1 coordinate 295,280,778, forward strand.
CTACAGTGTGTTGTTCCCAACAGACTTATTTAAAATAAATATTTTCCTACAATATTTGATAGGGATAATATTTGTAGTTACTCTTTCCTGCAAGGCAGCATTTTGGTCTCTGTTATTGCCTGAAATGGTACAGTGGGCCAATAGATATGTCAAAATGAAACTATTGTGTGATTGTTTAATAAAAATGATTTGGAAATGTATGTGTGTACAAAACATATATTTCTAATAATTCTTCAAATTCACAGTTCTACCTTTAATAAAGTATAGATACGCAAGTTCAATGTTGCCTATTTTATGAAGACAAACAGCCTAACAAAGCTGTGCACTACTTAGTTCTCTGACACAAAGCAGATACTTTGACATGTTATGTATTTGATGCTGAACCCTCAATTTCTAATAATGGTTTCCTCAAAAAGCTAGTTGAATACAATTGTTTTTATTTGTTAATGGATATACTGTATCTGGAATATTGTAAATTGTTTTAATTTGGTGAGTTGTTTTCCAGTTAGCTGTGCTATCACAGTCTTGTAGTTTGCAGATGATGTTGCAGCCTTACTGTGACATTTTGTTACATACTTACCACATGATTCTTTTCATTTAAAAAAATGAAAACAAGTATGCTATGAAGCAAAGTCCAAATTTCAATTGTAATATTTATTTCCAATAATGCTTCAAGGGCCCACATATATCCTGCAGATATTCTTAGAAAGTAACTATATGATACAGTTTGTATTCTAGTTCTTTCTTTAGGAGTGTGTGTATTTGACCAGAAAAAAGCAAAATAAAACAGAAATACAGGTGAAACTCAAAAAATTAGAATATCTTGCAAAAGTTCATTTATTTCAGTAATGCAACTTAAAAGATGAAACTATGAGATAGACTCATTACATGCAAAGCAAGATAGTTCAAGCCGTGATTTGTCATAATTGTGATGATTATGGCTTACCGCTCTCTATATAGGGCTGCCCTTGTGGACTGTACGGAGGCTTCAACTGGTGCAAAATGCAGCCGCGTGGGTTGTGATGGGAGTGTCCCGATACTCCCATATTACACCCCTCCTGCACGATCTGCATTGGTTGCCGGTTACCCTCCGTGTAAGATTCAAGGTGCTGGTGTTGATCTATAAAGCCCTACATGGCTTGAGTCCAGGGTATTTGCAGGAGCGTCTCCTGCCACCATCGAGTTCCAATCGCGCAGTGCGCTCCCACCCGCAGGGCCTCCTTGGGGTGCTGTTGACCAGACAATGCCAGTTGGTGGCCCCCGGGGTAGGGCCTTCTCTGTGGGAGCGCCCACCCTGTGGAACCAGCTGCCCCTGGGATTGTGGCTGGCCCCTGACCTGCACTCCTTCCGCTGCGATCTAAAGACCTGGCTGTTTTTGCAGGCCAGCCTGGATTGAGGGGGACTGGGGTTTTTAATTGGGTATTTTAGCGTGGGATTTTACTGTTTATTTGGATCAGGTTTAATTTTTTTTTAATATTTGTATGTTATACTTTTATGTGAGCCACCCTGAGTCCTTTGGGAGATGGGGTGGCATATAAATCCAAATCAAATCAAAACCCCAAATCCACAATCTCAGAAAATTAGAATATTATGAAAAGGTGCAATATTCTAGGCTCAAAGTGTCCCACTCTAATCAGCCATAACACCTGCAAAGGGTTCCTGAGCCTTTAAATGGTCTCTCAGTCTGGTTCAGTAGGAATCACAATCATGGGAAAGACTGCTGACCTGACAGTTGTGCAGAAAACCATCACTGACACCCTCCATAAGGAGGGAAAGCCTCAAAAGGTAATTGCAAAAGAAGTTGGATGTTCCCAAAGTGCTGTATCAAAGCACATTAATAGAAAGTTATGTGGAAGGAAAAAGTGTGGAAGAAAAAGGTGCACAAGCAGCAGGGATGACCACAGCCTGGAGAGGATTGTCAGGAAAAGGCCATTCAAAAGTGTTGGGGACTTTCACAAGGAGTGGACTGAGGCCGGAGTCAGTGCATCAAGAGATACACCACACACAGACAGATCCTGGACATGAGCTTCAAATGCTGTATTCCTCTTGTCAAGCCGCTCCTGAACAACAAACAACGTCAGAAACGTCTTACCTGGGCTAAAGAAAAATAGACCTGGTCTGTTGCTCAGTGGTCCAAAGTCCTCTTTTCTGATGAGAGCAACTTTTGCATCTCATTTGGAAACCAAGGACCCAGAGTCTGGAGGAAGAATGGAGAGGCACACATTGCAAGATGCTTGAAGTCCAGTGTGAAGTTTCCACAGTCTCTGTTGATTTGGGGAGCCATGTCTTCTGCTGGTGTTGGTCCACTGTGCTTCATTAAATCCAGGATCAATGCAGCCATCTACCAGGAGATTTTGGAGCACTTCGTGCTTCCTTCCGCAAACGAGCTTTATGGGGATGCTGACTTCATTTGGCACCTGCCCACACTGCCAAAAGCACCAAAACCTGGTTCAATGACTGGGATTACTGTGCTTGATTGGCCAGCAAACTCGCCTGACCCATTTATATATATAGAGAGAGAGAGAATTTATGGGGCATTGCCAAGAGAAAGATGAGAGACATGAGACCGAACAATGCAGAAGAGCTGAAGGCCGCTATTGAAGCATCCTGGTCTTCCATAACACCTCAGCAGTGCCACAGGCTGATAGCTTCCATGCCACGCTGCATTGAGGCAGTAATTGCTGCAAAAGGGGCCCAAACCAAGTACTGTGTACATATGCATGCTTATACTTTTCAGAGGTCTGATATTGTTCTATGTACAATCCTAGTTTTATTGATTGCATGTCATATTCTAATTTTCTGAGATTGTGGATTTGGGGTTTTCATGAGCTGTAAGCCATAATCATCACAATTATGACAAATCACAGCTTGAACTATCTTGCTTTGCATGTAATGAGTCTATCTCATATATTAGTTTCACCTTTTAAGTTGCATTACGGAAATAAATGAATTTTTGCACGATATTCTAATTTTTTGAGTTTCACCTGTAATCTAATATGGTTAAAATATTCTCAGAAAAACAGTAGTAGAGGACAACATCAGCTTACTTCCTAGTAAGCAGATGCTTTGTTACTAAACACTTTCAAAACGTCCTTCACATACCTGAAAATTTATCTTTTAAAAAATTGTCTGAAAATTACTGACTTCCCACTGTTAGAAGCATTACATGCAGTCTAGTATAAGCTGTTGTGGATCTCTGAGGCAATAAGATTTAGAACTCTAATGTAAAGTAGTTGGTCTGTATTTTTTGCTGTTCCAGGACCTGGTCCAACATTTTGCATGTGACAAATATTGACACAGCTGTAAGTGACCTCAGTGAAGTTAGAATTAGCGATTCCTTGCATGAGTCAAAACAGCTGTCTTCTTCCTTTGCCTTGGTATCCAACTTCCTCTTTAAGCTTAGTAACTGAAGTTACATTGAGGCAGGGCTGTCAAACTCACGGCCTACATGCCAAATGCATCACACGCTGGCCACGCCCATGCCCGGTTTAGTGAAGGGGGGAGTCCCAACATGTCATGTGACAATGCCATGGGATGAGTTTCATACCCCTGCATCTTACTGAAGTACTAAGTAGTGCTTACAGATATGGGGGAATTCTGATTGCTTTTTAATCGATAAATGTTATTGGTCAGCTTTGCACATAGGGGTCTGCTAGGATTTACTACAGACGTTCTAATTTTTACAGAGTGCTGGTAAGCATGTAAGCTATAAGAAGGAGCTGTTTTAGGTGATATATCTGTTTATATCAGTGTATTATCTGTTGCTGACAAATCCACACCAAATTTTCTAAGGGCCTTTAGACATTTTGTTAAGTATCTTGCCGAATTGCAGTTGTTAAACCAACTAGTTTGTAATTTACTGAGTCCTCCTTTCCCCTTTTGAATAATACAATTCTGGTTATCTTTCTCTAATCTTTCAAACCCCTTCCTGTTCTCCAGGAGCCCTTAAAGATTATTTCAACCAGTTCCTTAAACACTCTGGGATTTAATTCATTTGGCCTTGGAACCTTAAATTCATTTAAGGTAGCAATCAGTCCTGAATTTTATCCCCCTTCCCCATTTCTTCGATCGAGAGGAGAGACAAAGTTATAAAATAATCCCATCCTCTCCCTATATTCTTTTATTGCAAAAAATGAAGTGGAGTACATCAGAAATGGAAAAGGGCTATTGATTCTTTTTTCATTTCTGATGTACTTCCCTTACCCCCTCAAAAGCCTCTTACATTTTCACTTCTTCACTAACCTCATTTATTGGAGTTTTAAGTCCTAGCTCCATCCTAAAGCTTGGGCTATCACTTATATTCCTCACTAATCCCTGCTTTCCTTTCCTTTACATCTTTCTTAGCTTATCAGTGAACCTACTGTTCCATCTATTATTATTTTCCCTATTTTCCTTATGGGGATTGTTGGTATCTGTTTATCTCCCATGCCTCTTGAGCTTGTTTACTTTTGAGGATTTTCAGTGATGTTTGTTGCTCAGTTTTCACCAAAGTTCATTAAACATTGAACATAACTAGCTTTTCTCAAGAGTTTTGAACGTCAATATCACATGTTGCTCTAGTTTTCTTTTTTCTTTTGGTCAAGATTTGATCCAGTTAATTGAATTTGTTTCTTCAGATTTCTGAAAAAATGAAATTGTCTGCAAATAAACTAGAAACCTGTTGGATCTCATATTTTTATTTGAGTTAGAATCCAGATAAGCTGCTTCATCCTGAGTCCACTGAAGCTATTCAACTACCTTCTCAACCAGTTTCCCCAAAAAGCAGGTTAGAAACTGGGTGAAAATTGTCCAATATAGTGGGGTTCAGCAATGGCTTTTTGAGGAGGCGAATCAAGAGGTAGAGATAAATAACTCCCTGACTTGAAGAATTTACCACCGCCAGAATCCACTCACACAACACCCCTTGGCCATTTTAACAAGCCAGGAGGGGCAAAATCTAAAGAACAGGGGACTGAGTTCACAATCCTAAAGAATCTGTCCACATTATCAGGCTCAACAGATTCAAACCATTCCAAACATCTTCTCTGGATTAGCAACCAGGCCAGCATCCAGCTATGAGTCAATGTGAGCAAATGTCTTACCAATGTTGAGCAAATTCTTCCACAGGCCCCTGCAAGGAGTTATTGAGCCCCCTCTACCCCTCACCTGAAACAGCCACAGAATGGCAATAAAAGCAGAGTACTGATGCTTCCTCACCCTTACTACCACAAGGTAGGCCTTGATAGTGGCTCTAACCTGTGTCCAATTAAGTTTTCCCTTGTAGAATGCCAGCAATGCTCTAGATCAGGGGTGTCAAACTCATGGCGTCATAGCAGCATCATGTGACATTGTGACTTTTTTCCCCTTCACTAAACCGGGTGTGGGGATGGCCAGTGCGTGACACATCCTTAACTTTTCTATCAGCCATGGAGAATGCCAAATCCAAGTACTAAAGAGATCACATAGGGGCAATCTCATTGAAAGCCTCACCCACCCCCTTATTCTAAGTGGCAACAAAGACTTCGGGCGTAATAACAACTCCCAGCTCTCTCTGAAACCCATCAGGTTTCATCGGTCATGGGGGAGGAGGACAAACCAATCTAATGGAGCTGGCCAGTGGTGGGATTCAAATATTTTTACCACCAGTTTGGTGGGCGTGGCTTGGTGGGCGTGCTTTGCACGCATGCACACACTTTGCGTGCGTGCGTGTGCCAAATGCGCACTTTGCGCAGGTGCAGAGGTGTTTGTGCAAGCGCAGAGGCGTTCTAACTCAATTCCTGCAAACCTGCATGATCCCGGTCACTTCAACAGCTGGCGCACGGCATTCTTCTATGCTGCGTAAAGCAGCTGCGCTTCAAATTCAGAGGATAAAGATGAGTATGGGAGCCCAGGTGGGCGGATGGACCCAACAACAGAGCGGTGGAGAGAACCGGTTCAGTCTCCACTGCTCATTGCTGCTACCGGCTCGGCAGAACCGGGCCGAAACGGTAGAATACCACCACTGGAGCTGATCTCTCTGCAGTAGATGGTGACACTAAAGAATCTTATGATAATCAGGGCATGATATGACCATGACAAGGGGAACACAAAAATCTCCCCTCATTTCAGATCACATAGCTCTTTCCAAGAGTAACACCAGATCTGATCTGTGGCCACTGTCTTTCATCAGGCTCTGGATGACTTGGGAGACACCCATGGCCATCATGGTGGCCATAAATCTCTGGGCCACCTCAGACCTCATTAAAAAGGTAGATTAAAGTCCCACAAGACCTTGAATCTGGGAGACTCCACTGTCAACCTAGAGATAAAGAGTTTAGGGAGGGAGGTTGGTGCAAGAGCAACAATCCCAACTGATCCTTAGAATCCAATTTCATGAACTGGGTCTTACAATTGGTGACCTCTGGTGCAGCACTCCTGAAGACCAAAAGTGACTCCTGGATGACAATCACCACACCTCAACTCTTGCCCTGATGTCTTTACTGATGCTACACCCCAAACCTAGGTGGGCATATCTCAGAAAGGGCCACCACCACATTTCCAGGCCCAGTCAGGTCTCAATAATACATGCCTGATCCACTCTCTAATAAACATTTAAATCTCAGATTAGAGAGGCTTTACTACAAACTGACCTGACATTTAGAAGCAGCAGCCAAAAGTCAGCCTCTTCCTATCCCATTACATATGTTAACTTATTTTAATGTATGGCCCTAAAGTAAGAAGAGAGATGCTGGATTATGTTTTAGCTGATATAATAACAACAATTTATTAAACTTGTATGGGGTGAACCATCACTAGGTGATTCCTATAGTAAAGGACAATTATATAAATCAAGATCTCTTTATTCAAAGTGCATTTGTTCCCTATACTGGTAGCTTTGTTAATTTGTATGAAGGCTGCTAATTTCCTTCTTGGCTGGCAGGAATAGAAGGGCCTCCCATGAGCTCTGCAATTATCCTGTGAGTATCTACACCATCTTGTTCAAGATATATTGTGCCTGGTGAGGAGGATCATGGGCTTAAAAGACATCCATGACCTTTTAGGCAATCAGAACAGCCTACCATTGTTAGAGATGTAATCTGTCTGACTGTTTCCCGCTCCCCCTCCAAGTATTGTTAAAGTGATACATCTAAACTTGCAGTCTTCAGTGCAGTCATATAAGACCCATAACGCAGGTCCTGAGTTGGAAATTTCTCAGTTGTCCTTCCTTCCTTCCTCTGTAATGTGTGTTGATTTTCTACTCCTCAAATCCTGTTCTCAACCAGAGGAGGGGACTGTGTAATTGCTCTTTGTACAAGTGGCCAAAGAGTTGTTCCCAGCTGACCTAATGCTAATATTTGCCAACCTCTGGTAGAGATAACAGATATTAACCCAGATATTAACCCATTAACCCAGACAGACAGAAAGAAGCAAGCTTCTGGGATTGGTAGCTCATCTCCAGCATTTACTTTTGTGTCAGAGAAGAATTGGAAAATCTTAAATAAATTATATTTTGTATCACTTTGGAATATTCAAAGTCTGAATTTTTAAATAAAGTTAGCTCCTTCCAAATGTTTTAAGCTTTAGATTCCATCAGTCCAGCCAAGTCAGACAATGTCAAAAGGTTGTGGCAATTGTAGCTCAAAAGGAATAGAAGACCCCAAGATTTTATTTCTTTATTCAAAATGATGGGTTAAATGTTGTTAATTTTTTCCTTATCCAAAATAATTCAAAGGTTAGACTTTAATTTTAATGGGCAGGCTGGATCTGTTGAGATAGTGGCAGTGCCGACACTATTTCCTAGTAAAGCTATGAAATCTAATCTATTAGAAGCAGTAGAGAGGGAGATAAAAATAACTTCATCATCTACCATGAAGATTAAAAACTCTCCCAAGTGAAGCTCAATTTCTGGTGACTATATATTCAAACTGATAAGATCTTGACATGTAAAAAAAAAGCTTTAAATCATCAAACATCCAATGGGGTCACTTTGCTGAGCAGCTTTAAGGATACATTTTCACATGTATTCAATTATTCATTATTCATATTCATTATTATTCAAAATTAGAACTAGAGTTGAAACAACTTTACCAGTCCTCTTTGGGATTGTTTTTAATATTGAAAACTGGATATATACATGTGTATGTAAAATAACAAGTCTGGTGGGAGTGTTGTATGGATCATCAGAATAATTTTCCATACATAGTTTATTTATTTTTATTTATCTATTTTATTTATCAAGCATGTATTAGATAACAGATATAAGTATAAACATGATTGTTAATACATGAAATGGATAAGAATAAGAGGGAATATTAGGATAGGGGCAGTAGGCACATTGGTGTGCTTATGCATGCCCTTAAAGACCTCTTAGGAATGGGGTGAGGTCAACAGTAGACAGTCTAAGGTTAAAGTTTTTGGGGTTTGGGGAAGAAACCATAGAGTCAGGTAGAATATTTCAGGCAATGACCACTCTGTTGCTGAAGTCATATTTCCTGCAATCAAGTTTGGTGAGGTTTACCTTGAGTTTGTATCTATTATGTGCTTGTGTATTGTTGTGGTTGATGTGGTCAAGACCCATGAATGTGTTTACCTAAATCTCAGCCCTTAGTCAACCCAAATTCTCCTTCATACATGCACCTTACCTCAATTTGACAGAACAGTTTTCCCAGGTTGCAATGGAAGAGAACAGTAGAGAATCTATAATTTCTCCTAAATCCCTGTTACCCTTTGAGATAAAATCAGGAAACAAATGCCATAAGAAATACTAGGATTACTTTATTGCTATAAGCTATAATAATAGAATCTTGAAAAAGCTGAGTATTTCTGCTTCCCGCCCTCTTAAACCAAAGAGACTTATGTCAGGGCAATCCTAAGCCTTTTCACACCTTCATGTTTTCACAATGGTGGTCATATATTTTCTTCATGGCCATCTCTGTTCTCCTCTACACTGTTTGATAATATGCTAATTGACAGACAAAGGAATGTTTACATATAGAGCAGGCATCCCAGCACAATAGCAAATGTTTTTACAACAGCTTGTTTGTTTGATTACAAAACCAATGATGTGCCTATCACCGCGCTAATGACAGTAGGAATCATAGGATCTGACATGGCATGTTTTCTACTGCTGTCTAGTCCCACCCAATGATATTGCTTTGGCCACAAGAATCTAGAATTTATTGCACTTAATGGTACCTGGCTGAATTTATCTAAGCTTTGAATTTATCTATGCAGGGTGTGGCTCAGAGATCACCAGGAAATATGAGGCACTGTAGGCTACACTGGAAAGTTGCAAACATCAAATGAAATAAACCCTTAACCCTCAAATTTGTATCACAGTAAATGTTTATCTCAGCTTGCAAGCAAGAAGACATCCTTCGTCTCTTTCTAGATATGCCTTCTAAGATTTTTGTATATTCAACATTCAGCCAAACTTCAAACATGCCTTCATTAAAATGTTCATCTTATCAATACATGAACCAATTTCTACCAACTGTAAATCCTTGAAGTTGATAAACAAGATCTCAAATTCTTGAAAGCCAGATTATTCAATGTATACAACAAATCATAAAAAGGCTATTCATGGGACAGTCTGGTTTCATTTTAATGCTAAAATGTCTATGCTCTGGTTTATTCATGAATAAATTCTATAATCTTCCCAGAACTATATTCAATTCATATTCAGTAAACAGAGGTCATTACTATACACATATAGTAAAATACATGCATTAAAAATACATGTTCCAACAACAAGCAAAATAAAAATCTTATACCTAAGAGAACCAAACTTTCTTATCCAATTATTGTGGAAACCCATCTTTTACCTTCTATGAAATCTAGGAAGTTTTGGAGTTGTTTGCCACATCCTCAGGTATCTGGTTAACTGTTCCTTTACAGCAACAGCTTCTCTGCACAATGGAAAATAAAATGACAGTTGCTGGGTTTGACAATTGTTCTCCTAAAATGGTATGGCTACAGGGTGCAGTGCTTCAGTGCTGTAACAAATGATAGATAATAAGGCATCTATGTAACATTATCCAGACCAACAGGCACATAGAGATAAACATGTACATACCGTTCAAAGGAGATAATCAAAAAGCCCAAAAGGAAACAAAAGACTAAAACACCTCCCCACCAGCAATCAACAGCCCTGTGAGTAGAGATTAACAGCAAGGTTAACATTAGACCATCAAGGAGCAAACAATATCCCAATCAAGGAACTACCAACTCAAACAAACAAGCTAACAATAAATAACCCAATCAAGGAACCACCAAGACCATTCCCACCAACACTGACAGGGCAAGCCACTAGTATATAAAATGAGAGAAAATCCAACTCCTTACTGGCACTGATGGTGTTATTTAGTTTGGTAATGAAACGTCTGCAAGAAAACAACAAAGCTCAAGAGAGCACCAAGGATCCTGCAGTGGTATTGTAGTTATTGCAAATATGATAGCTGAAGTGTTCTAGCAAGGTATATTGAGAGAGAACTAAGTCTAGGGGGCAAATTTAATTTTACAGGTAGTTTAGTTTTAGTTTAGTTTTATTGAACTTATATCCCGCCCTCTCTCCCTAGGGACTCAGGGCGGCTTACAATAAAAATAGCAATACAATTAATTAAAAGTATATTAAACAAGCGAACTAAGCCCAATAAAGATTAAAACCCAATAAAATTTAAAATAAAATAAAAAATCCCACCCCTTACCCTTCAGTCCAGGCCGGACTGTTGAAACAACCAAGTCTTTAGGTCATGGCGGAAGGAACGGAGGTTAGGAGCCAACTGGAGCTCCACGGGGATTTGATTCCACAGGGTGGGTGCTCCCACAGAGAAGGCTCTACCCCTGGGCGCCACCAGCCAACATTGTCTGGCCGACTGCCCCACAAGGAGGCCCTGCCTGTGGGAGCGCACAGGGTGATTGGAAGTCGACGCTGGCAGGAGATGCTTCCGCAAGTACCCCGGACCCAAGCCATGTAGGACTTTGTATGTTATGACTAACACCTTGAAGTTCACCCGGAGGGCAACCCACAGCCAATGCAGGTCATGCAGGAGGAGTGTAACATGGGAGTATCAGGATACTCCCATCACAACCCACGCGGCTGCATTCTGCACCAGTTGAAGCCTCCAGGTGGTTTGCAAGGACAGTCCCATGTAAAGAGCATTACAGTAGTCGATTCGGGAAGTTACAAGTGCATGAGTGACCGTCCGGAGGGCATCTCAGTCCAGATAGGAGCGCAATTGGCATATCAGATGAATCTGGGCAAATGCCCCCCTGGTCACAGCTCCCACCTGCTCCTCCAAACTGAGCTGTGAATCCAGAAGGACACCCAAATTGCAGGCCCTATCCACGGGGGGCAACACCTCTCTCCCCATGGCCAATGATGGAACGTCCTGGATTATCCGAGATGCCAGTATGCACAGCCACTCAGTCTTGGCTGGGTTGAGTCAGAGCCTGTTCCTCCCCATCCAGATCCATACCGCATCCAGGCAATGGGACATCACGGAGAGGGCATCACTGATATGGTTTGGGGTGGAGATGAACAACTGGGTATCATCTGCATATTGATGATACCTCATCCTGAACCCACAGATGATCTCTCCCAGTGGCTTCATGTAGATGTTGAACAGGAGGGGTGAGAGGAGCGAGCCCTGGGGCACCCCACAAGCTAGGGGCCTCGGGGTCGACCTCTGTCCCCCTGCCAACACCGATTGCGAATGACCCGAGAGGTAGGAGGAGAACCACCGTAGAACGGTGCCTCCCATCCCCAACCCCCCGAGCCATCACAATAGGATACCATGGTCGATGGTATCGAAAGCCACCGAGAGATCTAACAGGACTAGGACAGAGGAAAATCCCCAGTCCCGAGCCCTCCAGAGATCATCCATCGGTGCAACCAACGCCATCTCCGTGCTGTACCCAGCCCAGAAGCCCGATTGGTATGGATCTAGGTAATTGGCTTCCTCCAGGAACCCCGGAAGCTGATGGGCCACCACACTCTCAACAACCTTCGCTACAAAGCAAAGGTTAGAGATAGGACAAAAGTTGTTCAAAATGGTTGGGTCCAAGGCAGGCTTCTTAAGGAGGGGCTTCATCACCACCTCCTTCAAGGTGTTGGGAAAAACTCCGTCCCTCAACGAAGCATTGACTACTGCCTGGAGCCAACCATGTGTGACCTCCCAGGAGGCATATACCAACCAGGAGGGACACAGGTCCAATAAACACATGGTGGAACTCAACCTCTGCATGGTCCTGTCCACTTCTTCTAAGGACACAGGCTCGAACTCATCCAGATGATAACGGCCAGACTCCTCGCAACTTCTTCATCTGACTCCTGCCAGTCAGAGTCCAAGCCTGCCCGGATCTGAGCGATCTTATCCAGCAGATGCTGACTAAACTCCTTGGCCCTTTCCTGCAGAGGGTCCTCCCTCACCTCCTGATGTAGGAGGGAACAGGTGACCCCAAACAAGGCGGCAATCATCTGTGGACGCAATGAGAGCGGAGAAATATACACATTTCGCCGCTTCCATTGCCACCAGATAAGTTCCTCGTATAGGCTCTTAACTGAGCTTGGTCAGATTCGGATCGACTGGATCTCCAACTGCTCTCCAGGCCCCTCCTTCGACGCTTCATCTCCCGGAGCTCCATAGAAAACCAAGGAACTAACCGGGATCTGCGACAAGTTAGGGGCCGCAACAGGACAACACGGTTGAGAGCCTCCAAGGCCGCCCATTGCCAGGCATCCACTAAGGTCTCAGCCAAGCTGTGGGTAAGGGAAGTGGGAATCGACCCAAGCGCCGCCTGAAACCCCTCAGGGTCCATCAGGCGCCTACCATCTAGTAGGTCCTGCCTCCCAGCGGTGTGGTGTGGCCTGCTGGAAGACCAGCCACAGGAGATAATGATCGGTCCATGACAGGGGTTGAGTGATAGGTGAACCCCCACCTAGATCATTACACCACCATTCCAAGGTGAAAATCAGGTCGAGTGTGTTCCCCCCCTCATGAGTCAGCCTCCAAATTATTTGGGTCAGGTCCATAGCAGTCATGGAAGCCAAGAACTCCCAACCTAAGCTCGACATTGCACCCAGGGAGGGCAGGTTGAAATCCCCCAAGACTAAAAGTCTGGAGAATTCCACCACCACTCCCGAGAGCATATGCAGAAGCTCGGGTAGGACCTTCGTCACGTTGCTGGGAGAAAGGTACATGAGGAACAGGCCCAACTGACCCCAAGGGCCAAACCTCAGGAGGAGGGACTCACACCTGCCCATCTACATGCAGAACAGTGACCTCCCTTGGAAACAGGGTCTCCCAAATAACTACTGCCACTCCACCGCCCCTGCCCTGGGTCCAAGGCTGGTGAAGCACCCAGAAACCTGGGGGACATAACTCACACAGAGGGACCCCTCCCTCCGGTCCCAGCCAGGTCTCCATAATGCAAGCCAGGTCCGGGGTCTCTTCCTCAATCAGCTCATAGAGGAGGGGAGCTTTATTCACCACAGACCTGGCATTCACATAAACCAACCTCAGCCCAGGGATCACACTTCCTGCACCCCCGGAGGAGTAGGCAGAAACTGGAGGGTCAGAGCGCACCACAGCTCAAAGATAGGGAAGGCACGCTCCCAAACCATGATGTGGCCCTCCATTTCTCCATCTCCTGCCATTCCCAATCGCCGTAAAAATTGGAATCCCCACCCTGTGTTTCTTCCCCAGTTAGCATTACAGATTCTTCACATACTGAGGCAAATTCTCTTTGGCAAAAGAGAGCTTAGTATACATCTTGTTGCTCCTTTCCCTTTCCCCCCCACCTATGTGCGAAATGTATATACCAGATTTGCTGTGAAAGAAAAATCATTGCTGGAAAGGTTGTGGCAAGTGAACTTCTGTGAACATGTGTATATATTTCTGAGATGTACAGTACACCGGAAGTGACTTTAGAATTCCAGTCTGCTTGTGGACCTTGCAGAGATGCTTTTCAAGCAGCTGAGTTGTTATTGGGGTTGGGCATTTATCAATGGAAATGAAACTAGATTAGTATACGATGCATGAATCCATGCTGGCAGAGCTTGACACGAAATGGTGGTGGGAGTGGTCAGGATCTGAGATGGATATTCCCACCAGGATTCAAGTACTTCTTTTTTGCCGAAAGCTCTTAAAGTAATCCCAATCTGCAAAGTTCAAAGCTGAGCCTGAGTTTCCCTGGTAATTAAAAAAAAAAACCTTTGCATTAGTTTCTGACAATATTGTAGCCACGTCATCCATCCGGTGAATCTGTTTGTGCCATATTCAGTGATGATGAGGTTGAACCCTCATCAACCAATCAATCAAAATTTCACATGGCTTTGACTTTTATGTTCATACATTGGGTACTAAGATATGGTACCGAGGTTTCTTTCATTGCCTTTTCATTTTCCCTTATTTTAAGGCAGGAGAGTCAGGTGTCTTTTGCTTCAAAGAGCCTTCATGTTAATTTCATGAAGTACAAGATCAGTCCTCCACTTATATTTGGTATCCTGAGTCCACTAAATGTGTCCCTGGGATCTTTCTTATTTATTGATTGCATGTGTCAATAAGTTTAGAGAAAGCAAAAGTGCACTGAAGACAGGGAGAGAAGAAGCCATTCCTGACACATTATGACATAACTTCCTGTTTCTTCATACTGGTTCAACATTAACCCAGGGTAGGTTGCAACATTTCTTCATCCACTTTGTTTGCAGTTCTGCATTTCGAAGCATCCAAGATGGGGCAGAAGAGAACCAGCATGCTGAGGACTCTTCTTGCCATCTTCTTTCACCTCACACTGGGCAACAGCGGTAAGGGATTGAAAGCAGGGAGGAAGAGGGAGAAGTTGAAAAAGATTTGCCAGGTTAATCAGCCCTTTAAGAAGTAAACAGTCTGTGATCTGGAGCGTGTGTAATTTAGAGATCAGTGAGATTTCAGAGGAAATATAGAGTAACTCTATAACAATGTTGCCCGGGTAGGACAGCACACCTCAGGGTTTATTCTGGGGTTGTCCTGTATGTGATAGAAAAGCTAGAAGATCAAGCACTCAGGAGGCCTTTGTCATATAAGAAGAAGAAGCACCTTTCTAAAGAATGCCAGGCAGAGTGGCTATGTCAGGCAGTGGATACCACAACTGTGCAAATAAATCCATAGTGCTGCACATGTCTTCCAAGAGAAGAGGAGAAAAATAGTGGGAAAATTTACGAAGGAAAGCGAGGAAAACAGCTACTTTTGAGACTTTTAGTCGTTCTTTTTTTTACTTTTTAATTTGGGTGTATATATTTTAATAATACTCAAGAGGCATGTCAGATGAAACTCTTTGCAGTTTTCTGTGTTTGTTTTGTGATATTGACGGGAAAAGAGCCCCCTTGATCAGTTCTTTCTGGATGCAGTTCTTTCTTATCTTGATAGAAAGGTTTGACCAAGCCGGGCTGTGACCTTTCTTTTCCTGGGGGGGGGATGGTTTTATATTTTTAATGTATTTTAAATTTGTTTGGGCTTGTAATTGGGTTTAATCTCTTTTTAATTATTTATTGTTGTCCTGTTTTAGCTGTGAGCTGCCCCGAGTCTTCGGAGATGGGGCGGCATACAAGTCCCGATAATATTAATATTAAATATTATAGAAAAGCGCTTCTTTGTACTTTACCAAAGATTGAAACATTCTCTGACCTGTGAGGAGTTTGTGTATTGGTGTTTCTAGGCAGATATTCCATCTTTCTTTTCTTAATGGATTTTTGTTTCTGAAAAAGTCAGGAGAGGTGACGGGGAAAACACAAAAGAAGAAGAAATCCCAGATCCCTGGTATAAATCTTTGAAGTAATGTGGCTCTCTGCATAATAAAAGCCTAATCCGGAAAAGTGCCGTTGAATATAAGGGAGGATAATCTTGTCCAAGCCTTTTTTAACTCCTCTTAGGTGACAACAGCACAGACTTTAGCCTGCCAGGCTTCAGTTGTAATACGTTGGTTAGTTCTTAAATTCCTCTTCCTTGTGTCTCTGGTATTTCTACCTAGGCTGTCCCATTTCTTCCTTTTTGGTTACTAGATAGCCATTTTTGTCTTAACATTCTCCAGAGCTTGTTCCTGAAGATGATTTGGAGATGCAAGTTGCATTAGGAGAAAACTACAAAGGTTAGATAAATAGACAGCCAACTTTGCCATCACAGTGACAGTCACGATCTGAGGGCGAGTAAACAAGTTTTTTCTCTACAGATAGGAAGAAAGAAAAGAAGAAAAAGAAAAGGAAACACATACATTTGGGCTAAACTTTGACTTTATATTATGAGGAAAATGGGTTTCTGCCATCATAAGTTCCCAAAGATTTCTTTATGCAATCATATTTTATTATGGTTATTAAAAATAATAACGCAACCATGAGATTTATTTTAGAGAGCAATCTTGAATACTTCCAGAATGGGCAAAATTTTCCTCTTCATGAACGAAACTGTTTGTTACTAATTAATGACAAAGAAAACTGATAAGAAAGAACAAAGAACCAAGTAAAAAAAACTGAAAGGGAATAGAAAAGCATAGTAAAAGAAAAAGAGCAAGATGCAAAATCAGTGCTGAATTAAAGAATGGCAATCTGTCAGGTAATTTCACAGAATTTTCTGTGCTTCATATTGATCAAGGATGGTAGGACTGGTAAAATAGCTGTTCATTTCATTTTAAATCAATGCTTAGGGGCTCTAGGGGGAAAAAGACACAGAGTTGTGGAATTGGAAGTCTTTCTTGACATCCCAGGCAGTGTCAGATTTAGGCATAAGCTACAGTTCAAAGCCTCACAATCCACAGGGCCTCAGAAGTTTCAGAATTTATTTATTTATTTTTTTTATTTATTTCTCTTTCCTTTTTTCCTTCCTTCCTTCCTTTTACAATTTTATGTGTCACTATAAACTATGAGAGAGATTATAATCTATAAAACAGATCAAATCAGCCAAATGATAAACATGTAACTAGTATTTATTTATTTATTTGACTTGTAAACACATTCACTTGAAAATAATTTGTATTTTTCACTTTAAACACCTTGCTAATTGAAAAATTAAAAGGCATTTGTGTTTTTCAATTTTGAGGAGATGACCCTTGATCCTCTTTTAGTACACACCTTTGTGAGACTTTTTAGTGTAAGTTTTTAATAAAGGGGCCTCCAAGCTTTCTATAGTTGGCAACTACTAGCAGAGTACAATCCGCAGGGACTCTTATCTTTACCTTTATCCGCAAGCTTTATATAGCTTAGGGTCTCACCAAGTCTAAATCTATTTCCACTATTGCACCAAGGCATTATATTTTTTAGACTGCTTTATTTCAGTAGGTGTGATCTAGCTCACCTGCTGAAATATTTGGAATTTTACCTGAGTTAGCATTCTGGAAAGTGCACTTTGCTTCTGCCTGTTGTGATTCAGATCATATAGTTCAACCGCTGTTCTCCAGATATTTCACTGCTACAGTTCCTATGATTCCCAACTTACATGTGCTACAGAAATTCTGGAAATTATAGCTCTAACACATTTGGAAAGCATCAGAATGAGCAGGTTGATATATATATATTAATTAATGAGAGTCCTACTTCCAGAAGAAGGTTGCTTTTCAGGCATTTCCATTTTTATAATTTGAAAAATTGGAGCTGATCAACCAGTGGCCCTTTCGATGTTGCTCAGTTTTAAATTCAGAAAATTCTAGCCAGTGTGTAAGAGACAGATGTAAAAAGAAACAATTTTTGTCTTTATGATCCACTGACTGGATGTTTTATTTTTACTAGTTTTTCTTGAGCAAAAGGAAGCTTTTTCATTGCTGAGGCGCACACAACGAGCTAACACGGGGTTCATGGAAGAGTTACTTAAAGGTAGTCTAGAGCGGGAGTGTCTGGAAGAAACCTGTGACTATGAGGAGGCTCGTGAAGTCTTTGAGTCTGACATCCATACAGTATGTATCATTTGATATACGAGTTCCTACAACTGGTTAGTTATGTATTTAGAGTCCATATATAGTCTGAAGTACTTTCTCTGCTATATACAGTAGAGCAAGATTTTTTAAAAACATTACTACAGTTACCTCTGAAATATTTGCTATTCATTATGTAAGGGTTGGAAAGGGATCTCAGAGATCATTCAGTGAATTATAGTCTATCACCAACTTGAGCCAGTCTGTTTCATTGTGGACTAGTTCTTACCATAAGGAATGATTTCCTGATATTCAGTCAAAATCTACTTTCTTGAAATTTACACTAAAATCTACTTTATTTAATTTAAACGCAATACTTCCAACAGTTTCTCACAAGTTTTTCCTTCAAGGGTCCATAACATCTGGGTTGCTCTTTCCTCTGCTCACCATGTTCTAATCTACTTTGTCTGTATCTTCCCAAAAATGCAATGGCCAGAAGTAGATGCAATGTTCTAGGTATGAGTGACCCAATGTACTATAGAGAGGAGCAATGGCTTCTCTTGATCACTATGTTACAGCAATAGACTGCACTACTGACAGCAAGATGTGTTCAGTTTCCTTGGCTTTTTTTGACTGAGTCATATCTCCTTCTTACTTCAAAATTTAAATAAACATCTCAGTTTACAATACTAAATCAGTTTAGCACTGAACCATCTTCTAAATCAATAATTTTATTTTGCAGAATATATTCTGGGCACAGTATACAGGTATGTTTTGTGTGAGTGTCATCAGATATCCAGAATTTTGCACATAATTTATTGTTGAATGCTCATTCCAAGTTCTTGATTATTTCTAAGTCAACTGTCAGAATCAAATATATGTATTCTACATGCATATATATTAGAATTCACAGTTTCCATGTCTATGCTAGATGGGAATTAAAATAATAAATATCAGGAGAATGAAAGATTGAAGGAAATAGTTCTATGGCTTGATTATGGGGGAGCATTTTGTGGAGAAGCTGAAGAAAAGTCATTCATACTTTTAGGCATGATAATAATTTCCAATGATAATTAGATTTGATTAGATTTATAAATTAGCTGCTGGTCTCCCTGGACTAAATATTTTTCTTCTTTTGCTAGTTTGCAGCACTCTGTTGAAAAAGAGAAAACTCTGGATGAGTGTCTGAAAGTTAAAAACATCGTGGAGGATCCATGATGCCTTTCTTGGTGATAATGGGCACAAGGAAGTTCCTTTCTTTGAACAGAGTGTAGGCAAATTCTGAACTGATGACAAAGTAACTGTTAGAGCAGTAAGAGAAAGAGGCAAGATTTTTCAATGGGAAAACCCTATTCAATTCAATGGGACATTTTGAATGTTGTGTGGTGGCTCAGTGGCTAAGATGCTTAACTTGCCGATAGAAAGGTTGGCAGTTCAGCGGTTCGAATGCCTAGCACCGCGTATCGGAGTGAGCTCCCATTACTTGTCCCAGCTTCTGCCAACCTAGCAGTTTGAAAGCATGTAAAAATGCAAGTAGAAAAATAGGGACCACTTCGATGGGAAGGTAACAGTGTTCTGTGTGCCTTTGGAGTTTAGTCATGCTGGCCACATGACCACAGAGATGTCTTCGGACAGCGCTGGCTCTTTGGCTTTGTAACGGAGATGAGCAATGCCCCCTAGAGCCGGAAACGACTAGCACATATGTGTGAGGGGAACCTTTACCTTTTATATAGTATACACAACTGTGTACACATGGGAAGGAATTTAGCTGCACATAATCATCCTTAAAGATATTGATAATTTCCAATATATGACATTTTACAAAAAATGCCTTGTATATTTATCGAATATTTAAGCTACTAGTTCTAGCATGGCTTTAAGCCTTCATGTTGTCCCAAGGCATTGTTTCTTTACTTTATTAGGTGGAGATGGGACTGGAATCCTCCACGTATTTTGTGATGCATTTAAAAAATAGATCTGGGTGTAAAATCACTGAAGAGTGTGATTATTTCTTTGGAAGATTGTGATTATTTAAGACTCTTTAAATTATTTTAAATATTATACATATCTTTTTATAAAGAACTATTATTCAATCAATAGCCACATCACCTGATAGTTATTTATGTCAGTAGTCTATTAGAAATGCTATACTGAATTTTCATATAACTTCTGACATAGGAGCTATTTAAAAATTAATGAGTTTTGATGGACCTATTTACAACATTCATTGGCCTCTTCCCAAAAGTAATCATAAACCTTGACAAATGCAATCAACCCTGTATGTTCTGTCACCCCAAATCCAAGCCTATACCGTGAAATCATCAGCTTGATTCTCCATGCTAAGATTTCTGTTTCATTCATTCTGTGCTTTGAACTCTTGATAGATGGCTGTGTCCTAGGAACAGGGCAGAATTACAAGGGAAAGATTTCGGTCACCAAGTCAGGAACTGAATGTCAGTTCTGGTCCAGCAAATTTCCTCACATACCTCAGTAAGTTTATTTATCTTTAGAAAATTCTGTACTGTCTTTTAATTCCTAGAGGCAAGTCCTAAGTCAGCTTGAATAAGAGTTTTCAGAGCCATTCAACAATGAATAGAACAAGATTATAGCTACCCAACTTAAATATACTGAAAGCCAGCTGGAAGAAAAATACATTTGTTGCTTACTAAAACCAAACAAGCAGCCTTCCTTGCCTGAAAAATAATTCTAAATGCAAAAAAGCCCAACTGGATTCTAAGGTTGTTTCCTCCATACTGACAGTGGAACATCTTTCAGCAAAGATAGCTGTATGCAGATATGGAGGTTTTTTCTAGCAAAAGCTGATAATTTTGCTCGATTTCTTCTCAGCCCCTACTAAATCTAGGGTGTTGGCGGTAGATGTCAGGGTTCTTTGGAAGACTGGTTGATCATTTATCTGTCGGAGACAGAATCTGATTTTAAATTACCAGGTAGAGTAGACCACAATTAAGAAAGGGTCAAGTAGATCAGTGACGGCGAACTTATGGCATGTGTGCCAAAAGTGACACACAATGTGTTCAGTGACAAGCCAGCATTCACTAACACCCAACAATATCTATTCTCGAAAGCATGCACACACCTTTATGCCATGATTTTTGGAGGCTGCACAAAAATGGTTCAGAAGTTGTGCAGGAGGGTTGTGGTCTCCGGTCCGGAGCCTTCAGAGAAAGAAGGCAAAACCAGACCGTGCTTTCACATGACTTTCAAAGGCTACAGAAGAGCTTTCTCTGAAGCCACTTCAGTATGAAGGCCTTGTGTGACCTGGAGCAGCCTTGGGTAGGCCGCAAAAGCCTTCAATACAAAGAGAACATCACCTTAGTGTAAGCGATGTGTGGCAGATCCCAGGGAGCGCTGGGCTCTGGTGGAGCAATTTTGCCTTGGTGAACAGCATGAGGCGGCCTTTTTGAGTAGCAGTGGTGGCACTAGGACTGAAGTCAAGGCCTGGGCCTCTACTTCAGGCCCAGCCTCAGTGCTGCTGCAGAGGGTCGCTGTTCGGGGTGGCCCAGATGTTGGGGAGATAACAGCCATTCAAAAATTAACAAAACAAGACTATATTGTTTCTCTTTTACTCAGACTGGGTGGGGGGTGACACACCAGCAGAGACAAATTAGGCATTTTCTCAATTTTTGGCACACTGAGAGCAAACGTTTTGCCATGATTGAATTAGGGCATAGGAAAACATATATATTTTGCACATCAGCAGTAGTCTTGCTCTGATATACTTGTGATTTGCAAACACGGGGTGGTTTATACCACCCTTCTTGTAAATCCAATGCTGGGAAGGGTTCGTTTACTGTATAATGTGGTTGTTTTCAGGTTCAATGAAACATCTCATCCAGATGCCAATCTCACTGAAAACTACTGTAGGAACCCCAACAACAACCTCCAAGGGCCTTGGTGTTACACCCGTAATCCAACAGTACGAATAGAAGAGTGTGCTATTCCTGTGTGTGGTGAGTCTCAGTGCTGGTACAAAAGGTAAAGTTTGATTAGGTCTCTGCCTTAATTTATATGAGTTTGTGCACAATATATCCTTTACAACCAGTTTCTACATGGTGAGGGAAAGACATCCTACATGAGATCAGAGGTACATTCTCCTCAGGTATTACTTTATATAATATAGAGATTAAACAAGGGTTGAGGGTTTTTTGGAGATAAATTGTAGGGGACAAATTTTTAGGAGACAATTGTAGGGGGCACAAATGTCAACAATGTCTGAGGCTAAGCAAGAAGTAGACATGGCTGGAATCAAAAGTGGATGAGCTTCTGACATTTGCTTTTTTCCCTGACTCTTTTATTCAAGTTTACAAATACAAACATAAAAAATAATACAATCAGGAAAAATAGAAAAAATGAAGAAAGAAAAGTGCAAAGAAATAAAAGAAATAAAAAATAAGATAAGATAAAGGATAATTCCCCCCTACCTCCAGATAAATGTACCGGTATAAATCAATTTTCAACACCTTCTCTAATAGTGCAATAAAAAAATCTCTTTTTCCATATCTCATACTTTATCAATAATCAATCTTAAAAGATCATTGTTCAGTCCTAACCAGCAAAAGTCCATTAAGAGCTACAGAAATAGTAACATAAATATTTAGTCAAATATATCCATTTTCTATTCCAATTTATCATTTTCTTTAAGAAATAAGGACAAAAGAAATTTCTCCCTGTTTGTAGACAGATTTTCAAAGCCTCATCATTTAATTCTGGTAAAAAAGAAATTCTGTTAATTGCACAATTGTACAATTTAAACCTGGTCAGATAAGTTCATTTTATATTTCTTCTGTTTATTTTTTTTTTAAAAGCTTGATCTTTAATCCTGTCACCCCTGGCAGTTTCTTATCATTTTCTCCTTGTTCTCTTTCTGGAACAATTTCAATAATTTAACAATCTTTGTAAATCCAAAATAAAAAGATATTTTTTATTTAAATAAAAATAAATATTCTTATCAAGAAATTATTCCAATTTATTTTTGTATGTCTTCTTTAGTTATTAAAATATTAGCTGGTTTTAAACATAAATCCATTGTAGCATTGTTTCCATTTCATTTTTTAAAAATCAATTTGCAAATTCATATTCAATTCAGCCTGCCTTTGTTTTATCCAGTAAAATCTTTTCTTCTATATCCTTTGTTAAATATATTTTTACAGTATCAGTCTTATGAATAAATTCTGAGTACAAACAACCATAATTTATCCTGCAGTCAATTGGTATTGCTCTATTGTATTAATGGGTCTCTTCTCCTTTAATTGTAATCCTTCATTCTCTCTGGTTTCTGCTGGTCAACCTTCAAAGTACTCTCTTATCATATGTGTATTTAGTAATCGGCAAAACTTTGTGCAGGAGGTTTTTTTACAGTTAAGTTCATTTTTGTCATATATTTTTTTATACTGAACATTTTTAAATACCTTATAGAAAATATTCTTTCAAGCCCACTTAGTCTTTAACCGAGCCTGTCACTTTCCAAAATCAACATTTTAGTCCATTTTGCTATTTTCAAAAAATAAAAGTTTTTCTTTTAAATCCTTAAACTTATACTACTTTCATCCAGGGAAGAAGGAAACTTTCCCAGCATGATGAAACTTGCCATTCAGAAGGTTCTTAATATCCAGAAAATCAATAGCAAGCAACTTCTTAAAGTAGTCAAGAGAGGAACCCTGGGGCTGTTTTGAAGATGCTGAACCATGGCTTAGGTGATTTCCCCTGACTTCCTAGTGCTCTCAAAGCCACTGTAGATTGTTATTTTACAAGCTCCTTATGGCAGACTATATGGAACAAACCTATGGGTGATCCTAGTCCTTTCCTTGATCCAGAGAGGAGTTCCAAGGAGCTGATCCCTTCACCTGTTCGTCTGTCAGCTCCTCAGTCCACAGTTGTTTCCCCGGAAGTCATTTTTTTTCCTGACACTTTCAATTTTCTTCAATTTTCTCTTTCTGACTCTCTTTTTTCAACCTACCCCACCTCTTCCTTTCCTGCATAGCAGTTAGGATAAATTACTCTCACTAGAAGTCTGCATTAATTGCTTGCACACTACTTTTGGAATTAGGCAAAAATCTGCATGAAATCTACACAATCGTACAGTCACAAATTGGCTATTTTTAGGTTTATCACTGAGATTCAGAACCAACTTTTGACCAACATCCTGGGCAAATCATGGCCTTCTTCCCTTTAACTTCCTTCCATGGATCTGAACACAGTGATCATGTTTCCCCGAAGTTCATCAAACTGAATACCACAAGTTCTTTCAGCTTGTCCTCAGAATTCAGACTAAGATAAATACTTGATGTAAAGTAACCATTAAATGACATGTGTAGTATGAAGCAAAACCACCACTTTCCAGTTCTGCATGTCTATGTCAGGGAAAACAGATGCTGTGACTGCTTTTTTGTCAGCTCTGGTTTGCTGTTTCATCAATGCTCGTGATAATCTTGCTTTTCCTTTTAGGTGAGAACCAGACAACAGTTCCCTTCTCTCCAACACATCCTCATTTGCAGCAGCAGCAGGAATGTGAGCCTGAGGAAGGGTTGTCCTATAGAGGGACTCTTTCTGTCACAGTGTCTGGAGACCAGTGCTTGCCATGGGCTTCAGAAAAAGTAAGACAATTGAGCTATAAAAAAGACTTCCTGGAAGACGTGCCCCTGGTGGAGAATTACTGCCGCAACCCTGATCATGATGAGGAAGGGGTCTGGTGCTACATAGACCACCCAAACATGACCTACAATTATTGCAACTTGAACTACTGTGGTGAGGAACAGACTTCTATTTCCATGGTCACCGAAAGAATGTAGTATCAGGGAGAGCATGCCTATATTTAATAGAGGTCATTTCTTGAGGTTCTACAGTGGAATTACTGTTTTCCAATTCTAATTCTTTGAGTATAATGTGCATTGCTGAAGACATAAAGTCCTCAGATAAGTCCCCACCAAATCCAAGAACCTATTGGATCCCAGCAACTACCATGGTAGCAGACTGTTTTTTTTCCTCCTAAAAATCCATAGGGCCTCCTGATATGTCATCAGGAATGCGCTAGTCCACTGATAGAAAAATCACAATGTTTTTAACGAAATCACTTCTTTGTATTTTCCTATCCCTCTTCCATTTCAGAAATCAATCTAAATGATGTCACTAATCTTCCCAGGGAGCAACAGGCTGGACGAACAATTAGCGACCACCATGAAATTTTCTTTGATCCTAAGACGTTTGGTGAAGGCGAAGCAGGTTAGGAAGGGAATCAATTAAAGAAAGAACATTAGTGAAATTAGAGAAAAAAGATAATATAGCTCTTTATTTAATATTGGGTTAGCACAGTAGTACATAATTTTTCAGCCTAGAGGCTATACTTCTGAATGGCATTTCAAGGATTAGATTTGTTTAGAGATTATAAATAATTACCATAGTCATCTGGATTTTGTTACAGTGTTTGCAATTCTGTCCCAAGCCTAAATGATTATGGGCAAATAAGAACGTTAAAATATTTGATACAAAAGAAACAAAAATAAAAGAAAACAAAAAAGGTAGCCTGTAGTTGTAATCAGGTGACTTGTTTATACACATTTTTTTCCTCAAAAGTTTTATTTATTTATTTATTTATTTATTTATTTATTTATTTATTTATTTATTAATTACTTGGACTTGTATGCCACCCCATCTCCGAAGACTCGGGGCGGCTCACAACTAAAACCAACAATGAACAATAAATTACTTTAAAAAATATGAAACAATCACAAGCCCAATTTCGCTAAAACCCCAGTATACATTATAAAATTTAACACCCACCCCCAGGAGGTCAGCATAGCCCGGCCTGTTCGAATAACCAAGTTTTCAGGTGGTGACGGAAGGTGCGAAGGTCAGGGGCCAGACGGAGCCCCAGGGGTAGTTGATTCCACAGGGCGGGAACTGCCACAGAGTAGGCCTGTCCCCGGGGCACCGCCAATCGGCATTGGCTCGCCGACAGCACCCCGAGAAGCCCCTGTCTGTGCGCTCGTACAGGGCGGTTGGCACTCGATATCATTGGTACCTGTCCATTGTCCAATAAGAGGTAGTCAAGGTAGAAATCTGGAAAATAAGTTTGATTTGCTGTGAAAAATAAGGATAGGAATTCCGTACTGAGGTCTGTCTCTCCTTACCTCTGCCTCCACCTTTTGAGCATACCAAAACAGGCCATTTTACATGTTTCTTTCAGGCTGTGCCTGCACAAATTTCCTTTCTCAACATAGCTGTGTGAATTCTGAGTTACTAAGGAGGCTAATGAATGGTGCTGTCATAATAGATAATTGTGGGATAAATTAAGTGCAGCAAATAGAAAGTAGCCCTGATTGAAGGAGGAAAGTCCTGCCTCGGCCAGGTTGTCCTCCAAAATGACACACTGCACAGGATACCACAGATTACTTGAACACTTTGTTATTACCCATGATAGTGGCTGAGGTTGGTAGAAGAGAGAACCAATGTGCCCTAAGGCAGGCACTTTCCACCTTCTCTGGGCATTATAAAGGCAACATCCATGTTGGTGTGTTGCACAGAGAGAACTTGTTGAACTGGCAGGAATGTTCTCCCCCACCACCCCCGTTTGTGTATAAGTAGGCCTTTATGCTGGGAGGCTGACTTGTCAAGAATTGGTTGATTTGATTTGGCACTATCTGATTGTAGATAGACTCTGAATGACTTTCAGTACAATAAACAGAATAAAAATAATATAATGAAAAGATAAACATACAACAAAAGAACTGGAAAGGATGGGGTTGGGGGAGAGAACTAGATGGCAAATTCAGCAGACAACACAGAATATATACTACCAATATCCAGAGATGGGTCTCCAGCTACCTTGGCCAAAGGTGTGGAAGGACAGCCAGGTCTTCTGCTCTGTTCCCCAAGAATGCCATCACTTCAAGTCACATGGCTCTCACAAGGAATTTTGTTCTTAAGTGCAGGCTTCATGACAGAGAAAGTAGAGAGTAGGGGGGTAATAGCTAATTTAGCTAATAGCTAATAGTAAGACTTCTGCTGGGAGAAAGTGGAGAGGCTTAATTCAGCTTTGGCTCCAAAAACTGGAACTTCACAGGCCAAGGCTTAGAGCCTTGGTGGTGCAGGCTGTTAAATGCCTAGCACTTAGTTCCAGCTGCCTGCTATTAGTGCAGGCTCGAATCCCACCAGGCTCAAGGTTGACTCATCCTTCCATCCTCTCGGGGTAGGTAAACTGAGGACCCAAGATTGTTGGGGGCAATAAGCTGACTTTGTAAAAATGCCACTTAGTAATAAGCAGGCATATACAATGGAATGAAGGCTATTGCTGAGCGCATTGGGTTGTGCTCCAAAAATTGTAAGCCACCCTGAGTCTCCGGACAAGGGCAGCATATAAATATGAATTAAAAAAAAATACAAACAAAAAGCAGAGTCTTGCAGAGATCTCTCAAGAACAGTTAGCCAAATACTGTTAAGCCAAATTTAGAAGGATGTATAGATGTGCCCTTGAGGGTGGCTCGGTGGAGGTGGAATTCTCACCTCACAATCAAGAGGCTATGAATTTGATCCTAGGTAGCAGCAGATATTTCTCTCTTTGGGCACAACGTCTGTTCCGAACTCTGCATAGGCGTCAGGAAAGGCACCTGTCCATTCAGCTGTTGGGATTACATTGTGTGGTGGTGCAGTGGCTGGAATGCAGTACTGCTGGCTGCCTGCAATTTGGCAGTTCGAATCTCACCAGGCCCAAGCCTTCTATCCTTCTGAGGTCGATAAAATGAGGACCCAGAATGTTGGAGGCAACATACTGACTCTGTAAAATCGCTTAGAGGGGGTTGTAAAGCACTGTGAAGCGGTATATAAGTAAGTGCTATTGCTATTGCTACAGGGTCGTTAAAAGACAAAAAAAAGATGGGCCCTTGGGGAAAAGAAATTGACCTTGGAGAAATTCAGAGGGGCAAATTTAGAAGGGGCAACTTAGAAGCTTTTACAGTATAACAGAGTTGGAAGGGATCTTCTAGTTGAATGCCCAACTCAGGCAGGAAACCCAGTATGTTTTCAGACAAATGCTTATCCAATCTCTTCTTAAAAACTTCCAGTGTTGGAACACCACAAATTCTGAAGGCAAGTTGTTCCACTGATTGTTCTGTCAAGAAATTTCTCCTTAGTACTAGGTTGCTTCTCTCCTTGATTAGTTTCCATCCAATAGTTTTAACCAAGATCAAGAGGATAGAAAACACTGTCTTATTTGCCAAGAACTATTACATTTAAATATACAGTATAGGCGTCTTGATAGAATCTTAACTTTTTGTGGATTGTTTCCAAAGACTCTATTCTAGTGATCAGACCTTCTGTCCACAAAATAAGAAAGAGGAGAGAATGGCAATGTTAGTCAGGTCTCTATAGAAGTGAATAACCAAAAGGCATTAAACCTAGAGAAAAAAAGAATTGTGGAAGCAACTTTATTTTTAAGGTCATTTAGACCTAGCTTTATCAGTGTAACTTTTTTTACTATGAGCATAACCTTGTCCAATCAATTTCTGTGCATACTCTACTTTAAATGAGAGAAGGAACAGTGTCAGGATATAAACATAATCAAAATGATACACTTATGTCGTTCATTTTAAATTAATATTATCAGTCATGCAGGGGATAGCTAGGACCAGACTCTGTGTCCCAATTTTTATTTTAATTACATTTATATGCCGCCCTTCTCTGGAGACTCAGGGTGGCTTACAATTTTTGGGATACAACCCAACGTGCTCAGCAATAGCCTTCATTCCATTGTATATGCCTGCTTATTACTAAGCGGCATTTTTACAAAGTCAGCTTATTGCCCCCAACAATCTTGGTCCTCAGTTTACCTACCCCAAGAGGATGGAAGGCTGAGTCAACCTTGAGCCTGGTGGGATTCGAGCCTACAGTAATTGTAGGCAGCTGGAACTTAAATGCAGGCATTTAACAGCCTGAGCCACCAAGGCCCAATTCATCTTCCAGTAGTCATTCCAATAATGAGAAGCTAAAAATTTCTGCCCACACAGTTCCGGTCAGGAAAACTTCCTATGCCTGGAGCTAGCCACTCACTATCATCTCTTCCTAGCAGAAATTTGGCTTATGAAAGACAGGACCACTTGTGAACTAGTCAATCACATGTGGATGGGGCTATATTTCCAGATTGTGGCATCCGTCCCCTGTTTGAAGAAAAGAACATCTGTGACAGCACTGAGAATGAGCTAGTGGAGTCCTATTTGCAAGGCCGAATTGTGAAGGGACGAGAGGCTGATGTGGGCAGTGCTCCATGGTAAGTCTGGCTGTGGAAAGGAGATGGAATTGAGAGAGTTTGCTTATTTTCCTTCCTGAGCGTGCCTGATTGCTGACACTGACTGTATCAGTTGATGTATGACTTGCCACTGCAGCTTCTAAAAGAAGTACAACCATGGTAGTTTCCACCACTTTCCTCTTTGCGAACCTTGGGCAGTAAGAGGAACTACCTAGCAATACAAAGAAATGATAACATGCAAGTCAGTTGCGGTCTATCCATTCTCTATCTGTAGTTTTTCAATGAAATGATCAATCCTGAAAGAGTTGCCTCCTCACCCCCTGCATTTCTAATTTTATTGTACTTAGGCAAGTCATGCTATTCAAGAAGAAACCACAGGAGCTGGTATGTGGTGCTAGTCTCATCAGCAACCGCTGGGTCCTCACGGCTGCCCATTGCATTTTGTATCCACCCTGGGATAAAAATTACACAACCGATGACCTCCTTGTACGGATTGGCAAACACAGCAGGACACGGTAAGAGCTTAAAAGGTTATGAGCCAGTCCCATTATATACACATTGAGTCATAACTGTCATGCTCCAAAAATCAAGATAGCCACACTGCGATTCTTCAAAGCAATCTCCTGTATTGTTTTTTTAGGCAGAAATCTTGCCAAACTAAAGCAGACTACTTGTACCATTGTTGTTGTTAGTTGCGAAGTCGTATCCGACCCATCGCAACCCCATGGACAACGTTCCTCCAGGACCTCCTGTCCTCTATCATCTCCCGGAATTTAAACTCACGCCGATTGCTTCAATGACTCCATCCAGCCACCTGATTCTCTGTCATCCCCTTCTTCTTTTGCCCTCAATCGTTCCCAGCATGACGCTCTTCTCCAGTGAGTCCTTCCTTCTCATTAGGTGGCCAGAGTATTTGAGTGTCATCTTCAGGATCTGGCCTTCTAAAGAGCAGTCATTAAACATACATAATCTGAGAATTACTAGGGAGGAGCTATCTTAACCCTCTTTCTCCGACACAACTATCCAAATTTTTGCTGTATTTTGCTCCCCTGGAACGCACTCCCTCTCTTCTGGGAATGCAGACTACATTCTGCCACATAACAGCTTTCTATCATCCCGCTTTTCTAGCTGGGAGGTGGTGACCTACTGAAAGAGGGCCAGAAATGGAAATCACAGGGACAGAGCAGCAGACTTGTCAGCAAGAATGAAACGCTTCAATCCACCAACCATAATATCATCACAAAATACAAACACCTGCTAAAAGGAGTAGAATGACTCTGCCCCCACCCCAAAAAAGCAAAAATTGTGCTAGTTGTAATAGCACCACTTGAACACCATCAGCACTGATAAAATGACCATCAGTCAATTTCAAAAGAGCTTTACGCGAAACAGCTTACCTCCTGCAACAATACTAACACAATCAAACAACATTTCTCTATGGCTACCCAGGTCCTTGGGAAGGACTCAGCTGGTAGATAAAAATGCCAAATCCAGCCTAAACATCTGGTTGACCGCATGACCAACTATAATAATAATTGATTAAATGTATATGCCACCTAACTCGGGTGATTCTGGGACTCCTCAACCCCCTCCTCTTGTTGATAGTTCCATTTAGTTCACATCTGCAGGCAATGAGAAGTTCCAGGATGCAGGGTTTATTTCACTTTAGATTTCTCTAGGTTAGAAATGACTCAGGTCTTGCGGGCTTAAAATATTTAAGCTTAAGATATATGAGCTGACAGTAGGTGAAGACACAACATTAACGCTTTAAAGAGAGATGAATCCCTTCGGTCATCTCATTAACCAGCTTGCACAGATATGTTTCTCTGATATTGCAGACCCCGCAGCTTGCTCAAAACTCTGGTCTCCTTTGATGCCAACCCCTACAGTTGTAGGTTCTATAACCTTGTGCTTCAAGGGTGAAAGAAATGAGCCTTTCTTACAATCATTCTTCTTACAATATGTTTCCTACTGAGAATGACTGAGAATGGTCCTATATTAAGGAACCATCAGTTAACAATTAACTGTGATGAGCACATCCAGTATCCCTTGACTGTTCTGTTTCTAACCTATGTGTTGGTGAATTTAAAAAAAAAAAGCTTGACAATTTTGATACAGCTGTTGAATCTGTTTCCATCATTTAATTTTTAATGATGGTAAGCTGTAACTTTATCTATTAATTAAGCTGACAGCTAATTTAACTGGATAAACATTCAATAATGTTAATAGTAATCATAATGTTTACAGAACCAATACAAGAGGAAGGGGATGGGAAGTCAGTTAAACTCTTTGATGTTCATACTATAAAGAATATAGAAAGGTTAAAAATGTCCTGGCTTTAGCATTTCAAAATTGCATTGATCTCATCTCTGGAACTTTTTCAGATATGAGCAGGGCAAGGAGAAAATTATCTTCCTGGATAAAATCATCATCCACCCCAAATATAACTGGATGGAAAATCTGGATCGGGACATTGCACTATTGCGTCTGTCTAAGCCTGTACCGTTCAATGATTATATACACCCAATATGTTTGCCTACCAAGGAAGTTGTTCAGAGGTAAGGAGAGAAGACTTCAAAGTTTCTTTAAAAACTTAAAAAAGCTTTAAAGTAAGTGAAGATCAATCCAATGTTAGGAAAAGAAAAACTTTTGCCAGCATAATTCAACTATTTTACTGCCAATTATGAGTGACACAAACTCACAATGCAAAAGGGGGAAGGGGCGAGAATTGATGCACACACAGCCAGTAGTTAAATGAATTTTTTTCTGATACACATATACTAATGAGGTACAGTTGTATGATCTAATATTAGATATATTGGACTAGACGACCTCCAAAATCCTTTCTAGCCCCATGACTCTATGATTCATATGCATTATTTACAAAATCAGTATTTTTTCTATATATAAGAAATCAAGTCTTTTTTTGTCCCTCTCACTTTTTCTCACTTTCCTTTTGCAACTTATTCTTACTCCTTATCTCAATTTTATCGATACTGGAATGTCTGTGAGTTTTTTCCCTGGTATCTTGCTGCCAAACAAAGCCACTGTCCAGCACTTTAATCTTTGTACGGGCAACAGAGTCTCTCCTAATCTTTTCACACTCTCACAAGCAGGAAGGATTGCGGTATTCTTCAGTCTCTGGGAAGGAACATTTAGTCTTTGCAGATATTCACAGTGGTGCTTATAAAAGGCAAGACAAATGAGCAATTTGTGATTCTGGCATGATAATGCAAAGATTGGAAGCATGCAACAAAGGCTGAACTAAATATGGGTACACCATAAAGATCCAATGTGTGGAGGTGTTTAAAAGTGAGAGGATACACAATTGTAAAGACTTCATTATCATATGCATTAAAGGAAGCACTAATAATGGGGCTGAATATGTTAAATGCAGGGGAAGCTAGCCAATTTACAGTCTGAAGCAGGAATTCAGCAGATGTCAGAGTGACCACCTGATGCATTCAATAAATTCAAATCTCACAGTCCACAAGATGGTAAAAATCTAAAAGTAAAAAATATTTTGATGGCAAGATTTGAGAAACCTAGCTCTTTCTCTTCAAAGGGTGGCAATACAGGTGGGCTTAGCACTATGTGATATTCAAATAAATAATAAATTTAGTTCCATAACTACTACTAATTTCTAGCCCCTAACCATCTCACTAGAAGAGAGTATTTGTAGTTCAGGGTTGAACTATGAATTTCTTGGTACTCTGAGATGTTTCATTACCAACTAGGTAATGTCTTCAGTGCTATCTAAGTTAGCCTAGTTGGGTAATGAAAGATCTTCAAGAAAACAACCAAGCTTAGAGAAAACACCAAGGATATTCTTAGCAGTCTGTAAAGTTGCTTCTTTAGGGTAACAAAAAAAAGAGAGAGAAAATCAGTATTCACATCCACTAGCTTGGAAGAAATAAAGCCAAAGATGATGCAAGAGGCATGCATAGATTAGCTGTGTTAGGATTGCTGGGGCCAAGATCTAAGACATTTTCAGTCCTTTGTGGGACAGAAGGATAGAACTCTGTAGGAAGTCGTAGTCCTTTGGCACAAAGATCATGTTCAAGGAAAGAGAAGGATGATAAGAAATAATGGTAAAAAGTGGTAGCTTCCTTAAGAAGCAATGCAGAGCTTTTGCATGTTTAAACTCCTCACTGGCCTTTGTCTGAAAAAGATCATCATTGTAAAATGCAAAATCTTGTATGGTTTCACATCTCCTTGGAATACAGTTAGGTATGATAACCAAGGATTATTGGTCCTGCTTGCAGGAAGGTCATCATACTGCCCAGATTGGGCAAATATAAATGACCTGTTTTAATGATAGGTGGCGTAGTGGTTAGAATGCAGTACTGCAGGCTATTTCTGTTGACTGCCGGCAGCCTGCAATTTGGCAGTTCAAATGTCACCAGGCTCAAGGTTGACTCAGCCTTCCATCCTTCCGAGGTCGGTAAAATTATTGAGGGCAATATGTTGACTCTGTAAACTGCTGAGAGAGGACTATGAAGCGGTATAAGTCTAAATGCTATTGCTATTAATGATCCACCATATCTCTATTACCTATATTCATCTATCTCACTCTAGGCTCTCCAAAATAATCAACTCCACTTTTGTCCCGTAGCCTACTGCTAGCAGAATTTAAAGGCCGTGTTACTGGTTGGGGTAATCTGTTTGACACCTGGGGTACAGGGGCACGACAACTGCCAAGCGTGCTGCAGGAGGTGAATCTCCCCATTGTGAGCCGGGACATCTGTAAGGCATCCACTAACATTAAAGTCACAGACAACATGTTCTGTGCAGGTGAGTTTTTTTAGGTACTTGATGCGGAGACAGAAGTAGGCATGATTCTTTGTGTGTTTGCAGTCGGTACTGATCAATTCAAATAACAGCTTTCAAGGCCCACCATGCAAGGAACAGCAGTTGGCCAATAGGATGAAGGAAAGTTATTTTCATTGTATGAGAGGGAAGACTATCAACTTTCATCTAATTACTACTCCTGCCTTCATTCCTTTGCTCTCCAGTGAGCAAATGTGAGTAACTGAGTGTCTTTCCCCAAATCTAAATACATCAGTAATGGACGCCACTGAGTGGGTATGGACAAAAGAATCCATTTAATTTGCCTACCATTATGACTCCCAAATTACAACACTGTACAACAGAACCTCTCACATCTTTCTCCTTTACCTCTAGAAATGGCACACATCAGTGAAGAACAGGGGTGGCAAACTGATGCCCTGCGAGCAGGATGCATCATGCACAGGCCACACCCACCCCACTTCCTCAAATGCAAAAAAGTCACGCAATCGAGTTTGACATCTGTGGTATAGAACCATACCCTAACTCCATGATGGCGAATGGCACGCAGAGCCATTTGTGCCAGCACACGAGCCGCAGGCAAACTTACCTCACTGCGCATGCGCGTGCCTCACAGCTGATTTTTGGCTGGTTTGAGGCCTTTTTCAGTCTCCCAGAGGCTGAGGAAAAGCCTCTGCAGGCTTTTTAGGCCAAATAATAGGCCCGTTTCATCACTTCCTGTATTTCCGGAAATGACAAAATAGGCCTATTATTCGTCCTGAAAAGCCTGCAGAGGCTTTCCTCAAGTCTCTGGGAGGCCAAAAAAGGTCTCAAGCCGGCTGAAAATCACCTGTGAGGCACAGTGCAGGTAAGGGGGTGGCGGCGGGGGGATCGCACGTGCATGCGCAGGAGGCGTGCACATTGCTTCTGGGTGCTGGCATGTGAGCGTGCAAGCGCAGGCACAATTTTTGGCACAGGAGCCCAAAAAGGTTAGCCACCACTGCCCTAACTTAAGCTGCCTTGGATATATCCTAAACAAAACTTAAATGAGCGTAAAAAAAAATTGTTTCTAATTTAGGATAGTGTTTTTAGATTTCTATCCCTCGTTTCCTCCAAGAGTTCAAGCAGTTTTACTTCTGTAACAATCAGATAGGTTAGGCTGAACAAGATTGACCGGCCAAAACTCATACAGTGCATTTCCATGGCTGAGGGTGGGCTTGATTCTGGTTTCTTTGGGCGCTATATCACATCACCTTTTGTCATACATTGGCCAGGTTCATCCATTACTTTATGCAACATGTTTGGGTAAAGCAGCATCCACTTTTTTATTTATAAATACAACCAGAAATGCAGCTTCTCTAAGAAGTCACTCCTGGTTTAAACGACTTATATCATAATGGGCTGAAGTTTATAATAGGAAAAAAAATCTCTGGATCATCTCACATTAAACAAATCACTAATTTTCTGCCATATTATTTGCATTTTATTTTACCATATTTAGAGACTGTCTATCTCCCTTATAGTTTTTTTATGACTTTGATTCATTAACCCATCATTTTATAAAGCCCTCAAAAGATTATGATGAATTGAAAGAAATCATTTCCAGAGTCTTAACCAAATGTTTTTAGCTAAAATATGTAGAACTTTGCCTGGGAATAAAAATAATAAAAGATCTGATATGAAATATAGCATATTGTGAAGTTAATTTGTTTGAAATAATTCTATATAGATCGATCTTTTAAACCATGATTGCCTGTTCATCTTATGGCAGCAAACACGCTAAACACCTCACAAAGTCACAGAGTTTCTGCATACCAACCGGCAAACCAAAGGCATTGTCTATGTTCACACAGAACAAGAAAACAACCAGTAATTAGCATTCTGTGTAATCTAGAGTGAACCCAGCTGAAAATAACTCCAATTAAAAAAAAAAGTAAACCTAGGTTTATAAATTTAAGTAAGCCATTGCAGCAATTGAAGGAGGCCACACTGTTTCACAAGTATCAAACTGATTAGCTCAGGAACTACATTAAAAGCCATGGGGGGGGGAATATAGGAGAGTACAGCCTCTTTATTAATTGCCCTTTTTTTTAGGCTATAGTCCTGCAGAAAGCAAGAGAGGAGATGCTTGTGAGGGTGACAGTGGGGGCCCTTTTGTCATGAAGGTAAGTTTCTATGTGTGACTACAAAACATAAAATGGGCAAACTGCTGGTGTCACAGGCCCCCTATTCATCAGTCTGCAGCAAGGACCAGAGTACAATTTCCCCTTGCTAATGCCACCATTCATTTCTTTTCAGAAATATTCACTTTAAGAGCATTACAAGTTAATTAAACATATCCTTAAGAGCAGGAAAGCAGGAATTTACAAATTAGGTGATACAAATTAGGTGGGAAAGGGTGGCTTTCCCAATTACCACTGGGTGTGGCATGGGTGTGGCACAAGCAGATATAGCCCTTGAATTGTAGCAGTGCTAACTTGGAGCTCAAGATCAGAACAATCTGTTTCGGACAAAGCCAGCATGTCAAAACTTTTTTTAAAAGCAACTGCCTCAACCTCAGTTTAGAAGTCTTAGTAAGAGCAATCACCAGCCGGGCCTATAGGATCTTCTTAACCTGGAAAAATGAGAACCTTCTCACTAACACAGACCAAATTCTGAAGTTCCTGTCTTGACATAAACCTTAATTTTTTCTGTTGTTGATTTTCCCTATGCTTTTCAAATAAGGCTGAAAAACTAGACTCAGAAATGTTCATGGGCTACCTCTTTCTTGCTTATAGTCTGTAGATTACACAATCTTTCTACTGGTACTGTTCATGTTTCTTTAAATGACCTACATATGCTATTTGCAATTTGCTATCGTCCCCCCACCTCCGCCTTTGATTCTGTGGCACTTCTTTCCTCCCTACCAGGGTCCAAAACGGTGGTATCAAGTAGGTATTGTCTCCTGGGGAGAAGGTTGTGATCGTGATGGCAAATATGGATTCTATACCCATCTGTTCCGTCTGAAGAAATGGATGCAAAAGATTATTGAGAAACATGGCCGTTAAATAGGAATCAAAATTTGCATTTGCACCTTGGTTTACAGATATCGAATAATCAAACAGTACAATACTAAAAGCCTACGTATGGAAATAAACCGAAGTCCTTCCTGAATAAAGATTTTTAGATAAAACCCTTGGTTTTTTTTCCTGGTATCAACTGCAGGCAATTTCTATTGAATGCATCAGCCAAATCATCCAGATAATGGAAGGATATCCATGCACAATTACACAAAGCTCACCTTTTGAATCTGACAGAACGTTTCTGCATTCCTAAATGTATACCTTTAACAGAGGAAACTGTGAGGCAAATAATACAAGTTGAAAGAAGTTGACTTTCCTGTTTCTTTGGAAAGTAAAGTGTTCTGAGGGAAAGAAATTACACATAGCGGAGTTTTAAGATGACACAGATTACAAATAGGCAAAGGTTTTGCATTCAACCACGTTTTATTCTATTTAGATAAAAACCAGCCTATTTGTGTGAGAGAGATCCCTTCTGCTTGAAAGGCAACAATGACTTTTACCCTAAATGTCACAATTGATTCCATTGTTAGAGAGGTTGTTACCTCATTAAAGGGCAGGCTGTTGAAAAGGCATCTTTGGACCAGTGTTGCCCAAGGTTCATGCCCACAAGCCCAGAAACAAGAAGATATGCTTGTTTGTTAAAGTTTGGCAATAACAGCATTTATTTAGTTAAATATTTTCCCCTGAACAATCAAGGAGTATCCATTGGAAGAGGCTAATTTACAGTTTCATTTGTAACTTCATACCCTTCAACCTCTAGCAGACATTCTGGTACTTCAAACACTAAATGATTTAAAGAAAAAGGTAAAAATGAAATATAGATGCAATGGGAATATTTAAAAAAAGCAAAAACAACATCAATCTAACACTCTTAATGAACAGAGACATTTGGATTAGATTTTTCACCCAACAAATGGTTAAAGAAAACATCTAAGCATCATTTTTTTCTTGGAACTATTTATGACAATTTTGCATGCCCATTTTCCTGCATCTATTATTATACTGATTAATACTGATTAATTAATACTGTTGTACCCATACTATTTTTCTCTTAGTTTAGTGCAACAGACATTAAAAATGAAACACTTGTGAAAAAAAACCCTGAGTTAACTAGTAAAAACTACTACTTTAGACAAATACAGTATTTTAGAGGCAGAATTTCTATCCAAGTCTTCTAATGCAATGCTTTTGGATGCATAGAAACTAAATACGTGTTTCACAGACATCATGAAAAAAAATTAGGACCTAAGAAATCAGGAGACAAAAAATTAACCCATCATTAAATGCTACAATACTTAGTATTTGTTTCAATACAGTAAATACCAACCAGATTATTTGGTTTAATTTAGTTTGAAAGCATTCTAATTTCTGTAGTTCAGGCAAAAATTCTTTAATTAAAAATATGTCCCAACTCAGTGAGAAACTCAAACTAGCATTATTTAACACTAACAGGACATACCAAAAGCCTTTGCATATTCTTTATAACATGATTTCTTCTGAAAAAAATAATTTTATCATAGGTCCCCAGTAAAAGGAAGCAGAGCCAGTCACATAGTACTTCTTCTCCCAATGGTCTGATAGAATTGTGATGCTGACATTGGAACTAGCTGAATTATCAATACTTTCAGATGCTGGTGCCAATGAGATGTGAGAACCAGCCACCACGCAGGAGGTTTGCATCAGAACTTGTATACTATGTTGAGTTATAGATGATTTTGCAAAAATTAGCTTCTTTGTATGTTTCTATATTGCCAGTTCTACTATTCACTCAACTCAAAAAGGAAAAGTGGAAGCCAATAATAATTGGTCAAACACATAGCCCACTTTGCACTAAATAGGACACATTATAGATGAACAGAATAGAACAAAACTCCTCCTCTTTGGAGAAACTCATAGCAGCAACAATGCAATGATTTCACTATTTTTAGAGCTGTTAGTCACTTTTAATACAGCAGCAAACATTTCTCCACTTACTAAGTGAAGCTCTATAAAGACAGAAGAGGAAACTGAATTTATTACATAAGCATCATTAAGTAACAAAGTTGATACCAAGAAATATGTTCTCTATATAGTAACTGAGAAAATGCCATCTTCTGAATCACTGACAAAATTTTTTAGTTCTTTCTAGAAAAGATTTCAGTTACTCCACTGAAACATTGTATCACCAAGATTCAGGAAGTACAGAGAAACTAATAGTAAAAGGAAACATTTATTCAACAGTACTGTAGAAACATTTCCATTAGTTCTAAGTTAAAGCTAAGAATGGTTTAAATGCTATGCAGCATTTTGGAAATCAATATTAACATGGTATTATCAAAATGTTAAAAGCCACACACTGTAAAGAGAAAAGGAAAGAAGCTAAGTATATTGTTAGACAACATGGCTAAAATATTTTAGCTCAGAGGCTTCACTTCCAAATATTATTTCTAATACTCGAATATTATAATCCAATGTTTATCACCAGATTCTATAAGTGAACTCTTGTATATTATTGAAAAAGTAGGGATTTGTTACTATTTCAAATAATGTACCAGAAGAAAACTATATGTTAGCAATATACATATATTTTGGCACCATTTCAAGGCCCATGATAATGCTAGCAAGTTATTATTGTGGTTTTTGAACACAAAAGATATTTTACCCACATAGATAGGTGCTGATTCATTCTTTTAATATTCCTAGCTAAGGCAAGTAATTTTTATGAAGTAGTTTCATCTGAAAAGACTGAAAATTAGAATAGGTTTCAAGGCAAGTAGAGATAATCTTCTAAGTAGGAAAATCTATATATTACGGATAAGTATGCTTATTACACCAATTTTCCACCAGATTACATATCATATATGCACCTAGTGACCAATTATATTTTACAGATTATTACCAAGCTTGATTGGTTGCAGTATAGAACTACTGTATAGCACCAGCAGTATCAGCCAAAGCTTAACAAGCATAAAGATGTAAATGAAATCTATGTCAGACATATAAGCAACTGATACTCCAGGAAGTATGATACGGGACATATAGTAGGAACATGGAAAGTGCTAAAGAGCCTACAGAAACTCTGTGTTATGACACCTGGAGGAAGAGACCTCATGAGGCAATCATGAATAAAGGAGATGTAAGTCGGCCAGATAACTTCTC
Organism: Naja naja; assembly: GCA_009733165.1. Classification (NCBI taxonomy): domain Eukaryota; kingdom Metazoa; phylum Chordata; class Lepidosauria; order Squamata; family Elapidae; genus Naja; species Naja naja. The sequence goes on from CM019148.1 coordinate 295,320,858, forward strand.
ACAACTCTCTAACAATTGTGCTCTGAAGTGGATGGATATTGTGACAAATAGTGTGATCTTCAATGGTCACAATATCCATCCACTTCAAAGCACAATAATTTTGGAAGTAGAGTCCCAAATATTTCAGTCATTATTACAATTTCTGGTGATACATTTCATACAAACTTGCTAGCAGCTTTGGGATAGAAAGAGAAAATGGATTCATCACAATTATAGTAACATTAAGAAAAACCTAATTATTTGCCCATCTTAAGTACAGAATACTTCCACTATCTTGAGGAAATCTAATATTCAAAAAGGTTTAAAACCAGTCCTCAGTTAAGATTCCAGGAAAAGATTTGGAAGATATTGTCTGAGATGTAAAATGTTCTGGCTTTGGGTCGAGTTTTCTGTAAGCACATTATTATTATTAATATTAAACATTTCCTTCCTCTGGAACACATTTGTACATTAGTATCTCAGCTTCTCCTTGTTTTCCCAATGAAAGTTCATTTGCTATAGTGCCTCAGACACACACTCACTTAACAATTAAAATGTGGAGTCACAATAGCAATTAGGAACATGGATGAACATTTGCCATCAAGTCACTGCTGCTCCCACAGAGAGTTAATGCAAATTTTATTTACAAAAAGACACTTAAATTACTTGCTTCATGCCATGCATCCATACAGAAACAGCTCAAGGATTATACGCAGAAGTAATTCACAAAATTAAAAATGAATGCAACGAAAAGTGTCTAAGATTTAAAAGAGCTAAGATAAGACAACTTAACAAATAAAACCAAGTTTTAAGAAATTGGACTGAGCAGGAGAATTGTTTACAGCTCTGTACACGAAAACTAATACATGGACTCTCTTCTACGGTCAAGAAATGCTCACCAAGAAGCAAAATATATACAAAGATTTGTGCCACATTGACTTGGATCCTCCTCCAAGATCTGCTGTATTATACACAGAACCAGTTTGTATACATAAGGCCTGCATGAGGCCACTTAACTATGAAGACTTCTAATTTAGTCAACTAAAGATGGATAGCTCTGCAATAGCCAAACCGTCTCACACAATTTCACTTGCGACTGCTTTTTATTCTCTCCAGTCTTTTTTTCAAGTCATCAATATTGGATGCTGCAGAAGAGGAAGTGGTACTTCCAATGCCAGCATGGGTCTGATTGGAGTCCAGATCAATGTGCTGGTATTGTTCCCGTGATTCGCGGAGCTGGGAAAGCTTACTGTGGAGCATATCTGTAGAGGATGCAACAGTGGGGACTGATGGCTTGGACAGTGTGGTGGCCAGTGATGCTCTGTCTTCTTGCTGTGAGGAGAGATATTGAAAACTCTTATTCAAAAAGTGCTTCCCATATTGTTACCAAACCTTTACCAAGGTTGGCTCTAACAATATCACTATAACTAATCTTCTTAAGAGGCTGTTTACTTAAGTTTTAGAAATGTAAAATATACACGTGAAATGAAAGGATGCTAAAAAATTATCCTATTCTTTATCTTCACTATGGCCAAGGTCATAAACGGAATAAATATTTTTTTGCAATGTTTTTTAAAGCATGGAGTATCATTATCTTCATCTATGCTGATATTATATTAAACTTATGACATACACTGAAAAAATATCACCAGTAACCAAAAAGAGTGAAATTAGATTTGTGCCATAACTCAAGTTTTATTTTTTTTTGCAATGGTGCTTAAAGGATGGTAAACCCTTTTGAATTTTCAGTAATTCTGTATAACTATGACCTAAAACATTTACCTGTTCTCCATACAAGTCCTAAAACTAGATGAAATGTTAAAAACTAAACAAACAATTAAAACAAATAAGTCAAAAACTTTCTACTCATTCTACTTTAACTACCTTTGCATTGTCAAGGCCACATCGCTGCCTGAGGATTTTTAATCTTTCCAAATAGACAGATGGCCCCACCTCTTCCCCGTTTGAATTTCCGATAGCAGGAGAAACTACATTGGTGGGAGTGGGAATACATGATACCTCCATCTGTGGAGAAACTCCTACAAAATAAAAAAAAATCACAAGCCACAAATGAGTCAAATCGAACTTCAACGAAAGATTGAAATGGGATGTTACCTAGGTTTGTATAGGAGATGACCAGGCTGACACTGAAGGTGGGATCAAATGCATAATCACTTGAGTCCCTTTGTGCCCACAAGAGATCTAAGTCCAGTCCACCTTGAATTCCATTGATTCTTATCTATCACCAATTTGCTTTGACTGCTACTAGTTCAGATTCTTGTACAGAGCTTAAGGTTGCAATAAACCACAGGTGTCAAACTTGCGGCATCACGTTGCCGTCATGTGATGTTTCACAGCTTTCCCATTCGCAGAGTTGGGGTGGGTGTGGTTTGCCTATGACACCTCCAGCCCTTGGGCCACCAGTTTGACACCCTTGCATTAAACCTTTATATTTATTTGAACTGCCTGAACTCCCAATTTCCTGTGCTTGACAGTTTGCATGGCATAACTGCTTATGTTATCTTTGTGCCTTATTCTGGGAATGCAAAGCTGGATCTGGTAATGCCCAGTCAATAAAGTAGGCAGGACATTTTACTCCCTGTTTTGTGCTTTTCATATTTACTGGACCATGTGGGATGAGTTTATAAAATGACTTTCCTACATAAGCACTGCCTTCTTTATAACTGAAATAAAACAGGCATGGGAAATCATCAGTCATGAGATCTCCAGTTAGATGGGGGTGAAGTAGAGAGACTTGCAAACTTGGAATCCCTTCGGGGGAGAAGGTGACAGAAGCCATGCCTTTGCTAAAATTTCTGAAGCCTTTATCTACCTATTCCCAAGAGAATGTCTGATGAGTCTGGTGAGATTCTTGTAAATTACACTAGCAACTATAAAGAAGCAAGTCTAATCAGCTCAGTGTCGCTTTGGTTCTTTGTGCCTGACGTCTTCGTAGCACAGATCATTCCTGTCTGCTCTGGCCTTCTGTGTGAGGAAGAGCCATGCTGATGTTACCTTAAATATCTTTATTTTAGGTCTTTACTTTAAATATCTTTCTGCTTAGAGTTAATCAACAAGTCTACTGCTATACCATATGTGCAACATTCTAATTTTCTATTTATAGATGTTACCTGCATAATGAGAGTATTATGGAATAGCCATTATAATTGCTTAATGTCACACCCGGCCTGTACTTTAAGAAAGTTGATATGTTACTTCTGAAATTCTCTACCTGTTCTGCTGACCCTGGAAAAATCTGATAGCTTCATCAACACAAGTGCTGTTGGCTGCAAGTTCATATCAAATTACCTGTGGAAGAAATCCGCCCTTTGCCTTCCCTTTCCATTTCAATCAGCCGGAGACCTCGTTCTACATAGCTCTGGAAGAACTGTGAGGTGTTTTTTAGGAAGGGCTCAACATCTGCTTCAGAGTATTTCTTTTTATATTCATACAGCTCTGCCAGGCCCTGTTTTAAAAACAAAATGCCTCAGCTATTAAAAGTTGTATGTATAAAAACAGGCATTAGCTCTGAAGATTTAGCTGCTGAATGTTGTATACTAACACCAGTTCAATATCATGGCTCCGAGCTAAACATCCTATTATTTGGTCATTAGGATTTCAAATGGGTCTTTCCGGGGCCTACTTTAAAATGTCAAAGGTTGATTTACATATTAGCTCTAAACCTTTCCTAAAGGTTAGCCCAGATGTTTATGTGAGGTTGCAAAACTGTCCCCCCCCCCAAATTAAAACCAACAAAAAAACCCTGTGCAATTGATAAAAGATATGCAAAATGCTCTATGCATAGACCACAGCCTCCATGAAAGAATGGGCTTAGGTGTTTTGTGACTGGATCCGCATACTGGTCCCAGTTTTAGGCATTCCAGGTTGGAAAAGATTAGAAAAAAATGAAGTCAGTAGCAGTGAAAAGAAGGTAAGGGAAAGAAACAGCTGGGATGATTGGGGGAAAAGGATGGGTATGAACTTATTGGGTTATGCTGTGCTAAAATACAAACACAGCTGTGGCATGAGGTACAACAACAAGCGAAAGGGGTTGGCCAAGTGTTCAGCAGGGATAAGGAAGAAAAGCGTTGAGACTATTGTTCTACAAGTCCCATCTGAAAATTTTGCCAAAACCCCAGTCAAGTAGGCCGAATCTTGAGACATAATGAGTTTCTTCCATGTGCAGGAAAAAAGAGAACTTTTTTTTGTTCTAGGCATAATTCTTACCTCTTTAGTGTTTTCTTTAGAACCAATTTTTTTAAATATCTCTGCCAAAATATCATTTACTTTGGCCTTTGGTGACTTTTCATCCTATAAAAGGAATTTGGACATTAATTAAGAAACCAAATGAAAAATCCAAATAACAACCAAAGAATGCACAACAAATGAAAAAAATCTAGAGGAATCGACATTTAAGTAACTGAAGCACCTTTAGAAACACAGGTAGAACACTATGACAGGTAAGCCAGATTTACAAAACATAAATGAGGAGAAAAGCTAGGACAGTATCTTCTAATTTAAAGAAAACAAACCACTATTCTAGAAACGAAATCAGACAGCGTTAATCTCACTTATTAACAATAGCAAACATAATGATTTCAGGCTCACTAGTAGCAGAATACTATGCTAGAATTCACAAATATTATCAATACTGTACTGTACACACTACTATACAGGCAAGTTTCAAATGGCCATATGTGAATATAGTGGCCTGAAGGCACAAAGCTGAGGAAAAACGAAAGAGTGAGTCTTCAAATGTTGCCACTTATAGAAAAGTTATAGGCAGCAACAGACAAATTTGATATCTGTACCGCTTTGAGAACTGAGTGTCAATCAGAACCAGAAATTAGCCTTATAATTGTGACTACCCTAAACACAACACACTTTAGCCATCTCTCTTGAACATCACTTCATGCAAGGCTTCTTTTTCCTTGGCAAGGACAATGGATGGATAGAAAGCATTCTGTACTGTACAGATAGACCTTTACTTACAACCAGAATTGAGTCCAAAATTGTTGCTAAGTGAAACATTTGTTAAGTGAATTTTGCCCTATTTTATGACTTTGCTTGTCACTGCGGTCATTCAGTTAGTATCACAATTGTTAAGTGGACCTGGCTTTGCTTATAAGAAGGTTGCAAATGGTGATCACATGACCCTGGAACACTGCAACTATCATAAATATGAGTCGGTTGCCAAACATCCAAATTTTGATCATGTGCCTGTGGGGATGCTGCAATGCCTGTAAGTGTGTAAAATGACCATAAGTCACTTTTCAAGAAAGATGTTATAAATGTTTATAAGTAAATGTATGAAAAAAGAAAAAAAATTGATTGTTTATAGGAAATAGGTATGTTGCCCAATTTGTATACAGCCTGAAACACACTATTGTGCAAGAGATATTCTGTAGGTAACCAAACGTTTTGCAAAATGCCTTCCTGTGTTTCTCGACATCCTAATCCAGACACATCGGAGAGCATCTTCAGCCTTCTATGTAATCCAAGCTAAAAGTTCAATACAGTAAAAACGATGTAATTCACAAAGGTTCCAGCTGTGCACTCAGAAAATTAACCAGTTTTAAGGTGACAGCCATTTTCTTTCTATTTTAAAATACAAAATACTTACAATACGGGAAGCGCCCTTTTCTGTGCCTTTATCAGATTTGCTTCCAGTTTGGTCCAGGGAGTGTTTCATCATTCTGCACAGATGAGCTTCCAATTCAGACTCATTCTTGTTGTCTATCATTGTTAGATGATCTAAAATCTAGAAAGGAACAGGATGGGATGAGGAGCCACTTAGATGGTTCCGCCCCAGGTGCCTGATGGACCCTGAGAGGCTCCAGGCAGAACTGGGGTTTTTTCCTGCATCCCTCACCACAGCCCTGCCGAGGTACTTGCGGCTACCTGGCAACAGTCGGCTGCGGGGGCTCTTGACAGGGTTGTCCCCATGCATCCCCTTACTCGGCGCAGATCCCGGTCAGCTCCCTGGTACACCGAGGAGCTCCAGGAGATGAAGCTTCGTAGAAGGGGACTAGAGAGTAGGTGGAGGGCGACCCGCTCCGGATCCGACTGAGCCAGTTGAGAGCCCATATTAGGACTTACCTGGTAGCTGGGGGGCGAGAGATCTTATTCTCCGCCCTCATAGCATCCGCAGATAACCACCCAGCCGCCCTGTTTGGGGTTACCCGTTCCCTCTTACAGTTGGGGGAGGTGGTGGATCCTCTGCGGGGCAGAGCTGAGGAATTTGGTCTCTATCTGCAGGATAAAATTGCTTGGATCCGGGAAGGGTTGCGCCGGACTTGCAGTGGTCTGAGGAAGGGAGGCGGCGGTCTGGCTAATGTGATCTGGACTGAGTTCGATCCTGTTTCTGAGGATGAAGTGGACAGGATCATGCAGCGGCTGAGTTCCACCACATGTTTATTGGACCCGTGCCCTTCCTGGTTGGTTTATGCCTCCAGGGAGGTCACGTGCGGCTGGCTCTGGGCAGTGGTCAACACTTTGTTAAGGGAGGGACTGTTCCCTGCCACCTTGAAAGAGGCAGTGGTGAGGCCCCTTCTGAAGAAGCCTGCCCTGGACCCAGCTGTGTTGAACAACTTTCGTCCGGTCTCCAACCTTCGCTTTTTAGCGAAGGTTGTTGAGAGTGTGGTGGCCCAGCAATTGCCACTTTTCCTGGAGGAAGCGGACTACCTGGATCCGTACCAATCGGGCTTCTGACCCGGGTACAGCACAGAGACAGCATTGGTCGCGCTGATTGATGATCTCTCTAGGGCTCGGGACAGGGGTTTTTCCTCTGTCCTGGTCCTGTTAGACCTCTCAGAGGCTTTTGATACCATCGACCATGGTATCCTGTTGCGGCGTCTCGGAGGGCTGGGAGTGGGAGGCACTGTTTTACAGTGGTTCTCCTCCTACCTCTCGGGACGTTCGCAAACAGTGTTGGCAGGGGGGCAGAGGTCGACTCCAAGGTCTCTCACTTGTGGGATACCTCAGGGGTCTGTCCTCTCGCCTCTCTTGTTCAACATTTATATGAAGCCGCTGGGTGAGATCATCCGTGGTTTCGGGGTGAGCTATCATCAGTATGCTGATGATACACAGTTATACATCTCCACCCCGGACCACATCAGTGATGCTCTCTCCGTGATGTCCCGTTGTTTGGAAGCGGTCCGGATCTGGATGGACAGGAACATGCTTCGACTCAACCCAGCCAAGACAGAGTGGTTGTGCATACCGACATCTCGGTCCAGTTCGGAGGTTCCATCTTTGGTCATGGGGGAGGTGTTACCCCCCCGTGGACAGGGCACGGAATCTGGGGGTCCTCCTGGATTCACCGCTCAAGTTGGAGGAGCAGGTGGGAGCCGTGGCCAGGGGGGCCTTTGCCCAGGTCCAGCTGGTTCGCCAGTTGCGCCCATATCTGGACCGGGATGCCCTGCACGATCACTCAGGCGCCGTTGTCTCCCGACTGGACTACTGTAACGCTCTGTATTTAGGACTGCCCTTGCATACCACTCAGAGGCTTCAACTGGTGCAGAATGCGGCCGCGCGGGTAGTGATGGGAGCCCCCCGATACTCCCATATCACACCCTTCCTGCGCGGCCTGCATTGGCTTCTGGTTGCCCTCTGGGTGAGATTCAAGGTTTTGGTGTTAACATTCAAAGTCCTACATGGCATGGGTCCAGCATATTTACGAGAACGACTCCTCCCAGCATCAAGTACCAACTGCCCTGTACGGGCGCACAGACGGGGTCTCCTCAGAGTGCCGTCCGCAACTCAATGTCGTCTGGCGGGGACCCGGGGAAGGGCCTACTCTGTGGCGGCCCCCACTTTATGGAATCTTCTTCCGCTGGAGCTCCGGCTGGCTCCCGATCTCCGCACCTTCCGCCATGAGTTAAAAACCTGGCTGTTTTTACAACCTGGGCTGTGCTGACTCTTTGGGGTTAGTTTATTTTAATTTTGGGGTCTTAATGTTAATTCGGCTTACAATTTGTTTAATATAGTTTTAGGTAATTTATTGTCAGTATTGTATTTTAGCTGTGAGCTGCCCCGAGTCCTTTGGGAGAGGGGGTGGCATATAAGTCGAATAAATAAATAAATAAATAAATAAATTATAACTTTAGAGAGAATCTTTTAAATATTGCTGAGAACCATTCACAGATTGGACAAATCCATTTGGTCTTACCTTGGGTCCCTTCAGTTTGCATAATGTATGAAGCAAGGTCTTCAGAGTCCGTATTGGGAATTCACTTTTACACTGCTTTAATTTCTCTTTTGGAAACACCTTCATAAAGATGTGGATGTCCAACATGATTCGGTCCAGGTTGATACTGTTGATGGTTTCAGGGAGAAGTCTTACCATTCTCCATAAGCACTTGGAGGCAGGAGAGAAACCAAAATCAGTTACTTATTGAAAAGCATATCCTAATGCAGAGTCATCAGTGACAAACTTAATGTTTTAAAATCTTAAAATAAATAGTCATGAACAAATATTCATGTCTGCTCAATTATATTGGACATAAGTTTACTGATCATTAAGACACCAACTCTTAACACAGATTTTTAAACCTGTCAGGTTTATCTGTTAATAACAGTATACCACACTAAGTTGTATTCATACTGTAATTTTTTCAATAGAAAATAATTAGGTCTATAATTATGACAAGTTGGCAGTACATATCATTATGCCATTTCAAATTTGAAAAAAAAAACCCTACATACTCACTTTCATTACAAGTTCTGAGAACTTGGGAGAACTAGCAGTTGCTAATAGACTGTCCTGGAGTAGAACAAGCAGGGCACTAGAAGAATTAAATGAAGTAGCATTATTTATTTGATTTATATGGCTAGCCATCTCACTGTGGTGATTCTGGCTGGCTAACGTTTAAAACTCTTAATACAAATAACGTAAAATTACAATACATATAACAACAATTGAATAAAAGCCATCTGCCACAAAGCAAGCAACAATCTCCTAAGTTTCATCTAAATATAATCACTGCAAGTCATACTTATTTTCACAAAGAATCAGCAAGTACCATGCAGAGAGGTACAATACTTGGGATTTTACTTGGGAGATTATTCAAAATACAACAGAATACGAACACAACACCTATCCGTAACTCATGAAAGCATCCATGACATTTTCTAAGACTGCATGGCTAATGCAGAAAGGCCTCCACTCCAACCACACAATTAGAAAAACAGATATGGCTGCTTTAATTAGCTACAGGCAGTGTTTATGCTCTAAACCACTCGAGTCAAACTCGCTGTGTCATGTTGCAGTCATGTGACGTTTCACGACATTTTTCCTCCTTCACGAAGCTGGGGTGGGCGTGCCCTGCACATGATGCATTCAGCCTGTGGGCAGCCAGTTTCACACCCCTGCTCTAAACCATCTCTTCTGAACTGAATTTGAAGCATTGCTCAACTGAATTCAACTATAATGAGGAACGGAAGTATTTCATCAAGCACATGCTGGAACATTAGTGCTATGGCAGATGATTATACTATTTTAAAAAAAAGACTTTTTCATCTTATCATCCAGTTATTTACCTCAATATGTTGGTTTGGTCAGATTTCTCTAGAACTTTTATCACCAAGAGGTTGACAGATCTGATAATCTGCTGGCCTTCTTCTAGATCTTCAACTCTTGAATCCAGCATTAAGGTAATGAGACCATGAATCAAATCCTTCAACACTCCTGCAGAAGCCTCCCTTGCCAAGCTTTGAATCTGGAATAACTGTCAAATGAATTTAAGTGTTAGATATAATTCTCTCTTCTGACGCCTCAATAACCCCTTCAGTGCCCTAATATTAGATTGGTCACTATGGGAAAACAATGTTGCATTTTGCTTGCCTTCTTAATAAATCTTGTTTTCATAAGTATATTTAGAAGCGTTGACAAGCAGAAAGAACCTGTGGTGGAGGACTGAAGAGAAGGAGATGCTTTACATGCCAGCCTAAAGAAATTCAGTGGCAAACCACAACACAATAATAAAACACAAGCCACACCTCTTAAAGGCATGGTTTGTACCTTAAAGACTGTTGATTTCAGATGATTGACATTGTAGCTGAAAACTGCAGTGGACTAGAACAGGGCTATGAGAACTGCATTTAGACATTTGGTGAGCTGCATTTACTCATCCCTGAAAATAGCATTTCAAGAATTAAAAAATTAAAGTATTAATATGTATAAAATATCTAGGTCATTTAACCCAAGCACATCAAACAAGATACAATATTACATCGTGGCCCCCGCTTTGTTAAATAAAAATCATTTATCTTTTTTTTCCAAACAGTAGACAAACATTGTATTTTTAAATTTTAACTGGGCTTCTGGGAACTAAGTTTGTGACTTTCTTTTGGTAACTCCTGAAATTCAGGAAGATGAGTAAAAAACATGAAACTTGGCCTACTATGTACCAAGCAACCAGATTCTGCATTAAGGTTACTTATGTGTAGTATACTTTACTTTTTACATAAATGTGCACCTGTTCCAGAGTAAAGTAATAAATTTTACACAAAAGAAATAACTGAATTTTGTCTGTTTTTTCTCATTTTACAGTGGCAAAAGAAATAAAGAACTCTTACTGAAATCATGTTTCCAATGATGCAACTGTACAACTTGACGATTTCATCCTTGTCCAGTTTCTCATCAGCCATATGAGTATTATAAATGAGTCGGAGCTGCATATATGTAGCTACTAAGAACTGGTCAATGTGGCCAGACATTGCTTCGGCTTTATCCTCTTGTCTTAGAACCTCATCGATCTATATACAGACATAATAATTATGTTTCTTCACGTAGCAGAGTATTCAAGAGGTTGGTATGCACTAGCTGCAAAAACTATCACCAATCTCTCCTCTTAACTATTATTTTTCCCATTCTACTATTCTAATTCAATTCTCCAGGAATCCATCACTTTGTTCACAATCTTAGAATATTAGACCAAACTTCAGATTTGCAGTTATTTAAGTTAAGGAATCTTTATTGATGTGGCAGCATAGAAATATGCTTAGCACCACAAAAGCCTCCTCATTTGTTTCCTCTGGCTTGCACTATTCAGCCAGAAGCCAAGTCCATGCCAGCCCATTCCTCTCCCCCCCGCTCCCTCCCCTAACAAATACTTCCTGGAACAAAAGGCGCCTCAGCTGGCAAATGAGGACTCTGCTTCAAAGTTAAGTAGACTGAAATCCAAGTAGTGGAGGAACAGGAATTTGATTTAAAGCCCAGTAAGGTTAAATAAATGTTGTCTTATTAGATAATACAAAGAGTTAAGGTATGCTTGCATGCCTCTTGGCATCAAAATGAAAGTCAGTGAATTATCTAGATAGAAGGTGACAATGTTCTATGTTCTTGCACTTGAACATAAGATCTTTCTTTTACAAGATGTGGTGCCTGCAACCAGTTTGGCTGGCTTCAAAAAGGTTTGGATCAATTCATGGAAGTCATGGGGTTTAATAGTTATTATCTTGTTGGCAACTGTATAGCTGGGAGATGGGCTTCCTTGTGAAGTTGTTGACTATTGTGAGAATAGAATGCTGGACTAGGTAGACCAGAGGTCCACTCCATGAAGGCACCACTTATGTTCCTTTTGAGAACTGCGAGTCAGATGGCCCCTGTGCACTTAGTTATGTCATCAAGACATATTTCAGAGTGGTGCAAGTGTCACCTAACACTCAGCTCCACCAAATGTGCAACTCATCACTCTCGCAAATAATTTGTTGATTGGTTAAACGGTAGCTGATGTTCCTTAGGAGCACTATGCTGCCGCCATCTACAAGGAACACCACTTACCTGTGCAAGAGCTTGGATACTAGTATTGATATCCCCAGTGGCTACCTGGGAGATAACAAAGTTGATAGTAGAAGCAGTATTGCTGTGCATGTCATCGAAGTGTGGGGAGACAGCACGGACCCTGGGTGGAGGAAAGATTTTGCAATTACTGGAAGACAAACCTTTCTACACTACTTCCAAAATAACACTTGCAAATTTTGCAGAGTCTTAGCTTACAGTAATTGAGAAAAACAGAATATGCTATTGAAAACAGGCAGAAGGTTGGAAGTACAAATGGCTGCCAATATAGCTAATAAGTAGATGCTATTTGCCTGTGGAATTTTAACATTTTTCCCATAACACCTAAATAGGGTTTCTCTTTCTTTTCCTTCCCTGTAAAGTCAGCTCTTCTCATCTCTATTTTGTTCCTCTCCTTTTTCCTTCTACCTTTCCTATCTCTATTCTGTGGGTAGGATATTTTTTGTGTTTTGCATTGCTGCTAGAAGAAAGGAGAGGAACATGTATGTCTCTGTCTCTGTATGAGCCAGTGGCTGATATATGCAGATAAGAGAATCAATGTATTTTATAAATGGAATGCTCTATTAAATTTAACTATACCAGATATAGGAACTAAGTATTGGAACACTGTTGAATAAAAACACACCGTCTAAGCAATTAGAAATATTTATGTTCTTAAGTTTATTGGTTATGTATAACTTTTTGGTTTCATATTTTATGAAATGTTTTGTATTATGTATATATTTTTTAATGTTTAATAGTTTATTTTTAAAATTTAAAAAAATTAACTATAGTTACATCAATTAGTATTGACTTCTTTTTGCTCTGACCTTTTCTTTTATGGCCTTGGGTAGAACCTTCATATATTTATTTATTATTTATTTATTAATTCGACTTATATGCTGCCCCCTCTCCAAAAGGACTCGGGGCAGATTACAACTAAAATACAACAATAAATAAATTAATTAAAAGAATATTAAACAAATTAAGCCGAATTAAAATTTAAAAACCCCTAGTTAAAATAACCCCAACCCAAGAGAATCAGCACAGCCCAGACTGTAAAAGAGCCAAGTCTTCAAATCGTGAAGGTGCGAAGATCGGGGCCAAATGGAGCTCCAGCGAAGAAGATTCCACAAAGTGGGAGCGCCCTCCCGGTCGCCAAGCGACATTGTGTCGCAGACGGCACCCCGAGGAGACCCGCCTGTGCGCCCGACAGGGCAGTTAGTATTTGATGTTGGGAGGAGCTGTTCTCGTAGATAGCCTGGACCCATGCCCTGTTGGACTTTGAATGTTAATACCAAAACCTTGAATCTCACCCGGAGGGCAACCGGAAGACAATGCAGGTCGCGCAGGAGGGGTGTAATATGGGAGTATCGGGAAGCTCCCATCACAACCCGCGCGGCAGCATTCTGCACCAGTTGAAGCCTCCGAGTGGTATGCAAGGGCGGTCCAAGGTAGAGAGCGTTGCAGTAGTCGAGGTGGGAAATAACGAGGGCCTGAGTGACTGTGCGCAGGGCATCTCGGTCCAGGAATGGGCGTAACTGGCAAACCAGCCGGATCTGGGCAAAGGCCCCCCTGGCCACGGCCCCCACCTGCTCCTCCAATTTGAGCCGTGAGTCCAGGACCCCCAGATTCCGTGCCCTGTCCACGGGGGGCAACACCTCCTCCCCCATGACCAAAGATGGAACCTCCAAACTGGACCGAGATGTCGGTATGCACAGCCACTCTGTCTTGGCTGGATTGAGTTGAAACATGTTCCTGTCCATCCAGATCCGTACCGCTTCCAGACAACGGGACATCACAGAGAGAGCTTCACTGATGTGGCCTGGGGTGGAAATGTATAGCTGGGTATCATCAGCATACTGATGATAACTCACCCCAAAGCCATGGATGATCTCACCCAGCAGCTTCATATAAATGTTGAACAGGAGGGGTGAGAGGACCGAGCCCTGGGGCACCCCACAAGTGAGGTACCTTGGATATATGAGAAAGAAGAGAACACTATACCTATAATATGCACATACTGGGTCAAAACAAACAAAATTCCCCCACACTTACTTAGGTTCAGGAATCAAGACTGGCTCAAAGATGTCATCCAGTTTGTGCTGAACAAGTGCTGGCATTTCACATCGCACTGTGCCATTATCATTTTCTATTTCATCTAGATCCAGCTGAAATTCCCGAGGAACTGTATGCATTGCCTCTGAATGGCCACTCAAGTTACGGGCTTGGCTATAAAAATCAAGCAACACATTTTCCTTACTATTTCAGGAAGCATGCTGTCCTCCCAACAGAGGTGACATTCTGAAATCCTCATAAGCTACAGATGGAAAACATTTTTTCTATATTATCTGGGACTTCGATATAGAGAGTCCAACTTTACATCAAAGAAATCTCCCTGGTTTCCCAACATTCTCTACAGTTCATGAAGAAATTGGGAAGGAGCTCCCATTAGTGCTCAGTTTTTGGAGCACTTAAGGAAGCGAAACAACAAATAATGGCTTGCTATCCAATGTAACAAAATTTGTTGTCCCCTAATGATTATGTTTAATTACAGGAACAAAACAAACCAACCAACCTGCAGGTAGTCCTTGACTTACAACCATAACTGATACCAGAATCTCATTTGTTAAGCAAGGCAGTTTCTAAGTGTGACATGCCCAATTTTACAACCTGTTTTGCCACAGCTGTTAGGGCAAATCATGGGCAATTGTGGTTGTTAAGCAAAGTCAGCTTCCCCCTACTGATTTTGCTTGTCAGAAGCAGGTTGAGAAGGCTGCAAATGGGGATCACATGACCCAGGGATGCTGCAACGGTTGTAAATAAATGCTGACTCCAAGTGCCCAAATTTTGATCACATGACTATGGAGATTTGGTTGTAAGTGCAAGAACCGGCTGTAAGTCATCTTTTTCGGTACTGTTATACCTTTGAACAGACACTAAACAAATGGTTGTAGGTTGAGGACTTCCTGCAGTAGTTTTTATAGCTTTTGCATTAACCAAGCAAAGCCAGGGGTTATCAGCCATGACACTAACTATTGGAAACTATTGGAAATCTCTACTCTCTTTAAAAACCTGTTAGGTTTCCCTTTCCCTTTTTACGTCTTACAGTAAAACATATGCACCACCACAAATGTTAAAGAGAGAACAAGAAAGTATGGTTTCATCCAAAGGAATCTAGTTTTTATTCATATATGGAGAAGGCATTATGTTAGGTTGCCTTTCTTAGTGACCACTGTTTCTGAATCCAGAATATTCCCAGCTGAGTTTTATACCCTTAATTACAACTTGCCATTTGTCTTATTTTGTTAAGGATTTCCTACTAAGCAGAGGATTCTAGAACAACAGCATAAGGTATAGAAAGAGGCATTCTAGAAGTGGTCCAAGAATCAGATATTAAAAAGAGAAGGGGATCTTAATTTCACATGGGATGGTATCCAATGCCACCTGAATGATGCCTGCTTGTGTAGAAGTACTGCCCTTAACTTTTTTACCCAAGAGATGGGACTTGACACTATTTCTCATATCCAACATCAGTTTTTCCTAGAACCGTAAGTTTTATTATTATTATTATTATTTATTGACTTTATGCCGCCCCATCTCCGAAGACTCAGGGCGGCTCACAACTAAAAACAGGCATCAACATTAAATAGATTAAAAGAGAATTAAACAAATCAAGCCCAATATTTATCCATTATTAAAATTAATTTAAAAATCCCCCCCCTAGAAGGTCATCACAGCCTGGCTTGGTCAAATAACCAGGTCTTCAAGTCGTGGCAGAAGGTGCGGAGGTCAGGGGCCAGACGGAGCCCCAGGGGTAGCTGGTTCCATAGGGCGGGAGCCGCCACAGAGTAGGTTCTTCCCCGGGGGACCGCCAGCCGACATTGACTTGCCGACGGAACCCCGAGAAGCCCCTGCCTGTGTGATCGTACAGGGCGGTTGGCACTCGATATCGGCAGGAGTCGCTCCCATAAATATCCTGGACCCATGTCGTGTAGGACTTTGAATGTTAATCTCACCCAAAGCGCAACCGGCAACCAGTGCAGGCACTGGTTTTTAAGAAGCTTTATTATAATATGTGGAACTTCTTCCAAAGGGTATTTAATAACTAATGATTGGGGGAAAAGACAGAAATTGTAAGAGCCCTGCTACCAAGGATTTAGTGGTTAGTACTTACATCCTATAAGTGCGATACATAATTCTGTCCATGGAGAAGCAGTGAAAAAAGGCACAATACCATTTAGAAAGCATTCAAGACATGACAAAACAGATGAAGAAAGGTTCAAACATTTTGCTTTGCAGTATTTTTTTTTTTGCAATCTGTGTCTCATGCATGCAGCAATGATAAAAATAAAAGACAAACACAAGGCAACAGCAAGCTATGTTTCAGCACACACTGTGAAAATGTTGCACTGATAACATTTTCTCCACATAACATACTTGAGTTTGGAAGACATGTCTTCTGCTGCTCCCTTCCGCAGCATGTTTGTGCTGGCATTGGCATTTTGCACACGCTGGGGTTTTTCATCTACCTGCCTTGATGAAGCAGCATTTGGTCTCTTAGCCGATCGTTTTATTCGTTCCTCCAACATACTCATGTCCTTCTCAGAAAGCTGCACAAGAAGAAAAACTTTAATGACATGAAAGATTTACCTCTAAGAATGCTCCAAAGCTTTATAATTTCTGAAAAAATAATTAACATGCAATTTACCTCCCAATTCAGGTCTTGTACTTAGCAATTATTCTTTTTTCCCCGTTATAAGTAAAGTATAAATGTTTCCCAAACACCTCTAAACATGAAAATAAGCAAAGGCAGGTTCTCTCATTTATTTATTATTCATCAATTTCTCTCCCCAATAGGTGTAAAAGGTATAAACTCTCTCATATGAAAAATAAATTGAGAGAGATTGGTGTTTGAATGAAACTATGGGGCACTACAAATATCATTCTCACAAATGTTAACCCATTTTGTTGACACAGGCTGCCAAGCAGGTAAATTCTGGATGCTTCTATCATTTTTCTACTCCCAATCTAGGAAAGTGGCTTGAGAAACAGTAAGACCCAAAGCGGCAATTGACTTAACTTACAATCTCCCTAATTGCAAGAAGAATATGAGATTTCATTACCAAGTGCAGAGATGTTCTCCAAATTGAATAACATTAATTTGTCATGTTATATTTTCAAAATGAGAATACGAAAGTAGTTGTAGGATGTATCAATACATTTTAAAACTCAAAGTATTGAAGATTAAAAAAAACATAAGATAATACCATCATTAAAATACAGGTGTTCTCCAATTTTGCAGGGCCTCTACTTCCTAAAGTTTCATGTAAGACTGTCTTTTCTTACCATTTTGATGCTAGAAATTCAGAAATCTGCTCTAAATAATACAAGTAAAATTAACTTGAAATTTTGACAAAAGCAGTGGTTCTGAAATGTGAGAAAAATAATTCCATGTAAGGTACTATTTTGGAAGTAGGTGGTACTTGGTATCACCTGAGTTCTTTACTTTGAAATATCTTGATATCCTACTTGAATGTGGATGGTGAAACTCTCAGAAAGATTTTTATCTTATTTAACCTCAACTTTTTATAATTTGGTACACAACTAATAAATATTTTAAAACTGTTGTAAAGAGACAACAGCTACGTTCTAAGTTCATTAGTCACATTTATATTTAGAATCAGATATAAAATAAGTTGCATCAAGAGACCTATTGGTTTAAATGGGTATGTAATGATTGATCCCTGACAGACATCTCCTGACTTTCCTTCCCACTTTATCTGGACATGCACAAAATATGTGACTTTTAGTTTAGTTGCTTTAACGCTTTGAAATTGGACTTTCTCCAATTCTTCACTGACATAGTTGTCAAAACTGCTGAATAAGATTTGTAGTAGACAAAGTTCAACTAATTTCCATGTTATTGTTATTGCAGATTTAACAACAAATGCTTATTTATTTACCATCTTACAATTCATTGACATCTGAATGATTCATTAGTCAACAACTAAATAGTGTAAAGTACAATTTATTTGTTCTTGATAATCAATATTCAGTCAGCTATACAATGCAAGTCTGTTGTGACTTTGTACCACTTAACCTGAATCATCCAATACACCGTAAGGATTTAATTTTTTCCCCTTTATTCTTGTTTACTTACATTTCCAATTAGCTTGAACACCTGGTCCCCATGCACGTTGTAAACAGTAACAATGGTATTAAGTGCAGCATTTCTGACTGTGTTGTCCCTGTCACCAATGTGAATTGCAATTTCCTTTAAGGCTTTGCCTGGAGTTGGCTGACACACATTCATGCCATATGATTCAATTAGGCATCCCAGCTCTTCCAAGCACTCTAAGGAATAACAAAAGAAGATATAAACAAAACCTAAATGCAACCCCACTTCTTAGTAAAATGAATTGTTATTACACACAAGGTAAAAATTCTTCTTTATGATTAAAAGTCTCTATGATGAAAATGGGAACTCACTCTAAAACAATGTATGAAATAGTGACATTTGCCCCTTAACCATTCACATTTATCATCAGTAGCCTGAACAAGCATTAAAATTAATTTTTATAACATGAACATAATTACTATTTTTAAAAATCATTTTCTTCCTATCTCATTGTTTCCTATGCCACCCCCACTTTAAAGGAGTTGCAACATCTTTGTGGGTATGGCAACTAGGCCATTAAGTAAAAGGCTCATATTGCTCCCTTTGGAAATAATTATGTAGAGTGATTGCATATATGAATGTACATCCCCAATCCCTTACTAGGCTGAAAACAATTACCTACCCCTGCATATACCAATGCATCTGCCTGTATTTCATGCATCCAGTGCAGAAACGTGACACACCAGTATTTTAAGTGGGACTTGCCCATTCCATTATTTTCATGACTGTAATAAGATATTGTGATCTGTACTACATGCCCCACCTGCTCGCTGTTTTGAGTTTTTTGATTTTGTCCCATCCATGATAAATGTGAACATTTTGCTGGCTGGATAGACAAGGCACATCCTGTTCAGAATGGCACGTACATCCCTTCGAATAACATCTTTGGGTTCCCCAACCTAAAATCAGAGAAGATATTTAGAAAAACTGGAAGCATAATCAATATTATTCACATCCAAGACTTCCAGGGAATCACAGGCATGCCTCAATTTTCAGATTGTATATTTTCACTTTGACATTTTAGGTAGTGACAAATACACTGGAGCAAACACGAGTGCATTTAACTTTGAGCATAATAACATATTAGAAGATGCTATCCAGATTATTGTTCTCAGTTGCTCTGAGAGTTTTGTAAATTAGAATCTTTGCAAGTACAGCAGCAGAAACAGATACAAAATCTCATGGGTCATTATAGTGAATAAGACATACTTGTTCTCTAATGAATTGAAAAAATTCTGTAAGATATTTGCTCAGCAATTCTCTGGTGAATTTTTACAGTGATATTAAAAAAACATTACTCTCTCACACACACTGTAACAAGTTTATCATGTATTACAATTAATTTAGTTGTTAAAGATCAGAATTGCTAATTGATGTATTTAGTATTGATGTATTTAGACATCATTCTACTACCATTAAGAATGCAAGTATTTTATTCAAAACTGCTCTCATATTTTTATTAACATTAGAAGTAACACCTAAAGGTGCTTTTTCAGGAGGCAAAAAGTACCTTTGGGACAACCATGACCTAGATAACTGAAAATCTCTACAGACTTTTAACATTACAGGTAACAACACCCAGCTCATCTTGGCTGATCTCATAAAATTTAACTTTTTATTGATTTTATTGTAATTTTTCTGATTTTTTGTAAGCTGCACAGTCATTCAGAATTGCAAGTTTAATAAATTATCAACATCATCAAAACTAATCCCAGATATGAAGGCTGGAATACAGTTAATGGAATTCCCTAGGTTACTGACCATATTCACATTTTTTTTAAATCATTGAAAATATGAAAATTTGCTACCTCTTGCATCCTACTTTCCCGATTTTGCCTAATATAATGTATTGACTGAAGTTTTAATGATATTGAGTATTCTTCTACACTAACTTAGTTCAAGCATTCTACAATTGAAGCATATTGTCACCTATGCTTATTCAGGAATGGGAAGGATCCTGAGGAGGAAGCAAAACTAAGATATGATGATTTGCTCCAGTCATCATTATTCTCAATATTGTCACAGAGGCAGTTCTAATTTCACAATTTGCTTTTTGTTATATTTTGAGAGCAACAATATCTAGGGTTTTTTTTTTCATTCTACCCATTCTAAGAGGTCAAGACACACCAAGTACGCAGCTTTTTAAATTCTGGATACCTTCAAGGTAAGATAGGGAATGAAAGAAGTGGCTTCATTTTCAGTCAGGTGGTATTCTTCTTGATTCAACATGATAAACAGCAGCTTAAGATACTCCAGAGTTTTCATTAGAACACTTGTATTGGTGTCAAAGAACCTCAGAGTGATCCACTTCAGAATCAGATCTAAACAGCTGATAACTCCATCTTTTTCACTCTCCAAGTGCTTGAAAGGAAAAAAAAATCAAGGTGAAGTTTTGCAAAAAAAAAAAGTTTTTTCTTTTACAATAAAATAAACCAAGAAATTGTATTTCAATTAAATTATGCCATGGCTTTTCTAGTAGCAAAGGGATCAAAGATAATTGTTTTGTACATGCATAATTGCTACTTGCATCAGCTACTCTGCTATTTCATTTTGTTTCAAATGCTCATATTCCGTGCCTTGATAGAGGCCAATACTAATTACACTGTTCTTATGAGAATATAAACTCTAAATTGAATAAAGTTATTTCCAAAAGTTGCATGCTCTAGGAAAAGTTATATACTAGTGCTCTTATTGTTTTATCAACTATCAGAAGTCAATGCTCCTCACCTCAACCATTACACTAAGTGCTCTGTTGTGGCGTTGAAAATCTGCATGAAACATTTCATCTTGTAACCACTTGGCAACACAGCTAGACATCTGAGTCTTCAACTGCTCAATGTATTCATCACGAGGAGTAGTAAAATTCCATTTCAAAACCTGAGGGAAGAATGGAACATGATCTTCTTAAAAATTAAACCTGTAACTTAACCTACTTGTAACTTAAATTTTACTTGAAGTAATTAGTCTGCAAATTGTAAGTGGCATGTACACACATCATATGTACGTGTGTAGTTTTTTTTCCTTATTTGCTAAGACTACATTATTGAGCCACAGGTAATTTTTAAGTAACATTGATCCTCTAACGTAACAAAAGAAATTCATATTTACAAAAGAAACATATTTGCTTATATGGATTATTACTTGACTTGTAACTTTCACTTTTCTCCTTTCACTAAGTCTAGTTAGTTAAACTTCATGCAAGCACTTTCTACCCATCCCACTTTTGACAGTCATGAAGAAGATACCAGAAACAATTATTTTAAACAAAGGATAATGTATTCTTGTATCTGAATACGAACAAGTCTAGATTATTTTTTTTAAAGGGTTAATGCTTCCACCTTGGCCTCTAGTTAACTTGTGTCAACTAGATCGCTTGTTGGAAATGTGTTAGGTTATCTCACAAACATCACTTTAGTGAGGTTTCATGGCTGAAGTGAACCTAATCTTGAGTCTTTGTATTTTAATATCTCAGAACTGAATTATAACATAGATGCTTAGGTACATACACATACAGTCAGTGATTTGAGGTTTGTTTCTGGCTATTCATTCTGTGCAGTATTTCTCAAACTTAGTGATTCTAAGTTATGTTGATCTCAACTCCTATAATTCCCCATGCCGGCTGGTGAAATGTTAGCAATCTTCCCATTAAAAAAATACAATAAAATATTTTTGTTATTGTAGAAACATTCCAATACTGAATGAGGAGACGCCTCCCCATTCAACTTTTCCAAAAGAATGCACTTGTTTTAAGCTCAGTAACTCAAAACAAACTTGGCAGATTTTGTAGACTAGGCTTAACAAAAAAGAATAACAGAACAACTTCTAATTTTGTACGCTTGTCCACTGAACTGTTAATAACATTGATAAGTACAATAGAGCAGAATATGTATCTGTACAATTAAGTGAATAAATAACTTTAAGTGATCTCCACATGTATTTCTATCTGGAGATTTCCAGTGTTTATAATAGGAATTCATGTCTAATACAGCCCAGAAATCAGACACTGAGCATTTCTCTCACCTTTAATCCTTTCTCATCTTTCATTCTTTGCTCTTTTCCATTTGGGACTAAAATAAAAACTGGGCCAGACCTGTCATCATCATCTTTCAAGTTAGATTTGCTTGGAACCTTTTTCCCCTGTATACCCTAAGAAACAAAACAATAGTAAGTTCATTTGCCTGTAACCAAGCTCCTATAATCTAGTTTTAAGCCGCCTTCCATTCTGCACCTCTAGACTAATGTCACTGAAGTCAATAGGAATTCCTTTATTTAGAATGAAGCTATCCCATCAGCATGCAAGACAAGTATTTCCCCTACACAGAAGTTTGTGTTAGAATGTGAACTGAAGACCTCAAGTACCTATTTAGCAGAGTAAAGACGAAGGCCATAACAGTGTTTAGTGCAGCAAGTATATAAAGGTACCAGCCACTCTATGTGGTACCTGCTTATTACCTGTTTGATAACTTTGTTCTTTGTCAGATTACTATTGCCTTTGGTGAGGCCTGAATTTGCATCAGAATGCTGAAACAAGTCATAGATTACTCTGTAGTTAATAGTATTGACCACATAAACACGTTTGAAACTTTTCTTTTGCATAAATGTGAATATAGAGCATAAGCACTCTGTTCCCCTTTACTGACCATGTGTGAAATATTACAGATATAAGATCACTGGCATGTAAATCATACTGAGGAAGGAATGAGTTAGAAGAGACCAGTCAGGCCACCAAATTTTTTTTTTTTTAATTACATTTATATGCCGCCCTTCTCCGAAGACTCAGGGCGGCTTACAATTTTTGGGATACAACCCAGTGTGCTCAGCAATAGCCTTCATTCCATTGTATATGCCTGCTTATTACTAAGCGGCATTTTTACAAGGTCAGCTTATTGCCCCCAACAATCTTGGGTCCCTACCTACCCGGAGAGGATGGAAGGCTGAGTCAACCTTGAGCCTGGTGGGATTCGAGCCTACAATAATTGTAGGCATCTGGATCTTAAGAGCAGGCATTTAACAGCCTGAGCTACCAAGGCTCTTGCAATTTCCTCTTAGTGAAGACCAAGAGGCTCAGACTCCAATTGCTATGAGTGTTTCACAAGAATTATTTCATTAATCCGAGATCTGCAACATGAAGCTTTTTCATACACTGACACAAAAATCTCTAGTGATTCAAAAATGAAAAAAAATTGACTAGAGTTACAATATACCACGGAATAAAAATTTCTTAAATAAAGCTTTACTATGAAATAGAATGAGCTGCAAAATAGAGTTGTGATGTGATCATTTCATTCTGCCACATAGGTGGTAGTACTTTTCATAACCAGGGCTCTATCTGATTTTATACTGCATCTAGCCTGATATCATCCAGGAAAGATATCCCACTAAAAATTGCTGTCCAAATCCTACTCTTCATTTTTTTAAAAATTCATATTTATATCCCGCCCTTCTCCGGAGACTCAGGGCGGCTTACAATTTTTGGGATACAACCCAATGCGGCCAGCAATAGCCTTCCTTCCATTGTACATGCCTGCTTATTACTAAGCGGTATTTTTACAAAGTCAGCTTATTGCCCCCAACAATCTTGGGTCCTCAGTTTACCTACCCCGTGAGGATGGAAGGCTGAGTCAACCTTGAGCCTGGTGGGATTCGAGCCTGCAATAATTACAGGCAGCTGGAACTAAGTGCTAGGCTATTAACAGCCTGCACCACCAAGGTGCAGAAATATGAGAAATATGAGGGAGTTGGGCAGTTCAAAAATGTGCTAGGTAGGCAGGCAGGCAGATGGATAAGACAGCTAGATAGATAGATTAGACAGACAGACAATTTCCTTTCTCTGTTCTCTCCTTGCCTTAGAAGGTCCTTGGCAAATCCTTCTTTGCCAAGTAATGAGAGCTTGCTTGCCTGTTTGTGGTCCTTGCCATGCATTGCCTGACAGAGAGGACTAAGTCCTACTTCTCTTCCTGAAGCAGCCATCCAGCCTGTCTTCCATGGCAAAGTCTCATTTCATCACTAGCCCTGTCTAGATAGATAGGTATTGCCTCAGAAGCAATGCCTGCCAGAATATGAACGAGGGCAGGAATTCTTGGGACTAGTGCTACCCCAAAGTTAGAAATCTCCTAGCAATGACTGCAAAGCCAAGTAAACCAGGACCCACTGTTGTCATTTACCTTGGTTTTAGAGGTGCTTCCTCCTGTTTTGGGTTTTTTGGCATCAGGTTTAGTCTCCATTGTGCTAGATAAATAATCTTCATTGGAACCTAAGGAATAATTTGTTACTTTGCACTATATGGGCTTGGGATTAAAACTACCAGCCCCCACCCCCACCCTTCTGCCAGTTTATAAAACACTATAATTCTCAACATATACTTTAAACTAAGGGTCCCCAACCTGTGGGCTGCATCCCACTAAGGGGCCATGAGGGGATTGCAACCAAGCTATGGAAACAGCTGATAACCACACATGCATACTCGTTTGCACTAACAGTAGGCGAGTCGTGCACTCCAATTGCATGAGTGGCAGGCGCTCACACACAATGCTCATGCAAATGGAACTGCATGCATACTTGCTAGCCATTCGCATGGGACCATCCCCTAAATATATATATATTTTAATTCATATTTATATCCCGCCCTTCTCCGGAGACTCAGGGCGGCTTACAGTTTTTGGGATACAACCCAATGCGCTCAGCAATAGCCTTCATTCCATTGTATATGCCTGCTTATTACTAAGCGGCATTTTTTACAAAGTCAGCTTATTGCCCCCAACAATCTTGGGTCCTCACTTTACCTACCCCGAGAGGATGGAAGGCTGAGTCAACCTTGAGCCTGGTGGGATTCGAGCCTGCAATAATTACAGGCAGCTGGAGCTAAGTGCTAGGCTATTAACAGCCTGCACCACCAAGGCCCTTTAAAGGCCCATTAAAGTTTATTTAATGACTGAAATTACAATGGAATTGAAAAAATGACTTGTGACCATTTTTCACACTTATGACTGCTGTAGCATCCCCATGGTCACATGATAAAAATTCAGATGCTTGGCAACTGACTCATATTTATGATGACTGCAGTGTTTTAATCTTTCTTAAAACTGGGGTTCTCTCAAAGAGAGAAGTAGAAAGATTACCTGATGCAGCTTGAGATTTGGCTGGAGCTGCTCCCACTGCTCTCGATGTCTTACTTGGTGGAGCAGGTTTGGCAGGCATATTGGCTTTAGCTTTTTCAAGCATGGCCAGTACTTGATCTTTCGAAGTTGGCTACAGAAAAAAAAGAGTGCTTAAGTATATACATTTAAGCCACTTGATCAAATGACTACAAGCCAAACTCTCTTTTCCTTTCCAGATCTTTAAACAGAAATTAACTTTTGTAAACGGTTCCCGGCTTGTCAGTGCACAGTACAAAGGAATGGTGGCAACCTACAGCAGGAATGGGCAACCCATGGACTACAGGTTGTTTCCCACCACCCCGATACCACACTGCAGTGAATTATGTAGCAAAATGACTATTTTTGATACCATTTTTACCTTTCCAACCTTATGAAATATTATTAGAGCTACTTTTAAAAATGTTACCAAAGTTCTGCCATATCAACAGATGGCCTAAAAGACTTCCAGAGTTGCAGTCCAATTGCTCAAAAGCTCCCATCCCAAATTACCCAAGTTTATATAGATAAGAACCCATATGCAGATATTTTAGATTTCCTAGATTAGATTTCAAAATTCCAATAATTATAACTATTTTGGAAGTCTTTTACTTCCCAGAAACTAATTCATGCTACTACTTGTATGTCTATATACCATTTGTCCTTGCCACTATTTATACTCCCATTAGCTGTTTTGACCCTGCTTCTTCCAAATTTTTTGTATTTTTTTTTAATAAAGATACACTATTTGGCCACCCAATTCAATTTCAATGACTCCGAGTGGCTTACAAAGATAAAGATTCCATATAATGAACCTAGTGACAACAATCAGTCAATTTATTAGTGTTTTTGGTACCTTCAATTTGCCAGTGGCTTTGGCCATCTTCTCAAAACCCAGATGCATCATAAAAAATGGAAGCGCATCCTGTGCCTTTTTACGGACATCTCCATTTCGATCCTCCAGGCAGGAGTACAGGTGAGGTACACATAAAACTAAGTCTGATGGGACAGTTCGGAGAGTGGGCAACTTTTCAGCAAGCCAACCTAAAAGCTAAAGTTAGAAAAGATTATTAGAAAGGAACACATTGTATTCTAAGTGAAGATTATACAAATCTATATATGAATAATTAAAACTGGTGGCATTTTGGGTCAACAGTCAATGAAACTGGTGTATTAAAAAGTAGATATCCACTAATCTACTAATAATTGATTTGGAAAATAAAGTGTATGGAAGGGAGCAATAGCTGACTAACAAGACACCACAAAGAGCAGGCCACTAGGGAGAACAAATAGAACCAACATGTTGTTTCCCTTCTCTCTTTTTTTTTGGTAGAATAAAACACTTTTTAGGAGAGGAATTTTATAAAAGTTTTCAAAGAGACAACGAGGAGAAACCTGTAGATAAAGATTTGATACATTGTTGGCCAGTTAATGCTATCTCTCTTACAGTATTGGGGCAACAACTAAGCAAATGGATGCGGAAACTGATTCAATATACATCTCCCGACAACAAAACACCTTATGATAATCACCTTTTAAGTCTTGGATTCTCTTTTAGAATGTTAATAACATACTGTGAGGTTTTTCACTAATCTATTCAAAACCACCTGCCACAATGGGTGCAATTAGCCACAAAACACCCACTTACCAATGTTTTCATTTTTTTCCTGCTCTTCTCAGAACTATTTCTACTCAGAGAACTGCTACATTTTGGATTGCGAACAGATGAGTTGAAACATAGTATATTGTGCACCGACTGTTTTGCACATCTCTACTAAATTGACACTTCTTCCAAGATAATAGTACAAAAGGAAACTGACTGCATTGACTAAAATCCTCACCTCTTGCCTTAGAAAAGGATTTTCTTTCTTGAGTTCTTCTGACAAATCCTCCCCTTCCAACCACTCTTTCATGCCCGTCTGTTCAGTCCAGGCATTTACTGTTGCTAAGGATGCTGCCCGTACGTTGTTCTGGAAAGGAGAAGGAAAATAAGGTATAATATATACATGCACAAATACACAAACTTATGTATATTCCAGAAACCTGAAAGTCAAACAGATAAGGTTCTTGCATCTGTCCATCTATCATTTATATTCATTATTGTGAAACAATCAAGTGTTTAACACTTTCAAAGAGAGGATAATCTTCCACTGAATCTCTGAGGTGCTGATTTAATGCAACACAAGAAATGCATGTGTTAAAGTTCAAGAAGGTGCATACTCTCAGTAATTTAGATGCAAATCCAAAGGCTTATCCATATTTATTCCATCTGTATTTGGTCATTTTTAATTGAAAAGTCATTTACATTCCTTCAGTTTTATACTTAGACCCCAATAAAATGTAACAATGACCACACCTTATTACCAATTTTTGAAGCTAGGATATTAACACCACATCACGAACAACTTGCCTCTAGAAATGGTAAAAGCTCCAACACTGGAAGTTTTTAAGAAGAGACTGGATAATCATTTGTCTGAAATAGTATAGGGTTTCCTGCCTAAGCAGGGAGTTGGACTAGAAGACCTCCAAGGTCCCTTCCAACTCTGTTATTCTAATCTATACGGGCAACTTTCATCTTGAGCAGAATTAACTTTTATTTGGCCTACTTTATCACTCAGTAACAAATAAATTTAACAGAAGGCGTACTAATATTAGATGATGAAACCTTCAGAATAAAGGAATTGGGAAGGAATTTCTGAAGTCAAGCCCTTAAATTCAAGATTTCCAAGAGAGTACATAGCCAGCACATTTCTGCCAGATGTCCATCCAGTGTCCAGTTTTCTTCAAATTCAACTTTCTCAATGAGAAACTAAAACTGTCATATGCAGAGCTTGGAATGTATATCGTGGATAATGTAATCTCAAAGAGTACCATCAAAATAGTACACCAGTCTTACCTTACTGTCTCCAAGAATTGTGATGATAGGAATTCCCAAATTTTTCACATGTTGCTTTATATTTGGGCCCATAGCAGTGGCCAGTTGCTGAAGGATGGTCAGTGTTTGTTGTACCTGAGTGGAAGGCAAAAGAGTGTGAATGTGCCTATCTTAAGAGCTTTCAATTTGTTAAAAAACAAAACAACAGTATCATTTCACAGGATTTGAAGGTTTTTTGTAGCTTGAAGAACAAGATCTTACACAGAGACAATTCTACCTTAACTCAATCAAATGTAATAAGCTGCCACAACCACTTCGAACTATAGAACTTGGAGAAAATGTGGTAAATTTACATAGGTAGATGCTACATTCAACAGTTGTTCAAAACAGGTGAGCAAAACCTTTTGCAATCTCTGGCTTCCTCTGTTGTTAGCATATCAAGATTTCTTTGGTAAGTATAGGTAGTCCTTGACTTGGGACCACAATCAAGCCGAGAATTATGGCCCTAAGTCATTGCAATCATTAAGCAAGATACCTACACAATTGTCTTGCTTAATGACCACAATTACAGGTTTTCCTCTTGCAGTTGTTAAGTGACTGTTTGGTTAAGCAGAACCTGGTATGCCTCAGTGAGTGGGTCTCCCAGGGCCTCTCTATCCAGAGGCATCCCTCTATCCTCTATCTATCCCTCTCTATCCAGAGGCATCCCTTGCACAACTTCCTATTTTATTTGAGATTGCAAATGGTGACTGCCTCCAGAGTGGCCCAAGGTGGCCCCAGCAGGAAGGCCATGCATGATGTCAGCTGGGCACTCTTGGAAAGGTGATCTTTGGAAGAGGTGAGTGGAGCAAGGCATGACAGGGTGGAGGAGGTTCAAGGGTATATGGGACCCAGCAGGGTAGGAAGCAGGCCAAAGCTTATGTGAACCCAATCTGGTGGGAAGTAGATCCAGCAAGATCCAGCAAGAGCCTTGGTGGTGCAGGCTGTTAAATGCCTAGCACTTAAGTTCCAGCTGCCTGCAATTACTGCAGGCTCGAATCCCACCAGGCTCAAGGTTGATTCAGCCTTCCATCCTCTCGGGGTAGGTAAATTGAGGACCCAAGATTGTTGGGGGCAATAAGCTGACTTTATAAAAATGCCGCTTAGTAATAAGCAGGCATCAACAATGGAATGAAGGCTATTGCTGAGCACATTGGGTTGTATCCCCCCAAAATTGTAAGCCGCCCTGAGTCTTCGGAGAAGGGCGGCATATAAATGTAATTAAAAAAAATGGGGAAACATAGGAAGGTAGGGATAGTTGTGGTGTCCCCGTGGTCAGCTGTAAGGGCAAGAGGTTTGCCAAGCACCTGAATTCTGATTATGTGACCGCAGAGTGCTATAGCAACTGTAATTTCAAGTACAGGTCATAAGTCCCTTTGTTCAGCTCTGTCATAATTTTGAACAATTGCTGAATGAATGATTGTAAGTCAAGGACTACCTGTAAGGAAAAAATACTGGTGCAGTATTCCACATAAGGTTATGTATTTCTTTTAAAATACCTCCAAAATTCCCAATCAAGGACATAAACTCCCTTACAAAGAAAATCTGCAGTATTCTTGTGGCCTCTTTGCCTGCTATAATCTAATTCCGATTTGATTTAAATCACAAGATTTTGATTCTCTATACTAGCCTTCCATGAAAAACAGAAACATCATTAAGAGGAAGTTACACAATCTCCCCAGCTGTGCTTTGGTATATGTGCTATAAATAGATTAAACCAAGCACAACTGTGTTCTGCATATTATAAGAGAGTGCATTTCCTTTACAGTAACCTTTCTGATGTTCATTGAATACAGCAGTACCATTTTCCCCACGAGAATGAGGTGCATCAACAGACAAGCTAGCAATTGTAAAAATATTTTATTACATAAAATAAATTAAATGGCAGTAATGCTTAGTGACATTTTTGTTTCATTTCTGTTTATAAGATCTAAATTAAGCTGGAATATAAAAGATGGCAGATGATTGTAACAAATTTGTTACTCATTTTAAGCATACCAGGATTTTATTGGAATCATTGAGACGACTCTTCAAGGCAGGTGCCAGTTCACCTATATTTGGCTGTATGAATTTGGCTTCATTGACGATGTTGGTTACTTCATCCAGACCCTCCTTTCGGATTTTCCAGTTTTTATCACCAATCTTAGATATCAGCTCAGATGTGATCTTATCACTGTAAAGAAAAACAAAACAAAACAACACAAAAAAGCCAACAGCTCAACATCCATTTTTTTTAAACAAGAAGGAGCAAACTATAAGTATCTTAAACAGTAACAGTCAAGACAGAAAAAGCAAATTATAAATATATGGTACAGATTAACAATTAAAGAGTTTGCATACCTATACATGGACAAATTGTCCTTAACATATCTGATCTATAAAGCAGAAGTTGCTGTCTGCCTTTTAAAGTGCTGTGGTGATGCCCTCTCAGGGCTCCATGCTTGTCAGTGATTTATTAGGCAGCAAGAGCAATTCTCATACAAGTCCTCCAGCTGACAATTTTTTCCCCATTTCCTTATAGTTGATACTGATAAGCTTTTAATACCAGATTAGCATGTATTATTGGTTAAATCTGTGCTATTCTGCCTTCTGTTCTGCTGTTATCGTCTTACGATATTTAAAGATGTTCTACAGTTTTAAATGCCTATTATATTTCAGAAGATTTAGCTATAATTGTTCTTTTAATTGTAAATTTCTTTTACCATGTTTCTACAACAATACGCCCCCCACAATAGGAAGGTCCAGCATTGTTTTATAGGTGTGCGGTGAAATTAAACCCCGCCCCCAAAACTGAGCCTATTTAAAACATGCATTCCCCACCATTTCTCACATCGCTTGAACAACACGAGGTGAAGAGAAATGGAGGGGAAGGGCGGGAGGGGGAGGAACTTGCCGTTAGGACCACCCCACGGGCAGCCTTGGCTAGAGCACCCTGCGGGCAGCCACACGCCACGAGGCCGCTCCTAATGGACGATTGAAGTGGCTGGTGACTCTGCCCTCGGGGCGCTTCTATTGGCCAATAGAAGTGGCTGGTGGTGAGGCGTGGCTACCCACGGGGCGCTCTTAATAGCCAATAGAAGTGGCCTGGTGATGAGGTGAGTCTGTGTGTGGGGTGCTTTAGGTGGGGGTGCACATGGGGGAAAATTAAGTCATCCCTCGAAAAGACGGCCTAGCTGTTTTTTCGGGGTTCAAAAAAAATACGGCCCAGCCTTATTTTGAGAAACACGGTATATATATTGTAAGATGCCTAGACTTATGTTTATGATGGGGAGGGCAATGGGGGGGGGCATATAAATCTGTTAAATAAACTAAACATTATTTTATATTCAGATTATATTTCATTAGTTTACCATCTAGTATTCCTGCTTTGTCTCCCACCCACAAGTCCTGAGCTGCTTCACTGGATTGTATGGCTTAAGAAACCTTAAATTTATATGCTAAGCAATGCCAATACAGGGAGTCCTTGACTTACAATCACAATTGAGCCCAACATTTTGTTGCTAAGTGAAACATTGATTAAGTGAGTTTGTCCCATTTTACGAACTTTCTTGTCATAGTTAAGGGAATCACTGTAGTTGTTAAATTAGTCAAACTACTGTTAAGTGAATTTGGCTTCCCCATTGACTCTGCTTGTTAAAAGGTTGCAAGGAATACTGCAACTGTCGTAACTATGAGTCAATTGCCAAGTGTCTGAATTTTGATTACATGACCATGCGGATGCTGCAACGGTCGTAAGTGTGAAAAATGGTCAGAAGACACTTTCTTCAATGCCATTGTTAACTTTGAACACTCACTAAATGAACTGATGTCAGTCGAGGACTACCTGTAGATAGACTGATTCAAAAGAAATCAAAGAAAGATGGAAGGGGGAAACTGAAATATGTCAAATCCAAGATACCATCAAAAATATTTCCTACTTATAAGAGTTCAGGAAAATGAAGTTCTATCAATACTCTGTTGATTTCCAAGTTGGGAGGTTATAGGAACTGATGGAATATCCACAGAAGTATGGCAATGCTTGCGTACGGTTACTCATGTGCTCGTTACCTCCCATGTTGACTACTGCAATGCTCTCTACATGGGGCTGCCCTTGCATACCACTCGGAGGCTTCAACCGGTGCAGAATGCGGCCGCATGGGTTGTGATGGGAGTATCCCAACACTCCCATATTACACCCCCCCTGCGTGAACTGCATTGGTTGCCGGTTGCCCTCCAGGTGAGATTCAAGGTGCTGGTAATTACCTATAAAGCCCTACATGGCTTGGGGCCGGGGTATTTACGGGAACATCTACTGCCAGCAACGACTGCCCAGCATCCTGTGCGCTCCCACAGACAGGGCCTCCTTGGGGTGCCATCGGCCAGTGTCGGCTGGCGACCCCCAGCGGGAGGGCCTTCTCTGTGCGAGTGCCCACCTTATGGAATCAGTTGCCCTTGGAGCTGCAGGTGGCCCCGGACCTTCGTTCCTTCCGTCGTGACCTGAAGACATGGTTTTTCCAACAGGCTGGCCTGGACTGAGGGGGGTGGGTTTTTTATTGGTTTTTATAGTATATTGGCTGTTTGGGTTTTAGATATTTGTTTGATATTTGTTAATAATTTTTAATAATTTTTAATTTTGTACTGTATGTTTTTTACTGTTGTGAGCCACCCTGAGTCCTTTGGGAGATAGGGTGGTATATAAATCCAAACAAACAAATAAATAAATAAAATATCCAAACTATTCAAGCAAATCTGGACAATGGTACATTGGCCAACAGACTGGAAGAAATCAAGCCACATTCCAATGACCAAAAAATGAGATTTAATTGAATGAGCAAATTATCATACAATATGCTTGATTTCACATGCAAATAACACTTAGGGTCACTCAACACAGATTATAAGCCCTCCATGAAAAAAGAAGCACCCAGATGTTTAAGCTGGCTTTAGAAAGGACTAAGGAACATGCCATTATTGATGATATACTCTGGATAATTAAGAAAGTCCAAAAATACTGGAAAAGAAGTGAACATGTGCTTCACTGATTGTGGAATGTCTCAGAAAAATGGGTTTCCCAGAACATATCATTATCCTCATGAGAAGCCTATATATAGGTCAGGAAGCCACTGTATAGGTAAAGGTGAAACAGATTTGACTCCAAGTTGGAAAAAGAGTCTTCTATTCAACCCGTATGTTGAATATATATTATTAAAGCTTGAATGGAAGAAAATGAGCATGGTTTGAAATGGAAGAAACAACAACAATGTGTGCTGTGTTGATGACCCTGCCCTGACAACTGAAAATACAAATGTTCTGCAAGCTCTAGTAATAACAGTAAAGAGCATAGTGAAAAATGGAACTAACATTTAAAGACCAAACTGGCAATGGACAGGACCAGCTTTAGAATTGGCAATGGTAGTAAAGGAACAAGCAGTCAAGAAATATGCCGATTACCATTTGGTGAAGCAACCACCAAGGCTTGAATAATCCTGCTTTCAGACATGTAATGCAAAGACCTAGGTCTTTGAAGAAGACTTCAAGGCTAGGAAAGGTGAAAGGAAAGAGGAAGCCAAGCAGCAAGATGGATGGACTCAGTTACATTGGTGATGAGCACACCATTGGAAGACCTATAAAATACCAGCTTAGGGACAAATTATCATGGAGAAAGTCTACCCAGGTAGCCGCTAGGAGTCAATAATGACTTGATAGCACACAATCAGTCAATCAACCAACCAACCAACCAATCAATTCCTGCTTTGGATTTCAATTAAAAAAAACAGCATAAAACCAAATAAAAAAGTATAAAAACCTGATGTCAGTTCTAGGCAAGAGGTCCACGACATCATTCCCTGAATCCTCCTGTTCTTCTCCTTCCTCTCCATCATCACTGCCAATATTGTGCCTTGTACTGCCTCGAGTTGCAGCAGGTGGTGTTTGTCCTTGCACCTGAAATGCATATACTTACCAAATTACTTTGCATTATTTTGATAGGGAGTATTTGGCATTTTAATTCATATGACTGTACAATGTTGTGTGGTGCTAATTAAAAATCATGCAAGTAATGCTCAAAATGGAAGGATCAGGCAAGATACAGGTAGTCCTCGACTTACAACCATAATTGAGCCCAAAATTTAGGTTGCTAAGTGAGAAATTTGTTAAGTGAGTTTTGCCCATTTTATGATTTTTTTTGCCATGTTTGTTAAGTGAATCAAGTTCATTTGTTAAGTTTGTTAAATTAGTAACATGGTTGTTAAGTAAATCTGGCTTCCCCATTGACTTTGCTTGTCAGTAGGTCAAAAAAGCTGATCACATGATCCAAAGACACTACAACGGTCATAAGTACGAACTAGTTGCCAAGCATCTGAATTCTGATCAGGTGACCATGGGAATGCTGCAATGGTCATATGTGTGAAAAATGATCATAAGTCATTTTTTTCCAGTGCTGTTGTAACTTTGAACGGTCGCTAAATGAAATGTCGTAACTCAAAGACTACCTGTATAGGCCATGACACTGTTTGATACACCACTGAACCTGCTGCTTGTTTAGTATACTACCCAAATATTTAGCTTCTATCATCAATCAAACAGTGAATTTTACAGTACAGTAGTTTTGAATTAATACTCCTATCAATAAAAGTTTGACAACAATTCCATCCGAAACACTAGAACTCATCTTCAGTCAGTCATCAGCCAATATGATCTTCCAAGACTGCCTTAGCAGATTGCTCATTTACTTTACTGTATTATTAGCAATAGTAAGAAAGATACTGGAGTCAGTAGAAATGATCATCCAAACAATAAATGTTTCAGCATTTCAAGGAAAACTTACTTTTTCAAATTCTGCATCTATTTGGGAAAGAAGAGCAGGTTTCTCATCCTCAAAGAACATTCGTAAAGGGGGACCAACATACAGAAACATGACGCCTAGTAAGGTTATAGCGGATGTCCTCACAGCCTATTAAATAGGAAATTGAAATATTTAAGCTCAATATTCAGACAGTGAAATTTAACTTGAAGGAAGAAAAAATATGAGGGCGGCGAGAAGGTCTTATCTCTCCGTCCTCATAGCGTCCGCAGATAACCGCCCAGCCGCCCTGTTTCGGGTAACCCGTTCTCTCCTTCGTGTAGGGGAGGGGGCGGACCCGTTGCGGGGCAGGGCTAAGGAGTTTGGTCAATATCTGTCGGATAAGATCGCTCGAATTCGGAGCGGTTGTCCTCTGATTTGCAGTGGTCTGAGGAACGGGATGCAGGCAGTCTGGCCAGTACGATCTGGGATGAGTTCAACTCTGTTTCCGAGGATGAAGTGGACGGGATTATGCGACGTCTGAGTTCCACCACATGTTTGTTGGACCCGTGCCCTTCCTGGCTGGCTTATGCCGCCAGGGAGGTCACCTGCGGCTGGCTCCGGGCAGTTGTCAACGCTTCATTAAGGGAGGGTGTCTTTCCCACCGCCTTGAAGGAGGCGGTGGTGAGACCCCTTCTGAAGAAGCCTGCCCTGGACCCTACCGTGTTAGACAACTTTTGTCCAGTCTCCAACCTTCGTTTTTTAGCGAAGGTTGTTGAGAGTGTGGTGGCTCAGCAGTTTCCGCTTTTCCTGGATGAAGCGGACTACCTGGATCCTACCAATCGGGCTTCCGCCTGGTTTCAGCACAGAGACGGCATTGGTCGCACTGATGGATGATCTCTGGAGGCTCGGGACAGGGTTTTTCCTCTGTCCTGGTCCTATTAGACCTCTCAGCGGCTTTCGATACCATCGACCATGGTATCCTTCTGCGACGCCTCGGGAGGTTGGGTATAGGGGGCACTGTGCTTCGGTGGTTCACCTCCTACCTCTCGGGGCGATCGCAGTCGGTGTTGGCGGGGGGCAGAGGTCTACCTCGAGGGTGCTCTCTTGTGGGGTCCCTCAGGGGTCGGTCCTCTCCCCCCTGCTATTTAACATCTACATGAAGCCGCTGGGTGAGATCATCCGTGGTTTTGGGGTGAGTTTCCATCAGTACGCTGATGATACTCAGCTGTACATTTCCACCCCAAACCAGATCGGTGATGCCCTCTCCCTGATGACCCAGTGTCTGGATGCGGTACGGATTTGGATGAACGGAAACATGCTTCGTCTCAACCCGGCCAAGACTGAGTGGCTGTGCGTACCGGCATCTCGGCCCAGTTTGGAGTGTCCATCTTTGGCCATAGGGGGAGTGGTATTACCCCTGTGGATAGGGCGCGGAATCTGGGGGTCCTCCTGGACGCTCGGCTCCGGTTGGAGGAGCAGGTGGGGCCGTCGCCAGGGGGCCTTTGCCCAGCTTCGTCTGGTTCGCCAGCTGCGCCCTTTCTGGACCGGGATGCCCTGCGCACGGTTACTCATGCCCTTGTTATCTCCAGACTTGACTACTGCAACGCTCTCTATTTAGGACTGCCCTTGCATACCATCCGGAGATTGCAGCTGGTGCAGAATGCGGTGGCGCGGGTGGTGATGGGAGTTCCCGTTCTCCCATGTTACCCCCCTCCTGCGCTGCCTTCATTGGCTGCTGTTGCGCTCCGGGTGAGATTCAAGGTCTTAGTGTTAACATTCAAAGTCCTTCATGACATGGGTCCCCAATATTTAAGGGAGCGGCTCCTGCCGACATCAAATGCCAACCGCCCTGTGCGAGCACATAGGCAAGGACTCCTTGGGGTCCCATCGGCTGGCCAATGCCGGCTGGCGGTCCCCCGACGAGCCTATTCT
Organism: Naja naja; assembly: GCA_009733165.1. Taxonomy (NCBI): domain Eukaryota; kingdom Metazoa; phylum Chordata; class Lepidosauria; order Squamata; family Elapidae; genus Naja; species Naja naja. The sequence continues at coordinate 295,357,542 of CM019148.1, forward strand.
ATAGCGGCCCCAGACCTCTGGAACCAACTTCCCCTGGAGCTCCGTCTGGCCCCTGACCTCCGCACCTTCCACCATGACTTGAAGACCTGGTTGTTTAACCAATCCGGGTTGTGATTTTCTGGGACGGGATGGTTTTTATGGGATAGTTTTAAGGGATATTTTATGGGTGTACTTGTAATTGTAATGGGGCTTATTTAGTTTAATCTGCTTTTAAATTATTTATTGTTGCTGTTGTTTTATTTGTAAGCCGCCCCGAGTCTTTGGAGATGGGGCGGCATATAAGTCCCATAAAGAAAGAAAGAAAGAAAGAAAGAAAGAAAGAAAGAAAGAAAGAAAGAAAGAAATAAATAAATAAATACTTACAGGATTTGTAGCTCCAAGAGCTGTTCTAACATTGCTGATGAATGCCTTCACATTCAATCTGAGGGAGAAGAGCCAAAAGTAGCATAAAATTATATAGAACAGTGAAAAATGACAACTTCTTACTCATTCTCAACCACTTTGTCAAAAGGTTAGGAAATTTAAATGTGAGATATTAGTACTGGCTATGATGGAACTGTTTCTCAAAAGAACATGATACATCTTACATCTCAGAAAATGCATTTTTAAAAGAAATGACACTGAATACTTTGCATCCAGCTCTGCATGTTTTTCTAGTATTTCCAGGGATCATGGAAAAGAAGGAAATTTGTCTCACATCATGCAAGTGGACACAATAATATTTTATTCCTCTTTTTAAAAATCTGTTGGGAATTTCTGTAAAGCGGATTTGAACTTTTAAGGTATGCAAAGTGTATTCAAAACAATAAAAGCATTTTATATTCCTTTTTTAAAATCTCTATTGGGATCTAGCGATTTGTTGTCAGACTTCAGCAATCCAAAAGCCATGGCAATGGAGTCTGGGGGCTACAATACACCAACAGATTTCTAAATTCTAACTACATTGTATACAAACAAAAAAGAAACTACATGGGAGGCAAAAAAAGAGTACCAGACTGTACAAAACTAGTACAACAGTGAGAACGAGCTTGGTTCACACACATGTATAACTGCTGTAACAAACACATGAATACATTCATCTCATTCAAAAACATACTAATAATGTGAATTAGTATGGTTTCTACTTACATTATCTGTGTGCTAATACCTCTTTTATGTCACAGTTATTTAGTAAACAGCATGTATATGTAAGCAGCATGCTACTCTAATTTTGAGACTTACCCAGTAAACCCAAACTCTTTAATGGCATTTGAGAGCCAATTTAAAGTTTCTGATTGGTTTTTTGGATTCTTCTGGGAAAACGCCATGGACATAACCTAGAATGAAAACAGCCTATTTATAACTGGTATAAATGAGCAATAGTTCTTGTGCTAGTAAGTTTTCTTTGAGCATGTTATATCTATGAAAAACAATATATGCACCTGCTCAGCAGTCCAAGGCAGTTGACAGGCTTCTGCTATTGCTGTTAATGCTTCTTTGGCATTGCTCCCACATTTCACATCACCAATCTTATCCACAAGGCCATCCAGGACAATTTGTGCAGATGTTTTGGAAAAGGTCCCCTTTTGAGCAACCAAAGCAACGATATGAAGTTTTATCTGCATCACCTGTAAACAAGAAGAGGAGCCATTGCTATTTTCAAGCCAATGATCAGCTGCACAGTAAGACTTGAGACCTACATTTCATCAAATACGACTCGTGCGTCTAGGGCAGACAAAACTTCCAGGAACAAAGATGTTTTTTAAGCTGTATGCCCTAGAATTAGACATATTCGTTATTACTTTATTATGCATACATTTAAAATACATACATTGTGACTTTTCCCTTGAAAAATACAAGTTCAGAGAATACCTTTATTGGGTATTGCTTAACAGGGTTCCAAGTACCCATATTTTAATTCAGCCTTAATGAACTGTGTAATGCTACCAGGAATGTATCACATATCAATGAAGAAATCAAATAATATAATGAACAATATTATTATGTTGGATGCAAGTAAGAAATATAGATTAAGCTTCTTGCATAAAGTTTTCAAACACAAATGATCAAGCCTACACATAAGGAATTCCAAGCTCAATTCTATGGTAACTTTGTAAACAAAGTTCATTAGCTATTAATTCAATGATAATAGAATGAAACATTAACATTGTTCTACCTGAAAGTTAGTCTCTTTCCATCCAGGTTTCTTTGCCAACATTCTTACTAGAGCCTGGCAAGGCATTTCAGTTTTATTCATCAGCTCAACTGCCTTAAAGATTAAGAACAGAGTTAGACTCTAAGAAAGGCAGGAATATAAATACCGCCAAACTGCATTCTATAAACCTATATTCATTTGGATACATTTCATGTTCAGCTTGCATAAAAACCATAGTTCTTAATAAGATTATTTCTTTTCCCTTCATTTGAAAATTTTGTGAAGAAATTACTTGCAGTTTTTGCAGTCTTCAAACCCAAAGCTGGATAAAAGTAGATTAAAAATGATCTAGGTTTGGGTCTGAAGATTGTAAATATTGTAAACATAAATTTAATCCACACTATATAAGAATTATTCTTTTTTTTTACAAATATTTACAATCAAGCTTCATTTTTAGAAACTTTATTCTGATTTTCTGATAAGAAATGTAATAGTGATTGGATGTTTGAACCAGTTCTTATTTTTCAACAGTAAGAATTAACTATTGTTGGATGCGTCCTTGTGTGAAAACTGACTAGTGCAGATTTTACAAAAATTAAGTCTTTAATGTATTTTTAAAGGAGGACCAGATCTGGTCTAACAAACTTGCAGTACTCAGAATAATCTGAAAAGTCACAAAATACAGTCTGACACTTTCTGTAAAATGCCAAAATAATTTACTATGGAACAAACAGATATTTATAGGGGTGAGACACTTTTTAGAAGAACTTGTCATTATTACCTTTTGAAATTCTTCCATGCAAGCCAGCCTTTCCTTCCAATTGCCACTATCTAACTGCTGTATGCAAACTTCTGGAAGCACAGCTGAAGCCTTCTCCTCACACATCTCTATCTATTAGCAAAGAAAAATATTGCACACCTGTTAATAGCCTACTGGTACATTCCAAATAAGCCTTCATTGGGCTATTAGGCATTTTGACTTATATCAGGTTTGCTATAACATGGCAACCTGGATTCAAAGGAAACATGTTACTTCAGAGCACATAGACATGTGTGTCTAGTGCCTATCAGTAATTTTTAGACCCAATGTATCTTTTCCTGTTTATGTGATTAGCTTCTTGAGTGATGGGGCAGCCGTACCAAGTGGGCATGTGTACACATACCACTTTATTTAGAAATGGACTTCATTCTACAGCACTCTTGGCATGCTCCTCAGAGCGGAGATTCAAGGATTCTGCTGAACTGCTATATAGTACGTAGCAGTTTCTCCATTACAAATATAAAGACGACCAATAATTTGACATTTACATTAGGCAAATGTCTAAATGCTGAATCGTGTTTTAGAAATATTATATTTGAGAAGTTGAACGACAACTGGCAAATGGGCCAGTCATTCTCTGCCAACAAGAGATGTGCAAAATGATTTAGTCATGAATCATGCTGTACATAGATCAGCCAATTGCTGCAGCCCATTCTGTTACTGAAGCATGTGTGTTTAGGGTGCGTTAGTAAACTCATGGACAAAGTGGGATTTTTTTGTTTTGTTTGGCATACTGAGGGAAATGTGCTTGCCTCAGGCTGAAAGGATTTGGAAAGTGGGAAAGGAGCATGAAAAAGCCAAGGACAGTTGTCATAATGGTTCAAAAGATGCTCAAAAAATTGGGTCTGGATAGGCTGTGGGGATATGCTGCTTAGAAAACAGCTATAGGGAGAAGGGAGTGCGCAGGCAGT